>OX596382.1:150865345-151232845 GCA_951394425.1 Tipula unca | reverse complement strand
CAAGTCGTCTCGTTGGATTTCTTAGATATGATTACTGTATAGCGCGGAGCTTATTTGCTAAACAAGTGGATCCATCTCTTCCTAAGTGCTAACGATCTGGATACCGTAATGAAACAGTGTTAGAACTTAGAGAAAATTCTTTTGCTGTAAGGCAGATCAATTTGTGCTCATGTCTCTGAAACCATACATTTTACGAAAATGTTTGTCTAAATAAAAAGTATTTATTTTTCTAGTTATTCTATTTATTCCCCCAAACTATTGAGTGTCAAGGTCGTTCAAGATGAGTTCCCGCTCGAAATTGAACAATTTTGGCATTTATAGCCTTGTAAATCGTGTATATCATAAATTCATAATCATTACAATTCATAAACATTTTAATTTATGTAAATTTATGATGAGCAAATTCAATTTATGTCTTCAACACATTTTAATTTCTTTCCACTGGAAATGGATACATAAATTTCATTTTTATTGCTTTCACTTAAAATCAACAATCATTTCCCACGAGTAAAATTTGGAAAATTTATTTTTAATTCGATTTATATAGAAAAATTGTATATACCTATAGGTACAAAGATATAGATTTACGGAATAGATTTTCCTATACCAAACATACACACACACATCATCAATATAAGGATATATTAAATTATGGATAAAGAACAAAAATAAAAATTTTAATCTCGGCAACAGATTATCACGTAAAATTAATAAAACAATCGTAAACGAATATAACAGACAGAAATTATCGAATCAAATTTAATAGAGAAAGTCGATCTAGAATATTCTATAACACAAAAAAAAATATGAAAATAACTTTTCAATTTTCCTCGTATTATCGATATTATTTTGTGATTCTAAGATTTTATTTCTTATTAAGTTTCAAGATAAGAAGAAAGTTATTTGTTCTTGACATTGAATTCTTTTCCCCACAGGCGAAATAAAATAGGTTTGTTATTATTTTTATACGTTATATAATATGAGGAGTGAGGTTAGAAATTTCATAAAAATTAATCGGATTATTAATAAAAATTAATTAATTTTCACACCTCCATCCATGTAATAAAAATACATAATTTAAAAATGAATCAATTAGGTGTTTCACACAGAAATATTATTGTGTTATTCCACCCAAAAGCTTACAACTGTATGTGTGAAGATATTAAAACCCAAAGTAGGCTATGGTTCACGTTTTGAATTTAACACTGGATGCTCTATCTTCTATCATCACTTCGATTCCCTTCGATAGACATTTGTGTTTCTTTTTTTACGAACAAAATTGTATTCTATTTCGCAATTTATATTGTGGTCATAGCCTACTCGATTCTATTTCCATAAATTCATTCGATAAAATATCACCAATATTTTTATTTTCGATGGCAAGTGAAAAGAGGAAAAAGAGATAGTTTGCAAATCTATTCTAACAGGCTGAAATCGCAATAGACAAAACGTAATTCATAAAACGCAATGGAGCACAATTTTGTTCTTAAAAAAGGAGACACACATGTCTATCGAAGCGAATCGAAGTGATGATAGAACATCTCAGCACTGGACTCGTAATTAGACTTGTTGCCATCACCAAGAATGACTTATAGCTAAGACTTAAAATAACCCACATTGATGGTACGCTGGTCAGCATAGTCGCTAACACTTTTCTTTTTTGTCTTTATTGAATCAAAGTCATCTTAATAAATAAGGCCTCCATGTTCAAAACGAGCTTTGACTAAAGCATCAAATACGAAACAAGTGTATCTTTCTTTTCAAACATTTTGTATGGAGGGCACATGATTTTCGCTTATGTAAAGAAAAATTTGAATGATCTGAATGATGAAAATATCAGAAATATTCGTTGAAACCTTAGAAAAAGGTCGTCTAAAAATAACGCTCAAGATCCATGTGGGTTTTATTTATTAAGATGGCTTGAATATAATACATAATATACTCACGTATATACTGAAAAATATATACAAAAGTTTGATGAACTTTCTTTTTTTTGTTTTTTGTTTGTTGAGTCATTTTTCAAGGATTTGTATTCGGAAGAAAAACTTTGTTTTTCAAATTGTTGTCTCCTAAACTCAAATTGACCATTCTTGAAAAATGCTTTGTAGCTGGTCTGTGATAAATTTTTTTCTGTCAACGAAAACTTTAAATCTACCAAAAGTGTTTTCTAGATTTCTTATACAAAAGTGTGTACATAAATGCACAACACCGTTGTTTGCTAATAACTGTTCAAATTTTATTTATTTATTTTTTGAATAGGAGAGTTGAGATAGATTGTTTTAAAACATCTTTCCAAATAATTAACTGATAAATAAATGTTTAGGGAACATTCCATTCCAGGCAGAGTCTAGAGTCAAGCTAAGCCGCTGATTTTATATTATATCTGGTTTTGAAAAATTAAAACTTCCTAAGCTCTCCACTTGAAACTTGGACTAAAACCCTTTTATGATGGTAACTATTGGTAAAACACTTCTTAACAATCCAACTCCAGATCTCTGATTTAAGGCTGTTTTTGTACAACTTTTTTAATATTTCACTGCAATCCCACATTGTAATTTAAATTTGGTAAGCTAACGAAGCAACACCACTAAGGAACACATTTCACTGGAATTAGCAAATAGCTGCTTTCAATTTAAAGTATAAAATTCAATGAACGCATCCAATAATCATGAGCATAAAATTATTTTTCTAGATTTTACTTCAGAACATACTACTGTGAATGAGTTGTGGATAGAACTTACCAGCATAAATTATCAAGAGTTTCATTATAAATCATTGTTTGCTCATATATTTTTTTTAAACAAATAACGTCTTGCTTCAAACCATGTTTCTATGAGAATTTTCGATTTGGCAGATATTCCACTGGAAAAAAATTGAATTAGACAATTTGCTATATTCTGTATCTCGTTTCGTTAGAAAAATTCCAACGCGTTGGAATAATTGTTACATTACTTACCGTTACTCTTCATTAAGTTTAAATATTTCTTTTAGTCAAATTTGTACGAATTGACAAATATTTGATATGAATTATTAGTTGGTATACTTTAATGAGAGAATTATACGAAATTCGAAAGTTTTACAATTATTCATATATGTATGTTGCCTGTCAAAGTCATAGTTGGGTTAAGGTTAGGTAAGGTTAAGAATGGTTGCCCAGGTACACTAACTAATTCGTAGCCATACCACATTTAAAAGTTTTTCTTATCTGCTCATCTAACCATCCTGACTTTTCCACGAAGTATTTATTACAATTGATTTGATTTGATTGGAATCGACCAAGCATTAAGCAGGATCTCCCGGAGATGGCCGGGTCTCACCGAACACCCGTTTACACATAACATAAAGAGAATTTGGATAGGTTCAGATAGTATATGATGGAAATTGACTCGGTTAGAGACACCTGGCATCACTGGGCTATGAAATAGAATGTATTTGTTTATTGCTGAATCAGACTTATGAGATACTCCTGAAAATTCAACTCAAATTAGGCACGATTTATTTTATTCTGCATTCCACCCTTTAATGAATGATAATAAGTTTAGTACCTCTTTTTCCGACCCTCGAATTATACATATACCCATTTGCCCCTTGTTCATCTTACGTAGCACTTAATACGATTAATGTTACAAAAATCCGTCAGGTTTTCGAGGTAGATGGCTCCTATATACGTCATTTTACTTAGCGATAGACGGGGACAGGTGCAAAATAGGTCGTGTACTGTTCTTCCTCCTTTTCATCTTCACAGCTATATTTATATCATTACTGTCGTATATTTGTGAAGATGAGAAGGCTGAAGCGATATGGGAAAACCATAATTTGGCCGAATGTGCGGACCGGCCTGGTTTTGGCCAGACCTGCCTAGTAGATCCTATCTAACCTGACTGATGAGATATCGGAGTGAAGTTTAACATTAAGAAAACGTGTAGTTTCACAATCAGAGAAAGTTACAAGAAAAGATGACAGTAAAATTATTAGTTATTGTAACATTAGAAAAAGACTCAAAAAACAATCGAATAAAATAAAACCCAAATCTCAGTTTATAATGGTAAATCAGTAACTCAGTTGGACTAAGTTGATTAACACAAATCTCTATTTACAGTTTGGCTTTAGATTTAGGCAAATACATTTTTTGTTTTTATAACAAATTTGGAAAATTTCTCCAAAAAATTGTGTGGGAACCCCTTTCACATAAACCCGATCACCTCGAGCCAAGTTTATAAAGTGTTTTCATCGTTGTTCGTATCGTATTATATGTTAGAGATGTAGGCTTTGCAAACTAAATATAATTATAAGTGCAAACGAAATGCTGTTAGCCTGCCAGATTTGGTTTTAGCTTTTAATAGATTGAACATTAACATTTATAATCATTTGGACATCGCGAAAAGTTCGAACGTGAATTTATCCGTTTTTGATAAATCCATTTACTGATCGATTAAATTTTCACTTAATTGAATTTATTCGTTTTGATAAAGGGTGGTTAAGGTGGTTGCCCCTAGGACTAGCATACACAGACACTGGTCCGGAGTTGTGCAACATTTAACGTTTGGTTCTCCTTACTCATCGAACTATCCTGAGCTTTCTATGAAGAGTTGAATCCTCACGTCGTACACGCAGAGATCCGTCAGATCCGTCACATAAATTTAAATTTTGCTTAGCACGGAGGTTTGTGTTAATCAACTTTGTGCCTTGGTTACTATGCGAGAACATCTCTGAGATTTTTGGAAATATACATATTTTTAACGTTAGAAACTTCACTCCGATTGGTGAGATAAGGTAACGTGTACCTTGACGAACCAGCTCATCCACTTGTATAGTCCACATCATGTACATACATTATAGCTGGATGTTGATCAGCTATCTTATTTATAGATGAGAAACAATTCTGGGCTATACCTTCGACGTAAGTTATAGTGCGTGTTTGTAAATGGATTTAACAAAATACTGGATTTGATGATATACAATTGTAGAGCACATAGGTGCTTGCTGATATCACAGACTATACCTGGCCATATACGCTACTACTTTGTTTTAATTCTGCGATTTTATGTGATTGGCTGAACCGAAATTTTATTTATCAAAGTCAAGTATAACAAATTTTACATATCATCATTTAAGGCGGAGTTTCTCAATTTTTTAAAATTTTTACCGTAACACGTCACATATATGTAGGATTTAATTATAATTAAAAATAATTAAAAATGTTAATTAACGTTGGAACTCATAGGAAAATTTAAAAATTTTGTTTGTTAGAAACTTCACAGGCTTTACCATGAATGGATCAATTGCGCAATAATTTAATGTTTAAAAGTTTAAAATATTTAATTATTTGTATTAGAAATGACATGTACAAGTACTATAGTTACCAATAAAAACTGTGTTTATTTAGTAAGGAATGCTATTTTGGTTATGAATGGAGCAATTTGTCGTCACTAACAGTACATTATTATGCTGTAATAGCACGAAACTCGATCAAAACCGTTAATCCATCATAACTTCCTTAGGGAAAAATAGTTTATATTTGTGTAGCATAAATAACATAATATAAATAAAAACAAATTCTAACAATAACATGGCAATTGACAATTTATCACAATTTGTATGTATATTTTATACTATTATTCAAATAAAATAATATAACTAATATACAAAAAAAAATAAATGATGATTGATTAAAACTATATATACATATGTATATATAATACAGTTATCATTTTATATTATAGAAAACCCTTGAATTACAATTACGCCATTACTCATGAATAACAAACAACTGGTTGACTAAGGTCGTATATGAATTATTTTTCAAATAAATTATTAATTTAAAAAAAAATAGTTTTTTGTTTCGATATGAGCTAAGAGTTAAAGTATAATAGTTCCCAATCCCATAGAACTATTAAACTCATGTATGCCACATGAAGAAAAGACAAATAGAACATTTACATTGAATGAACGGCATTGTTATCAACAATTTATCTTAATTTTTCTTTAAATTCTAACTTGTTTCTAACTTCTTTCGACTTTTCTTCAAGATACGTTTTAACCTTTAAATAAATATTTACAAATGGATGGCAGGCGTTAGAAATTACTTAAAACCTAAATCGATTTGTGACCAGAGTGGCAACATTGTTTCAGGAATGCATTTAAACTAATGATTGCAACATAGACAATCAAATCCTGAGACCCAATAATTCCATATCAAGGTTTTTACAGAACAATATGGTCCAGAACCATATTCATGAAACAGGTTTATTACGAATCAGGTTTATTACGAATTTTAATTTCGAGCTACAATTAGTACATCAAATTTATAGGAATCGTACGTTTCCAAGTCGAAGTTCTACAAACTTAGTTAATCTTGATTTCACCATCAACATTTTAAAAATTGCAATTCTATGTCAAAAATTAATGAATTCTGGATTGCAAGTTCTAAATTTCTAGTTCTACAATCAAAGTAAATCTTGAATCCAAAAACAAAATTTGATAAATTTCCATTCTAAAAAAAAAAAATTACAAATTCAAAATTCTATAATCCAAGATCTACGTTATCGATTCAAAATTATGATTCCAAAAATCAAAATTTTAAGAATTCTAATATTCATTAGAAATAATTAAAATTCCATATTCGAAGTCCTTAAGGTACACATACACACAGTTCTACAAACTTAGTTAATCTTGATTCCATTGGCCAAATTTAATAAATTTTAATTCCGCAGGTAGAAAAATTTGAAAATTACAGATATTCAAAATACTAAAGTTTAATCTTCAATCCTTAATCAAAATTTAAAAATTCCACTTCTTTCTAGAAAAATTTAGAATTTTAAACTCGGCATTCTACTAACTAAGTAAATTTTGATTTAAAATACCAAAACTTAAAAATTCCGGTGCCATATAGAAAAATGTTGAAGTCCCAGATACAAAATTGTTAAGTCCTAGAACGTGGAGTTATTAAATCTTGATTCTAAAATCTAAATTTTAAAAATCAAATTTCTTAAAAGAATGTTTTAAAATTCAAAAAAAATAATTCGAGAGAAAATAAAGTATCAGGAGGTATGTGCTGCCAGATTGTAATTATAAATTAGAGAATCGACGTTCTAAGAATTGAGATTCATAGATTCATAAACCTCAAAGATTAAAACCCAAAAAACTACTAATTTTGAATTATTTAATTCTAAATTGTAAATTTTAAATCTAAACGTTCTTGATATAAAATTCTACTTTCAAATATAAGTTCCTGAAGCTTCACAGATATTTCAAAATTCAAAATCTGCATATAATTTAAAAAAATTCTAAAATCTCAATTAAAATTTCCAATGAATCTATGTAGTTGTCAAATCTTAAATAAATTTATAAATATTAATAAAGTCGCGGATATGCCCATCAAAATTGTCTCTATTTCTTCTATAGATATTTCACGCAAGTTCATGAATTTTAGAGGATTCCGTTTCAACTTGAGAATTCATCAGAAATCAAGACCAATTTATCAAAAATATAGTTAGCATTGTTAATTCACTGTGTATTGCCTGATTCAAAAAATTGGACATTAACATTGAATAAATAAAGATGAGCTAGAGTGGGTCATATTTTGAGCGATACTTAGTAAATGACATTGATGAATCTGCCAAATCCTCGAGGTCTTTTGTTGAAAGAGTTTTTCCAATTACAAATAAAGATTAATACTAATATTCTTTAAACAGCTTGTAATAGCTAGAAACATTCAAAAGCTCTTACTAAAATATCGTATTCCATTGAATTATACTTTGGTTTGTATTCTACTTTAAATTTAAATTGTAAGCATTTAAAAATTAAAACAGAGTTTTTAATTTAATATTTTTTACCAACTCAGCCAGTTGCGTTGCGAGATTAAGATTTAACGAACTCTAATATTTACTTTACGAATAGCTTTTTAGAACTTTCTTAAAATAATTTTCTAACAAACATGTTAAAAGCTCAAACACCGAATACATGTATTTTACTCTTTTATAATGAAAAGCTGGTTAATCTACCCACGTTTTTTATTTCGTCTTGAAGACGCGATTTATTATCAGTAGTTGTAGTTTTAATAGTTTAATATTTTGTATATAGATTTACTATGTTATTGTTATTGTCCGTAGCTGTACCACATTCGAGTTTTCTCTTCTTCACTCGCTGAACCATCGTGAGCTTACCAAGAAGCGTTTAAAGTCCCGGATCCCGATCTTACTAAGATCCGTGAGGTCGTTCAAAGGGGAAGTCCCCATAAATTTTGTTCTGCTGTACGCTAGACCAGGACAGGTGCAGAGCAGATGGAGCACATTTTCCTCCTCCTCCTCATCACCACAGCTGCGGCAGAAATCGTGGGCTGGGACACCCAGTCTGCGCGCATGTATCCCAATGAGACAATGTCCCGTTATAGCTCCCACGACCATACCAATATGGTGTCATCGAAGCGATATCAGTTGGTCTGATCTAGACCGGTCAAGACCAGGCCTGGTTATTACACACGAACTGGCGTTAGACCACCTGACGTTCGTTTCTTTTATAGCTTCTTCCAGAAGCAACAGTTTACATGAAGCAAGCGGTATCTTTATATCTCGCCTGCTTTGGGTTATTAGGCGTGCTGTACCCTTGCGGGCCAACTCATCTGCCTTTACATTCCCTGCGATATTGAAATGCCCTGGCACCCACGTCAAGCAGATGTTGAACTGATCAGCCATCTCATTTAAAGATGCCAGACAGTTCTGGGCTACTTTCGACGTCAGGGAGTATGATTGTAGCGTTTTAATAGCAGCCATGCTGTCCGTAAAAATGCGAATATCCCTCGTAGATATTACATTATACTTCAACCAGTTCATGACTTCCTTATCGCGATCAGTTCAGCTTGAAAAACGCTGCAAAAGTCGGGAAGACGAAAAGAGAGGTTAACCCCTAGTGCCTCACAGTCCTCTCTGGTGGGAAACTCAGTTTGGAATCTCACCTCAGCAGATGGCAAGGGAATAGCGTAGTCGGTAGCTTCCGGAATACCCCTGTTGCATAGGATAGACGAGTGCCCTGCATTGTTACAGGTCCACATAGATATGGATTTGAGCCGAATGGCTGTGCAAGATGCAAGCTGCTCGGCCGCAATATCCAATGGAGTAAGATGAAAGAGAATCTCCAGAGCTTGAGTAGGTGTGCTCCTGAGAGCCCCACTTATACACAAGCAGGCCGTTCTTTGGACTTTCATCAATAGTTTAAGGTTGGCCATAATTTTTAACGCTGGCCACCAGACGACAACCCCATACATCAGTATAGGTTTGACCACTGAAACGTAGAGCCAGTGTACTATGTGGGGCTCCATACCCCATCTCTTTCCAATGGCATTTTTGCAGGAGTAGAGCGCTATAGTAGCTTTCTTTACTCTCTCTACGATGTTTGGTTCCAGCTTAGCTTGCTATCCAAAAGAAGTCCGAGGTATTTTGCTCTATCCGTAAAGATCAAGCGAGTACCATTTAATGTTGGCGGGTCACACTACATCAGCGTTGCTGCAATTAAGTAGTATAAAAATATTCCGATTATTTCTAGCGAGAATGCAGGAACGTATCTTACCTTCATTCTTCGCATGTAGTATTTCATATTTGGAAGTTCTGAGGCCCAGCACCCGGTCACCATTGACCCAAGGTTCCTGAACCAGAACAACATCAATGGACTCAGATTCCATTTTGAGCGGAAGGGCCGCCGAGGCGGCTTTAGAGTGATGGAGGTTGATCTGAAGGATCTTAAGCATTAGATATTGCTTACCTCCACCACTGTTGAATCAGAATCTTCTGACGTCGATTCGTCCGGTAGGAGCGCACAGCGTAGTCCCAATGATTTCGATATCTCCGAGTCCAGGGATAGTGTCTTCTGAGCGTCTTCCGGGATGCTTTGGACATCTGGGTCACCAGCAATAGGCGGGACACCACTAGTGGCTTCCCCACCTGCTGCAGTTGCCCCAGGTCTGTCAGCCTCATCGCGCTTATAGATTTTGAGCGTAATCGCTCCAAATCCATAGCTGACCAGGCCTTCAGATTTTGCCAAAGCACCCACGGATTCTCTGTCGATGATTATGACGGCCGATCTGTGATCTGTTTCCGCCTTTACCTCATCTAACCTGGCAATCTTCCAGGTGGCCGTTGGCAGATCCGGATTGCTTAGTTTCAACATTTCCAGGATCTCCCTAGGATCACCCGGCTCCGCAGGAATCCAGGCTCGTGCTCTTGGCCTGCAGGGAATTTCTTCCCTAGTCACCACTGCTAGTTTGGCCCCCGGCCAGACTTTCCCCAGGCTGCCGATCGCCTTTTTATAGAGGGTCACAGACCTCTCATCGGCACAGGCAGTCAGTTTTACGTGACCCCGGTGCCACCCTCCGTCTCGGCAGGACGGAGCAGGTCCTGGGTTCTCTCATGATTTTTAGGAAGATGGCGGCTAAGGCCTTCTCCACCTTCCTCCAGTTAAGGGTCGTAATGCTCCCATCTTCTTGTGCCCTGTCAACGACTGCCATGATCAGGTGATCCTTTAGCACCTCGTTGAAGGGCCTGGTAACATTGTCCGGAACCCGTTTCTTTTTAGCCTCCGTAGGCGGTTCATCGTCAGATCTCTGCCTTTTCGGCTGTGAGATCACAACGGAACCCTCCTGCTTTAGCTCAGTGATACGTCTTGCCCACGCAAGCGTATCCTTGTCTCTATCCGTTCTCTGCTCCAATGGAATGTTACAGATCTTAGAGATCATGCGCCAGGCTCTCTTCCTGGTCTGATAGTATGACACTGATGGAGGGCCAGCATTCGTGCCTTTGCCCTTTGGTTTCGAGGGGCCAGCCTCATTCGGTCTTATGCCCCTAATTGCACGTTGGAGACCGGGCCTAAAGGCCGATGTCTCCGCAGTACTAGATTCCGGTTTTTTAAGAGCACCGGTCTCTTCTTGTTTTTTATCTGGATCTTCCATAATAGGTCCCACGAGTAGCGGAGAAAGGAGGTCCACCTGTGCAGAGATCCGCAATACACAGGTAAGGCTACATGATCCGGAGGGCGCCAAGTATCCGGATACACCGTTAGAGACTGGGCTAGTTTTTAGACTGGGCCCGGCCGGTTATTAGCACGGTACGATTAACACCTTAACCCGGCCCAGTTATTTAGCGCCGTGTTTTCGCCTAGTACACCACATGGTGTAATAGTTGCGCGGTGGTCACCACGGGGAGGTAACACGCACACTTGTGGAAGCTGCAAGATACGGAGCTGGCAACAAGTGCCAACTTGATTCCCCCAGACAGCTTCTCACCAGACCACCGATTTACTATGTCACTTTAACTTCTAATTGTGAGCTTTCATGAGTATTGCATTAATAATAAAAACACATTTATTCTAGTATTTACCGCTTTAACTGGTTGCTCTTTTGCAAATTGACAAATAAATTGTTTGTATGACAATATAGATCCCATATGATTCAGTGATCAATGATTTTCTTCGTTTTTTATTAAGAATAATTTAAAAAAAAAGATAAAGTCACCCAACCCATTTGTTGTAAATGATGTAAACCACAAACCTTTGGATATTGTATTTGAGACTAGAGATTGCATGCGTAAACCAAAATACCTCCAACAAATCAAATATAACTTTAAGAAGACAAAACACACTGGCCTGCAAGTTTATTTAGAAGCAGTGAATTGGGATGAAATTCTAAATGCAAGGATGGGAATGAAAATGTCGACAAATTTTATGAGACCATACACCAAAGCTTTGAACTCCATGTACCAATTTATATAACAAAACACCAAGTGTTTACCCTCCTTGGTTCGATGACCGGCTTATAAATTTAATAATTCATTCAATTTAAAAAGTCTGGAGGCAGACAAGCGGTCCTTTTTACAACATAGCGAGGAATTTGATGTTTATTTCAAATTTAAGTAAATACGAGGCCTATTTGGATGGCGCCCAAGGTTAAATTTACCCTTTCAACATGGGTTATAACAATATCAGCTCCTCGAACGCCAACGAAATAGCGGACATTAAACGTCAATACTCGGTACATCGATCAATCAAGCAGTAACAACATATTAATCACTTCTCCAGCCATATCTGATGAAGACATTCTATCCGCATTGAAGTGCTTTGGAGACGGATGGGCCTAGCGATATACCCTCATCTATATTAAAAACGTTTGAAACTATTTTGGTGAATCCGTTTTGCAAACTGTTCAATCAGTCCTTAACCACTGCTGTGTTTCCGGAAAATAGAAAGTCTCTTAGAATTCACCAGCAAAGTAATAAATGAGATTTAAGAACATTATCAAGTAGACGTGGCTTATATGGACTTTAGTAAGGTATTTGATTCTATATGTCATAATAAAGCACTCCAAAGTCTATATGCTTTCGGATTTTCATTCGATTACATTAAATGGTATAAGTCGTATTTAACAAACCGTCTGCAAGATGTAATAATTGACAATAAGAAATCCAACGTTATCTAAGTGACATCTGGAGTTCCCCATGGACCACATATTGGACCCTGGTTTTTATTGATCGGATAATCCAGATCATAAAAAACTCAAATATTGTAATATTTGCTGATGCCATAAAAATTTATCATGCGATTGAAGAAATGTGTAATGTAGCAAACTGCAAGATGACCTCAATAGACTAAGCGAGTGGTGTGATCAAAACGCATTATTCTTAAATATGAAGAAATGCAAATTTATATAAAAAGAATCCAATAGTACAAGAGATTACTGATTTGGGAGTCACCAATTCACCATCGTCGAAAACGTTAGTTTCAACATACGCATCGATAACTATATTGTTAAGGCTAACTCCGTGTATGGCTTTGTCAAATGATGGACTGGAGACTTCAAGGATACTCAAACTTTATTTACACTATATTTCGCTTATTTACAATCTCAAGTGGATTATGCTGCAATAGTCTGAAACCCTTACTACGATGCACACATCAAAAGAATTGAAAGCGTTGAAAAAATTTTTCTGATGTTCCTGTTAAAAAATTCCTGACCACAACATACCTTTCTATCAAAATGTTGCTCGCTTACCACCATATATTGACCAAGCTGCAAAGAATGTACAATTTCAACCCTTGACAATTGACGTATTCTGCTGGATGCCGCCTTTATC
Organism: Tipula unca; assembly: GCA_951394425.1. NCBI lineage: Eukaryota > Metazoa > Arthropoda > Insecta > Diptera > Tipulidae > Tipula > Tipula unca. The sequence goes on along the minus strand of OX596382.1, from coordinate 151,219,730 downwards.
GGAAACATGCTACTCGGCCATATCGATTCAGCTTATGTATTTGAAAACATCTCTATAATTGTTCCAGGCAGGACATTACGTAATCATCGATTTTAAGCACTTGAACAACATTCCATCAACTACGGCAGTAAGAACCCAATCAATAGATTCGCAAAATCATTTATTACCGCAGAGGATCAATTTGATTTTAATTTATCTAAAATTTTGTTTAAAAAAATTGAAAAACTTATTTCTTAACTTTATGATTAATTATTCTTGCAGCTCCAACTTTGAAGAACTCCATTTACCATTTTTAAGATTTGACTTAAATCTTGTGATTATTATTTTTTATATGAAAACACAAATGTTACTACAAAATCGATTTCTTTGCTTAAATACGTACATATATGCGTATATGTATTAGGATGGGGCATAATTAATTGAACGATCAATAGGTGACGCTTTCATATATTTTGCCATTTCTCAGTCCAGCGGGTCGTTCCATGATAAAATACGGTGGAAAAAATCTTTTCATTTACATCTAGTCATCATTATCTAGTCATTACGCTTTTGGATTATGCCAGTAAAATATTTTACCTCATGCAAACAGCCATTCAGAGAATTCAGAATTATCGTTAAACACATAGACACACATATCAGTAAATAAGATTGTCACGTGCAAACCAAGCATAACACGATTAATCAGCTCAGACTTCTACACTCAAAAGTGAAAAGAAATTCGAAAATTTCAGATTTTAAAGTTTAGACAAATTGAATTCAACATTATGTTTGGTTTACATGTAATAGTTTTATCATTTCAATTTTTCACGAAACGAGATTTAACCCCCAGGTTTGTTTTTTTATGAAGTGGAGAGATCTATAGAATTTGTTATGGATCGATATACCCCAAACGTCTCCTCTGAATGCTCATTTGAAGCTTTATTCTCGTATAATATGTGTTACTGTATATCTAAATTGTGTTTGTAGTTTCGACATGACTATTGACTATATATGAATTTTTTAACTTAAATAAATCGACTTGACTGTTATAACGATACGTCTATATATAGATAGAAATTATTAACTTATTATATAAGCAAACATTTCAAATTTAATCTCCACATGCAATCATTTTATATAAAACTATCAAACTAACATAAATGTCATATAATTGTTAGTGGTGTTCCTGAACTTAATGATGTATCGGACAGAGCTCTCATTAGTAAAATTTGTGCTGCTATCGGTTACGAACAAAATGATGGTACCTTTACAAATATTTTCCGCTTAAAACGGACTGGCGAACGCAAATCTACATCAATCATCGCTGTATTTAGTTCTGTAGTTAATAAATCAGGATTTTTCATGAAATATAAAGCATTGGGTAATCTTAATCTGTCGCATATTGGGTTACAGTTACCTTCTAGAATCTACTGTAATGATGGTTTGACTGCTAAAAATGCTGCATTGTAATCCTATGGATGATGAATTGCAATAGGATAAAAATGAATTTGGATAAATTAGCAGCTTGTTCTTCGGCATCGGTTACCACGCGAGGTCGCACCAAACAAAAACAATAAAGCTAATGACACAATAGAGTTAAGTTACTTTTATTGATTTACTGTAAATATTTATTACGACCTCTTTAATTTTATGAATCAATTTCATGTTGTTATTTTTCATTTTTTTTTTGATGTCATACTACTTCATCATATTAGATTTTAAATTATTGTTTTCATTTTTATTATTAGTGTTTATACTATTATTATTACTATTTATAATTATTATTAATTTCAATATTATTATGTGCAAATGGCTGATGCTTCTTGATTGTCTTTTAGGAAAATTAAATTTGGAACTTGCATCTGGCGGGATTTTGGGTGGATGGTGAACCATAACACAACCGAACCTTGCAATTTATCAAATATTGTTCTCAAGTGTGCTCTTAATAATAAACCTGGACTTAAATTTGGATATTTTAATGCACGTAGTATACTTCACAAAATGGACCAGGTAAAACAATTGTTTGATAGTGTAGCGTTTGACGTTATCTGTATATCTGAAACTTGGCTGAAAGATCATATTTATGATGCATCTGTGTCACTTTGTGGCTTCAATTTATTTCGGAATGACCGAACTACTACCAAAAGTGGTGGAATTTGCATTTACGTCAAACGAGGACTTCAATGTAAAGTAATATATAAAAGCACATCGGCTTGCCTTGAAATATTGTTAGTGGAAGTTGTTACTAATTCATGTAAACTACTGGTTGTCCTTGTATATAAACCACCAAGCAAACCCTTCGTTGGTGAATTAGATCATGTTTTGGGGCAGTTTTCAAGTATGTACAATGATATTGTTATTTGCGGAGACTTTAACTGTAACCTATTTAAGAACTCGAGTAACACTAAAAATCTAACTGATCTACTAATATCACATTCCTTAGCAATATGTAATAAAGAGCCGACGTATTTTTATGCTGAATCTGCTTCATTGCTTGACTTGATCATTACTAATAATAATCAAAAAATTAAATTCCTTAATCAAATTAGTGTGGGTTTCTTGGATCATGACGTTTTATTTTGGACATACGATATATCTCTATGCAGGTCCCAAAAAACTTGGTTCAGGGATTACAAAAATATTAACATGTTCAACTTGCTTAGGGAATGCGCATCTTTAAGATGGGATGACTTATTTAATTACAGTGACGTTAATCATCAACTATATTTGTTTAATGATATGGCAGTTTATTTATATGAAAAGTATGTGCCACTTCGGTCTTTCAAACCCAAGGTTCGCAAGCCACCCTGGCTTACGGTAGAGATTCTTAATTTGATAACACTACGAGATTTTGCATTTATAAAATGGAAAAATGAGAGAACCTTGGATAACCGACAAATCTACAAAGAACTACGTAACAAAATTACTGCCATGATTCGCAAGGAAAAATCTGTTTATTTAGACAATTTATTTGATTCCGATCTACCACAACAAAAATTTTGGGGCTTGATCAATAGAATTGGGTGTAGTAAAAAAAATCGGGCCTCAAATTGCCAGTTCTCAGCCTATGAGTTTTCGAAAGAATTCAATAATCCTCTCGGAAATACACAAATTCCCAATTATAATCATCAAAACGCACAAATGAACCCAACATCCCAAACTTCTAAACTATCATTTACATGTATCGATTTCCAAACATTAGATAAAGCTCTTAAATGTATAAAAAGCGAGAGTATAGGGCTTGATCTAATCCCAATTAAGTTCATTAAACTAATTTCTCCGATTGTTCTTAAGTATATCTTATTTATTGTAAATAACGTTATTACATATTCTTGCTTCCCTGATGCATGGAAACAAAGTAAACTAATCCCTATTCCTAAGAACAGAACTCCTGCGACAGTATCGGATTATCGCCCTATAAGTATTCTCCCTAGTTTGTCTAAGGTTATCGAAAAAATATTGAAAGAGCAGATTACCGAACATCTAAATAAATTTGGTTTACTGGATCAATATCAATCGGCCTATAGAGTTGCTCATAGCACGGCTTCGGCTGTTTTGAACATTGTTGACGACATACGTCGAAGTGCTGACTCTAATAAAGCTACTATTTTGGTTCTATTGGATTTTACGAAGGCTTTTGATTCCATCAATCACCATATTTTGATTAACAAATTACAAAGAAATTTTCAGTTTTCTCGTACTGCGTGCAGTCTTATTCACAGTTACCTTTCTAACAGAAAATTTTGTGTACAATGTGGTGAGACTTTTTCAGATGGTTTTACGAATTCATGTGGTGTTCCTCAGGGTTCGGTATTGGGTCCGCTTCTATTTTCTCTTTATATTAATGACCTGCCGAAAGTACTGCGAGATTGTAATTATCATTTGTTCACTGACGATGTTCAAATTTATACCGCGTGCTCACCCAATGAAATTAATGCTGGTATACTTAATATTAACAGTAATATCATTAAGATTGAAGATTGGGCTACCCATAATGGCTTGGTCTTAAATCCCAAGAAAACGCAATCCATTGTAATATATAAGCACAAACTTAACACACGTCATTTCCCGTCTATTTCAGTGTGCAATGAGAATATTCCGTTTGTGGATTGTGTAAATGATTTGGGTGTTCTAATTAACAACTGTTTATCTTGGGACGAACATATAACCATGATTTGTTGCAAAACCTACATGAAGCTTCGTACTTTATGGTCGGTGACTGACTTTGCATCAATTAAGTTAAGACATAAATTATTTTTATCATAAATTTTTCCTTATTTTTCATATGGTGAAATGATTCTATTTGGAATGCATGAATACAATATGGATAAACTTAATAAAGCGTTTAAAGCTGGTGTTCGTTACATTTTTCGCCTCCGTAAATATGATCACATCTCTTCAGTTTTACCCAAGGTTATTGGATGTTCTCTAAATGACTATTATACATTTCGTATTTGCCTATCAATATACAAGGTGCTAGATACACGGATACCGTTATACTTATTTATGAGGTTTGAAAGGTCCAATTTGTTGCGTAATAATATATTAAAATTGCCTAGGAATAAGACCAGGCTATTAAATTCGTCGTTCTATGTCAAGGGTGTCGGTTGCTGGAATAGTTTACCATCTTCTGTTAAATTGGCAGCGTCACATGCAAGTTTCATAAAATTATATTTTGCAAATCTTTAAACTCTTTTGTTCACGAAAAACTAACTAGTATCAGGGCATTTGTAGATTATTTTAATTGAAATTATTATTATTATTATTATTATTATTATTATTATTTCATTATTACTTCTGTTATATTGTTGTTGCTATTATTACTATTATTTTACTTTTAGTGTTAATCTGTAATATTGCTAACTTTGTTTCAATGTACTTAACATAATGTTAATAAGCTTTAAGCTTTTTTTTATGTATTATAAATAAATGAACAAATAATTAAATACATAAATAAATAACATGAATATAATTTGTTTAAAGCATGCAAATACATACTTGTACTTATCATACATAAGAATACAAGTAACCACTCGATAAGGTACTATTAAAATTATTCGCTTATTTTTGGGAATTCCAGCCACTTGGTTGAACTATTTGTATACTCTAAAAACTAAGTTTGCACAGTTCTGCAAAAATATTACATATAAGAAGGTGAAGAGACCATCTTTTTATATATGCAACACTAATATTATAAAATTCTCCTAAAGGTCGAAGTTTTTTGGAATTAAGCTCACATTTTATTGACAAAAAGTAGACCAATGGAATATGCAATGTCTGTGGATTATTTATATACACTTTACATTTCAAATAATCCCAAAACGAGTAATAACTCGAAATTAGCTATCTCGCCGAAATGTTCCTTTAACTTGTTACGGTATCACTCGGAATAGAGAGGATCATTAGCCTCATTGACATATTTAATGTAGTTGAATTGGTCCATAAATCGCGTAAATGGTCAATATAATTTTGGCGATTCAGTTAATTTAAATTGTCAATTATACAATTGTATACATGACTATACTCAAACACGCACTGATGCAATACAATTTCTCGAGTATTTTACTATAAGAGTGCTGAGAAAGGTCGACTTACCATGCATTCATATAGTAAAATGTACGAAAAATTATCTGGCGCTGATGAAAGTTATTTTTTCGTGTGTTTTACCATGTAGGTGCTTGAAAAGTTGAACAAGAATTTGCTATTGAAATTTTATTAATAATTTGTAAATTTAAAAAACAAACAACTTTAGCATTCAATCGTTAAATGTTGCCCTCATTGATTTAAGATTACTGTCTTCATGGTACAGTTCCAGGATTATAGCTTTCTACTGTATACCAACGATTTAATGATATTCATAAGAATATAGTACAAATAAAAACATCGACGCTAGAATATCTGTTGGATAATTTTACATATACACGAATATTTATATACATGTATACTTATTATGTAAATATGAAAAAACAGAAGAATTTTAGTGATTCCATCGACTAACCTCAAGGAAAGAGAATTGCTTGATATAAAATTTTTTTTATTGTCAAAATTCATTTAAGGTCATAAATAAATTTTATTTTCATTGAACACATTTTTATGTATACCGGCATTCACTATAGCCAAATTAAACATTTATTATTCAGAAATCTTCATGTTTATGTCTTACGATACTATACACTATAATAAAATTCGATTTGAATGCGAGCGTGTCTGCCTCTGTATAAAATGGTGATAATGAATTCAGAGAAAAAAAATCTTTAAATCTTGCATGGTAAAAAAAATGAAATGTAAGAATTAAATTATTCATACCACAAGCAGGTAGATACAATTTTCTTGGGAATTTTTTACGTTTACATCATCAAACAATTAACAACTTAATATTTTATATATATTTTTTAGATGTTTGGAGCCAATTAACGTTTTAAAGTGTTAACTTTAGTGGAGTGTCGCCCAGTGGTTAGCTCCAAACTGATTATACGATTACATTAACTGCCCTAAATCTAAAGACTTCGTCCTTCGAAGCCGTCTGACTGGGTCTGTGTTTTTAAGTTGACCGAATCGCTGTACATGTTTCTTTGCATGGTTCTTGATTTCTTCGGTAACGTACTCCATCTTTAGATCCTAGACGTAAAACTTTATTTTGAAAGGTTTGAATTACATCAATGTTGCTCTTCTTGGTACAACCCCACAGTTGTATACCATATGTCCATATAGGTTTAAGTATCTGCCGATATGATATCAGTCAATTACGTACTGTTATCTCGTATTTTCTACCTAAGAGCCAGTACATTTTCCTGTATTTGATGTTTAGCTCTTCTTTTTTTCCCCGTGCTCTTTCCACTTGCGTTTAGCACCAAATGTCATGCCTAAATATTTGGCCATATTTGCATGTGGGATTTGCTGTGAGTTCAGATGGATTGGTATGAAGTTAACTTTTTTTTTAGTGAAGTTGACGTGTATGGATTATTACAGCTATACATATAGCATTTGTGGCATTTTGTAATTTACCAGTTGCCTCTTCTAGTTGCTAGGATTGTAGTATCATCCGCAAATGTTACAAGGTTTGTTCCTTTTGTATTTGGTACATCTCTTGTATAAAGTAAATACAATATTGGTCCCAAGACGCTTCCTTGTGGAACTCCAGCCGATATTTGTTTTAGATCAGAGTACTAATCTTTAAATTTAACGCGAATCCGGTAGATAAAATTTTAATATCTGGTAAGCTTGCTTTGGTAGGTCTCGGTGCAGTTTTAACTCTAGTCCTCGGTGCAATACTTTGTCAAAGGCTTGTGCTATATCCAAGCAGACACTTCATATTTTCTTCTTTTTCAGTATAGCTTCAATGAAATCGATAATTCTATGCACTTGGTCTATAGTAGAGTGCTTCTCTATAAAGCCAAATTGATGTGAAGGAATAAGTTTTCTATTACTGATTTTAAACTGAGGTTTTAAAGTTAGGAGGTTTATTAGGGTTTGGAATCATAATCACCTCTGCCACCTTCCACTGGTATGGAACGTATTTCACGCGAAACACCGTGTTTATTACTTGGAGCAGTTTTCGTAAACTCTTTTCGGGGAGTTCTTTAACTATTTTTCCTGAAATTAGGTCGTAACCAGGTGATTTTTTTGAGGTTAAGTTTTAAGTAATTTCATATTTTAGCTCTTGTAATGTAACTGGTTGGATGTTTTTATTGTCCATTTTTTTAACTGGGTTTATGTTTTCTTCCGCTGATTGCCTCGGAAGGAGCTGAAATGTATTTTCAAGGTGGGCTGCGAACAAGATAGTCTTTTCTTTAGCACTTCTAAGCTCACAGTTTAATTCTAGCGCTGCTGCATACAGGTCTTTAGCCTTACGTGTTGATAGTCTCGATCCCAAGTATGTAGTTTTAGCATTGAAGTCTCCCCCAATTATGAAGTTTGTTCCAAGCGATTTAAGCAACGCGACATAATTTTCTTTAGTCAGTTGGTGACGTGGAGGATAGTATATATAGATGAAATGTGTTAATGGTTGATACTTGCATAATTTCCTTTTCTATTTTAACTCCTTCGCAGTGTTTGATATTTTAACTTACAAATATTGCTGACCCTGCTCTCGCTTTACCTGCTGGATGGATGGCATGGTAGTAGCGGTATCCATGAATTCACTTCTGTAAAGTGGGATTCTGATATTAGGCATATGTCTATCTTTTCCATATGTGTAAGAACATTTCTAGCTCCGGAATTTGGGGCAGTAGCAATTCTTAATGTTTTGCTATTATGCATATTAGTACATAGAAGTGAGTTCATGCACCGCTTCTTGCTTATTTAGCCGTTTATGTACGACTACTATGTTTCTTTTAGTTTTTGTTATATGCGCATGTTTAAAGCTTCTATACTCTATACTAAAGTGTTTTTTCAAGAAACGGAGTTTCAGGAATTTCTCCTGTTGCTGCTGGACAATCTGCTAGTATGTCCTTGGGCCCACTGCTGAAATGATTGTTGATTAGCTTTCGCTGATGGTATTCTCTCGAATGGTATTTCACGGTTTTGCTTAAACTGAGTTTTTCTATTCCTCAGTTTTTGCAGTTCTTCAGCTATCTCGCATCCTCTGTAGTTTGCAGGATAATCTCCTTTGCAGTTTACACATTTAGGGGTGGTAGTTTTCCCCAGTTGGCAAGCTTGTGCTAGATATCTTACTGTTACAATATTTCTGGGTATATGGCTAGGGCCTTGGCATTTTCTGCATTGGAGTATTAAACCAGTGGTCTATTTTAATGCTTCAATTCTAACCCTCATATTGAGAATAGCTTTAATGGTAAAGATGTTTTCTATTTTTATTTTATTATTAAAAGTAAGCATGAATAATGGGAGTCCTCTCCTGTTAATTTTGACAGCTTGATTAGTTTCTTGTTTTTCTTTTTTATGTTATCTTCAATCCCTGGCTCTTTAAGTCGTCTATTATATCCTCTATTTTACAGGTAGGTTTGTCTTCATAAGTGTACCATTCTTTGCCTTCTATATGTGTCAACGTCTGTTGTTTTGATTTTCCATATATTATTGTTCAGAGACACGATTCTGCATTCTTTATCTGTAAATCAATTACTTACATAAGAGACTGAATAGTGCCATATTCAGTTATTTCCATTATTTTGATTGGAGGCGGAGCCTTATCCTTGGGTTTGGCTATCTTAGCCTCTTGTTGAGTTTCAATCATGTCATTTGATTTTGAGGATTGGTTTGAACCTGCAGTTTCTGGGGAAGATTCAGTTTTTCTTTTTTTAGAAGGTCGCTTCTTTCGGTTTTTTTTTAAGGATCCAGTCTGTTTCATCTCGTAATTAATTTTCATCAGTGAAGAATTCTGGTGCAGCTTGGTCCTGTATTTCTTTGGCTGGAAGTGCAGGTTTCAGCTTTCCATTTTTATTCTTAAGTATGTTAATCTCTATACTAAGTTGAGATGTGATCTTTTCTATTTTACTTAATTGTTTACGAACTTCTCCTTTTTCCTTTTCAAAGCTACTAACTGAGGATGTTGGTCATATCGGTACTTTGGAGCTACATCCAATGGAGTTATCATTATTTGTTTTTGACTAATCATTGCGGTCGCAGAATATTGACGACTGGGAGCCCGCGTCCTCACTCCGGATTCCACGTTCCGGATCCCTGCACCGTAAATTTCACTCCTCCTTTATCACCCATGCTGGTGTTTTGTCGGGTAGTCTTCCTCTATCCGGCATTCGGGGACGCACCCGATAGGAGATTGGCAACTCCCACGGGGAGTTCGTAATTTGACAATGTCATGTGACAAGAATACGTTTCCGAGAGGTACGCCGATCCATTTTTAGGCAAATGTGTATCGAAATTATTTTATGGTCAGTATTACAGCAACAGCAGCTATATGGGTAGAGAGTTTTTTTTATATATCCGCGATACAAAATATTGCCATGGATTTATCAAATTCAAATTAAGAATATTGCTGTTTTTGCAACCGATTTGTAAACCGAATAGTGTAATCAAAATAAATGTATCGCGGGAAATGAGAGATTTACATCATCGTTATTTGTACACACAAGAGATGAAATTTGGAAATTTTAATTTTATTCAACCATGAATAAATCAATACATATTATAAATTATTATGATGTTATCGCGGAAAAAATATGTCATACCACTCTTGTTTGATGTGTAAACACCACACACGTCATGATGATATGCATAGGTACTAATGATATAGAATGTTATGGTTCATTTCTCTATTTTATATCATATACATATGTGTATGTATGTATGTATGTTTTGAACATATTCAATATGTAACCTTCAATCGCACGAGTTTTTCATTTTAATTACATTTTTGTGTTGAAAAGAAAATGTAAATATAAATAAATCATCAAAATATTTAAATAAAAAAAAATTAAAATCTAAGAATATTAAAATATCTATTTGAAATTTGTACAGATGAATTTTATGTACCACACACATCGTCCGACTCAACAGTGAACATATTATTTGTTTGATTGTATTTTAGATGAGTAAATATTTAATTAAATTCACTTAATTGACTTTGTGTTGTGCGAAGTTATTTTGGGGGTGGTGGAAGCAGACGGTATTATCAGTTTACAACAGTCACTTTTAGACATTCATCACGCGATCATAAATGTTTTATAAACTTACTCGTATATGTGCACAATTTTTATTTTTGGGAATTTTGTGGTTTTATGAATTTGTTTGATTAATGGCCAGTTCTCTATTAAATCCAGCGAATTTTTTCCAATTCTGTGGTTACGCAATCTATTTGATTATGTTATACAAATATAGTTTAGTTGGATTGTGGTTAAGTAAATCACAAAAGTAGGGTAGAATGTTTATTTAAATAGTATAACAATCCACTGATTTTAAAATAAACTTCGGGATAATTTGGCAAATAGGAATTATTCAGTTTGTTATGAGTTTTGAAGTTAAAAATACGCTTCGATGCCTTGATGATATGCATTTTAAATATAAATGTGATGATGCCAAACAAGAATCATGTGAAGAAGAATTTCCGACGCTATACACAATTTCTTAAAATTCATTAATACCATTTGTGACGCCAAGGAACGGTACATGTCAAGACAAAGAATGTATAGAGGGCCATTCCCAAGAATTCTTGGGCGGGAATTTGATTGGTTTTCTATTTCACATTTCCCAAAATTTTTTTTATTGTATTTCCCGGGATTTGTTTTAAATGTTAGTTTTATTGAACTACACTATCAATACACTATCAATACACAAAAAGTCAACTAAAACATGGTAGATGTAATGCGTTCACTTGTTTCATATTTATTGTTGATAATTATTCGTTTTTGCGATCCGAAATTGTGAAAAATTATCATTGATATTTAATTGTAAGTAATAATAAGATTACCTTGATTAATTTTAAATTGAATGGAGCAAACGAAAGACGACAGCAATGTCAGCTGTAGTAGTATTTTGGAAAAAATTTGGTAAAGTTGGGCAGCCCTCTGGGTTGTGTTGTACATTTTATGAAACGCAATTATTTGTAAAAGAGAACTTATTCGTCAATCATTAAGTCGGATTAATCAGAATACTTGGAAGCTGTACAGCTGCAAAAAAAACTGGGCTTCTTGTTGAAGAGCTCCATGATTTTAAGATTACTTCGACAGATGGCTTGGCAACAACGAATGGCGGAGCAGTAGTTAGAATAAAATTTGGACGATATTCACAATATCAACATTAACTCTACTATAACGGCATTCGTCTGGTAATTATGGATGTCATTCACAAGAAACGTAGCTATACAAAAGGAGAACCAGAACCAGAGGTTATTAACATCAAACCAAAATGTGCTGTCGAAGTGACTTGAGTGTGGAAATTGAAATGTTTTTTTTTAAATTTTGACCAGTGCAAAACACTATTTTGCAACATTAAGTAAAACAGAAACATGGAAAAGAGTTGAATTTGCTCTTATATTTGGAAACCCAGATGGAGTAGTATGGACGCAATGCTAGAACGGTTTTTGAACGCCATCGACGCAATTCGTGCGGTAATTGATTTGGGCTCCTATCTACTAATTGAATTTACATAATATCAAAGTCGTATGTGATTTGCACAATGCTTTGGAACCCGCGAAATTAGAAATTAAAGCTGCAAACTTGCACAATTGCTGAAATCGAATAAAAACGAGAGATTTCAAATGAACCGTTTGATGCTTTATTAACGCAAATCAAAGAGCGTGGAAATATTGAGCTTGTTTCGTTGCTGAAATTTCTACACACCCGGAATTTAAAAGATGAAACCGCAACGGAGCACTGATATAACATTAGTAACCAAATTTGCAGTGAATGTTATGAACAGATTATTGTAGACGATGCATCGAAATCAGACTCAGGTTACACAGCAAATGAGTGTTTGGAAACAGTAAGCAAAAAAAGATGAGGAGCAAGGAAACTGGCAAAACACAGTAAGACCGAATTTAAAGGAAATGCTGGCCGAAGCAGCTTCGATGATGTCTAAACGAGCTTCATAAAACACAGAAAAATCTTTTTAATGGACAGGAATGTGACTTTATTTCAAAGATAATTTTATGCCATTAATATTTGTCTATTTCTTGATATTTTGTCTGTTTCTTGAATCATGTCTCTATATACGGGTCTCCGTTTACTGTAACGTTTTCACGAGCATCATTAATGAATACATAAGGTCCGATGATTCCTTCGGCCCATAAACCACACCAACGGTTATTTTTTAATGTAATAGTTTTTGAACAATGGCTCGTGGGTTATCTTCACTCCTCGCTTGTCCACATTGCCAATTAATCAAAAAGTAGCTTATGGTTTTAATTCCCATACGCAAATTGAATCTTGTAAGCATGTACACGAAGATCCTTACGCAAAATGCTCCATAAAGGGATCAAATCCCAATTGTTGTGCACGTTTACGAATCGATTTATTATTGGATCAATACTACGCACTACAGGTGCCATCATCTGCTCTATATGCGTTGTATGGGATCTTGCGGGACGCGTTTTATCATTTAGAGTAAACGTGGTGCAAAAGCGAGTCATAGATAATTTATATAACGGGTCTGATGGACGATTATATCGATTATGAAATGGACGTAGCGCGCGATAAGTTTCACGAACTGAATCATTATTTTCCAAGTAAATTTGAACAATTTGCAAACGTTGCTGCTGGTGTAACTCTACTCAGTATGAAAGGACAAACCACAGTACCCAAAAATCAACTGTCAGTGGCCAAATCGGCTGTTACATGAAAAAAGTGTTGCCAGCTTAAAGTTCTATACCTCGAAATGAGACACAGTTTATAATGCAATGATTACTCACTATGTCTTGCATTTGTTGTTGTTGAGCCTGCTGCTTCGTTGCCTCTTTAGATTGGTGAAATAATAATCAAAAATGCTGCTTTACTTCGCTTAAAGCAAGAATCCACCCCCACCTGCCGTATAGGGCGAAATATTTTATTAGTGAGCTCAATTCGAAGAGACTAAGTACGCTCTTCCATTAAAAAATGATAATTTAAGAATCCTAGTATCGATTCTTACTCGCCATGGCCGTTTCAAGGATCATCTCCATCGCATACGACTAGCCAGCAATGCCATATGCGACGAATGCATTAGAAGATGATGATGATAACATACACTTCATCGACAGCTGCAGTGTTTCGACTGTATTAGATCTCATGTCTTTAATTCCAGGACAATTTTTGTGGATCTACTAACCTCTCTGCCATGGTTTAAACTTCTCCAATTTACTAAGGATGCAAAACGCGCGTGCATCATTTGATAAAATTCAAGGTTTGCACCATGGGCCTTTCTGGGCTTGAGTGCGGAACCTTAATGGGTTCCGGCCATGAACAGTTGGAATCAATGAACTTATGAAATTCAGTATCCATGTCCATATCATCGGTTTGAATTACTGTTGACAACGTTTTTGGTAGCTTGAAACTATCATTTTTAGTAAAGTATGCATCCTTTTCTGTTTGTAGACCTATATGGATATCATAACTAGTGACTTATCAATACTAGATAATTTATGTAAATGTACACTGGTGAGTTTGGATTTGAATAACTAGATGGAATTGTTTCACCATTATCATTTCTAACATTATATTGGTTGTTGATTCACATTGGTCATTAAAAGAAACAAATTCTATAATCAAATTATGCGTATGCGTTGCAAATGACACACGATTTCGAAAGCACCACGAAGGCAATATTCGTGGCTAATATTGAACAAATGTATTGTCAACTGGTCGTAGCCGAAGAAGATCGACGTATTCAGATGATATTATGGCGAGAACATCCCAATGAAACACCATAACAATAAGAATTATGCAAATTGACGTATATGGAATGACACCAGCCGCATTGCTACTGGCCAAGACCCTTCATACAGTGGCTGATGATTATCAACATCAACATCACATAGCACATCCAGCCTTCAGAGAAAGTTTTTATGATAACGATTTTCTAAGGTATATGGTGAAAATCTTGAAAAAGCAAATCAACTGATTTTGTCGATTTTATCTACGAAAATTCAAATCAAACAGCGACGAATTATTGCAATATTTGAGCGATTCAGACCATTGAAAATCCAGCTGATTTAATATCCTGCCGTGTAACAGCAAATCATCTGGTTAACAATACACTATGGTGAAATGGTCTATCATGGTTATTGGTACACTGACCTGAATGTTTAAATGACCTTAATGACCGGAGGAATAAATAAGATTGCAACCGTAATATACATGTGTCAAGGTAGTAATTCCTAACGAAAATGACACCATTAATGCAATATTTGAATATTATTTATCATTTCAAAAGGCCAAACTGGAAATTGCTAGATATTTAAACTGGTATTACAGAGGTCGTCATAACCATTAGTTAAATTTTCTGAAAAGTAGGAAAACGCAGGCACTTCGGATTGGGCATTTTACAGAACAAGTATCGTAAAAACGGATATTGAAATTTCCTAAATTTTCCTGATCTTTCTGATCAGCCGCAAGTTTGGTGAACGATGCTTTAAAATAGAACTTGGTCTATTCTAACAAAAAATTATTTATTTTTTTTTAAAAATAGATGTAGACACAGGTAGAGATAGTAGTTATTATTATTCCTATTTTTGCTATAATTCCCTTCCTGCGTGTAATTTATATGAAACGCATTCGTCCAAAATTCGAATTGTTAGTAGTGTTGAAACAGTATTTTAACAGTTTAACATTTTAACAATTTTCAATTTGAATATAGAAGTAGTTAAATTAAATAAAGGTAACTCCAAATTAATTTTAGACGGGTATGCCTATTATACTTTTAACCCATGGTTAACTATCTCGTTATTATCAATATTTTCCCAAACTAGTAATAATTTTAAAAGGCGAAAAAACGTAAGTCAACGTAAACAAATTCGAGTTGTTGGGTGTGACATCCAACTAATAATTATAAAAAACAAAATTGAATCTAAAAGTTAAGTGAGTTAGAGAAACTTTTATATTTTTAGTTAGACAGCCCTCAATGAGTAATAAGTAATGGAATCCCTGGTTTCGCAGGGTTGTTTAAATTTCAATTCTGTACCAACATACATCATGATAAAAGACCCTTGTCCTAAGTCTTATTTTCTAGATTTTGGGAACTTTTATATTTATCAGTTAGACATAGCCCTCAACTACCCAAAAACACATGTAGGTATTTGGGAACTAAGGATTATAGTTCAACAGGAAAATTCTTATAAAATTAAAAATTGTTACTAAACATACAACTTTTTAAAACACCCCTGTTCTAAGTCACTTAACTTATATGGCTCTCAGCTACCTGACTACAGATGTAGGTATTTGTATACCATCCTTGGTTCAACACGAGACTTTTTATCGCTTTTGGGATGACGCATGAAGTTTTTCTTAAATGTAATTTTAGGACAAATATTTTTTCAAACTATTTTTTTTAAAGTGAAACAAAAAAAGCGTTATCGTGTAAATTTTGTGAAAGCACCTTGATTAAAGTTGCTCTTAAAAAAATCAAATACGCTTACCAAATTTCATCCGCAGAGCGCTTCTAGAAGCATGTTGGCACAGCTCAAAAAAAAGTTATATGCATTAAATCAAACTATATGCTGCTATAGAAAATTATATGTTCAACACAGAGGTCGTACGTATTTATTTAGAAGCATTGTCTCCTATTTTGTATACGCAGTTGGATCGCAAAAAACATCATATTATTTGTAAATGTATATATAGTATCATGGGGAGCACAGTAAAATATATTAAATTTTTTTATCTGCACGTCGGTTTAATAATAATAAATCATCTTGCGTTTCATCTACATATATATACGAGTATACATAGCCGCAAAATTTTTAAATTTCTTTCGTAAACAATATTTTGTGAAAAACAACAACTTTTAACCACCGCATACAAAAACCATTGTTTGTTTTTTTTTAATTTTCCTACTCAATCCCCAGAAATATGATAAAAATTATTTGATTGTTATTTTAAAAGGATTCGCCGCATCATCAAAAATCAACAAAATTGAATTTGTAGTATCCTAAAATACCAAATAAAAATGATAAAACCTCAACGGATTTACCCGAAACGATTTTTATTGAAAGAAATTAATTTAAAATTACACGAAAAAAGTTTTTTTGTTAAATTTTAATTTATGTATGTGTATACCTGGCAATAAAAACAAAAGAGTACCAAAATAACAATAAGAAACCGTAAGAAAATTTTATTTTGAAGAAACATTTTATAAAAGTTATATGACCGCGGGGGGATTATCCTAATTAGATGTAGCAACATTTAAAACACATCACAGGTATGTACGTATATTTATTTAAAGCCGCAACCTAAGCCGCGTGGTTATTTGTACATACGAGTACATACATAAAAAAGTTGTTGTCGCTTCATCAACAAGTTTCAAAACAGTATTGTAGATAAATATTCACATACACATGTATATTCGGTAAAAATAATATTTTTTAGAAAATTCTCTCCCCCGAGGACCGGTTTGCGAACCAAATATAAAAATTCTATTTTCTTTTCATTTATTTGATTTTGCAGAGCATCCACCATGATTCTGTTTGTTTTTGTAATGTAATAAAATGAAAACATCAAGGTTATGGTGTGAAGACAAATTGATTTTCCGTATTTGTTCAATCATCGTGTATACTATATACTCGTATATGCATGCCACTTACATACATATAGGTACGTATGTAAGGAACATTAAGATTTTTTTTTTGCAGCGTGTTTCACTTTCATGTAAGTATTTTTTACTGTCGCTTTTGTTGTGTATATAGGGAAAATGGAAAATTAAATAAAACCTTTGAAATGGGAAAATCTACTTTATATACATAATAAACCCACGTTTATCCCATATACCTGATCGGAATCGAAGATTGATATATTAACTAAAACGTCGGAAATAGCGAGCATACGTTTTAGACATAAAATCCATAATTAATATAAGAGAGTAAATATATAAATTTCCGCACAGTATTACCTACACATGGAAGGTTGACTATAAAATGAGTGAACACTACGCTGGTAGCGACACATCATACACGGAAAATATTTATGTCGCGAATTTTAATGAATTTTGATGCAACATTTGGGATGTAGATTTCAGCTATTGTTAAAGTTTCGATATCGTATGCATTTGAGATCCCATCGACAAATGGCTTTAAGTAAAGTGTGATTACAGTGGCTGCTTCCACATACGTAGGCTGGTGTCAGACAATTGGTATACCACAAGATCTTACTTGCCTTTCACGTCTATTGGAATCAGTCAGAGTTACTTAAGTAGTGTGAGATATCTCACACTGTTTTCGAGATCCGAAAGGTTGCCCATACTCTACTTATACTCAAGTGCTTATACCTTCCATGTACTATGTAATATCGGATATGAGCATAGGAAGTGAACTAAAGTCTCTTAAGTCTTAGCCCCAGTCTTCTCGCATGTTCTTCGGGACAATAATATAGACAACACTAGATACTTAGTGTTGTCTATTTACTTAGATACGTTCATTAAATCGAAATAAATACATTGACAATAAAATTAAATTAAGTCTTACCATCTTATCCAAACAGAAGCATTTCTGTTACATTTATCCTGAGCTGTTACCTCTACGAGGTCGAGAAGAGGCAACGAATTAGTGGTCACATCAAAGGGTGCAATAAAAATTCCACTGTACG
The DNA here is from genome assembly GCA_951394425.1 of Tipula unca. Taxonomy (NCBI): domain Eukaryota; kingdom Metazoa; phylum Arthropoda; class Insecta; order Diptera; family Tipulidae; genus Tipula; species Tipula unca. Next base: position 151,201,572 of record OX596382.1, on the reverse strand, counting down.
GTGAAATACAGACGAACTGTGTAGATAGGTGGTGGTGGGAGGAAATGGCGATCGATAGATCACCTGTTGCATCAACTTCGGGCCGTAGCAAACGTGCTCGAACTGATAACAACGAGGCTGTGGAGGATGGATCTCGGCAATCCACCACACAGCCTGTAGTCGCTGACTCGGTCGGTACACTAAAGGAGGCTGTGGTAGCATTGAAACCGGAGATAAAACAGATCTCCAAGATTAACAATGGGGGAAGGGCAAAATTTCAGGATTACCTAAGTGCCATTGTAGACGCAGGCCATTTGATGAGCCTTGAAATTGCCTTGAAAAGGTCTCGTACGACTTTAAAAAATGCGGTACCTCAGGTCCCCGTCCTATTAACGGGGGCAAAAAGAATGACTAAGTGGCAACCATCAGAGGTTGTCACTGTAAAAGCCATGGCTGGAAGGGAAACCTCCTTCACTAACAGTGAGGAAGTCAAAAATAAACCGCGGGAAATAATAAACCCGGCAGTGGCTAACGTTTCGGTTAGAAAGGTCAGCAATATCAAGGATGGCTGGGCTGGTAGCATCGCTACCAGATAAACGTATGCCCAGGATAATTATCTATGATGTGGGCAGGGCCGAATAGATTGAGCAATTTAAGAAGCGTTAGTAAAACAAAGCTCGGAATCAATAAAGATCGAGGACTTGAACCGAAGTTTCATGACTGGAACAAAAGAGGCCAAGTCAGTCTATTGGGTAATATCAACCATCGTGTTTATCTAGGCTGGTCCTCATGCAGAGTAACAGACTTCATCAGGTTGACAAAATGCCAGACATTTGGACACATTGCCAAGTTCTGTAAGGAACAAAACCAGATTTGTGGTCACTGCGGCGAAAATGAGCATGACCAAAAATCATGCACAAAAAAGAGTGAAGACGCTAAATGCACTTCTTGCCGTAAGGCAAACAAGGCTTTTGACCATTCGTCACGTAGTAAAGTTTGTACCTCATACAAAACGGCTTTGAACCTAATGATGAAGCGAACTGTCTATGATAGTTAAAAATAAAAATAATTATCGATTGAAGATCGCCCAACTGAATATGCAAAATGCTAAAGCAATTGGGTATGAGATTACACAATCCATTGAAAAAGAAGCAATCGATATACTCTGCATGCAGGAACCATACGCAGTTAAATGGGTCATAGGGGGAATGACCACGTCCACAAGGATAATCAGTGGAAGCAACGAAAACATTAAAGCAGAAATTGGAATACTCAATAACGATCTTGAGGTTCTTAAAATTTCACAGTACTGCGACTCACACTGTGTGTGTGTCGAGTTGAGATCTAATATAGGAAAGTTTTACTTGGTTGGTATTTAGTTCCAATATTCAGACGATCCAGATAAAATCATGGATGGGCTAAAAGACCATCCTATTATCATTACTGGCGACTTCAATGCTAAGTCTAAACTTTGGCACAATAAGGACGCAAACGAGAGAGGAGTCCTCGTTGAAGAATGCATTGCAAGAAGTAACCTATTCGTTATAAACGAAGAAGGGTAGTCAAGTACATATTCCCACAATGGAGAGTCAAATATTGATCTCACTCTCATGACGGGCGGTCTGTTAAGGAAAATTTTAAGTTGGTCCGTATACAAAAAAATTGGACATCAAATGACCACAGAGTAATTGTCTCGATCTTGGGCTCGGAGAACACACATAATGATTCCCCAGCATCAAAGAAAGTTGCTCGGTATGCCTTAAAACATGCCAATTGGGAGAGTTGTTGCAGCCAGCTAAGTAGCATCTGGCAAAGTCTGGCAAAACACCTGAAGGTTTCGATCGAAAGCGACATCGATCGAGTTAAACAAATAATAACAAGTTCAATTATCAAAGTCTGCAGCGCTACTATTCCACGCAAACGTGCTCGCAAGTCAAAATTGTCTTGGTGGTCCCCTGACCTAAGCGAATCAAAAAAATAGGTTCTTAATGTGGTCAAGTTATATCAAAAAGATAAAAATCCAAAAGCAAAAGGCTTAACTATGTGGCACACCGTATGGCGTATTTCAAGAATCTTAGAGACAAAAGCCAAATGAGCCTAAAAGAGTTCATAACGGAGCATGGAAATGCTGAACCTTGGTGGTTTGTAGGTAAATTGAAAACGAATGAGGTACTAAGTAGCATATTCCAAAAAAGTGGTACCTATAGTGGCAAACAGTTTGGCTTCAGAGAAAATAGATACAGAGGATCCAATGATCAAATTGATCAATATGGTCAAAGAGTTGGACCAAAAGTACAATCTTGGAGAATTCCTAGATGTATCTGGCACATTCGAAAGCCTGTGATAGCCTACCATTATGATGGAGCTAAAGAGATTCAATTGCCCAAGCAAACTCTATAACATCCTAAACAACTGTTTTTCTGAAAGGAAACCCACTGTTATTTCAAATCATGGCACACTTGAAAAACTGGTCAACAAAGGATGTCCGCAAGGCTATGGAATATTGTCTTCAACCGAAGCATGAATCAGGAAGTCCAAGAAGTAGCATTCGTGGATGATAAGGTAATGCTTTTTGCTGGGAATTCAAGACAAAGTATTCAAGAAAAAAAGCGCAGCTTGCCATAGACAGGATGGTGGACTATTGCAAAAGCTACAAAATGGAGCTATCCTCTGAAAAGAGAATCATGATCCAACTTAAAGGTTCACTGGACATTAGGAGACCACCATTGGTTTCTGTAAATTTCCAAAGAATTAAGATGGTGATAACTGTCAAATGGCTGGGCTAAGACTTCGATAAACGACTTGGAGTCACTTCACATGTTAAAAGAGTCGCGCAAAATAGTAAGAAGGTTTTCGCTGTGCTAAAACGAGTTACTAAAGAGAACTGGGGCCTCAAGCAACGAACACTATCAATAATATACGAAGGTTTTGTGGTATCTTCATTGGCATACGCGTGCGCGGCATTGGCAATCCGAATGAAATGCCACCATCGGCGTACACTATTACGAATTACCCAGGCTTACAGAACGTTGTGAACTGACGCGGTTCCTGTCTTGGCCGGCATGATTCCTATTGATATACTCTTAAATGAGAAAATTGCCAACGATAAGGAAAAGACAAAATGTGAGCTACGGAAACGTGATATTGGAAGGCGATCAAATTTGGTCAAACCAAGATTTCTCTAAGCGTATGGTTCACCCAAATATTAACGAATTCATTAACTCTTAAGATTTGAGATTTTTTTGTTCACGTTCGAATACATTAATCGAGTAAAATTTAGTTTATAATTCAAAATTAATTGGCTTAGTCATTTGAATTATTTTGTACTTTCCAAATTCCGAATTCGAATTGAAATTTCCAATTTTTTACTTAAAATTTGATCGCTAACATTAAAAATTGATAACACAATTTTTAGTTGAATTTTGAAAATTTAAAATCTCTTTTATTTCATTTAATAAATTGAGAGATAAAAAATTCGAATATTTATTGAATAGGAAATTGGCTTTAAAAGTTTAAATATAATTTTGTGATTAAAATAATCAACAGCTTTGGAAAAATCTAACAAATCGCAAAAAGAAAGCTCCCTATCGTTCATCCACTAATATCACCAGAGACTTTCAGTAACGCAGAAAGTAGTGCTATCGGACCTTGTTAATTCGGTTTTAATAATTTATGAGACTATTATCTAGAATGCTTCGGAACTCAAAATATCAAAATATTTATCCGTCGGAAATGGTATAGCTTTGTAGGATTACTAATTTTAGGAACGGGAATTAGTTTACTATAAGCTTTTACTGATCGAGATATGTAGAGGGAGTTACCAAAAAATTAAACGTATATGTAAAAAGTATTTTGAAACTGAGTGGAGTAGTAATTAAAAAGCACAAAATAAAATTTTACCGATGAAACAACTTAAAAAAACTTTTAAAAATATTCAAGAGACGCCAAGAAACCAAGCTATATCCTAAACTTTATTGAAACTACACGCACCTGAAATGAATATTCCGTCATACCAACAAGAAAAATTACTACACAAATGCTATTATCTATAACCAGACACTTTTTAAATGTAGCATTCGACCCCATGGTTAAACGTTTGAAAATTGTGATGATAAAAATGTATGCCAGGGGTTCACGTAAACGTTAACAAACAAACTCTAAGTCAGAGAGAAACATTTGAGAAACGGAGGATGACGCAAGTTCACGTTATAATTCATGGGGTCACTTACGAGGTCACTTATGAACGTGCATACGCCACCATGACTTAGTGGGGAAATCTCCCTATATTTAACGTAAAAATTTTGGCTGTATGCAGACTAATATAAATGACAAAAAGATATCTGAATAGCAAAGAAAATTTACCTAACCTAACCTAGCTAAATGTAGTATAGGATGGCAGCTTCGAATCCAAATTGATTGAAATTTTAGATAGGCTAAATTCACAAATAGTTTCAAAAATAAGCACGACTTTAAGTGTTGGTTCCATCGTTTAGCTTCATCCTCTGTCTCAATACCGACAAAATTTGTTGCAACATAAACTGGCTTCGTAGCCATCTTTAACTATACATCTACAACAATTTTCCCATCGTCGCTTGTTACACTATCTGAATATCCTCTCCATGGGCTAAATTAGTAGCGTCCTTAAACCAGAGTGGGCCAACTTTTAATATTGAACGTTAACATCAAAAAACGATAAATACAATCGAGTTACTATATGTGATGTGCGTGCTTCAACTAAAATTTCGTATCGACTTTTTATTTTTTATAAAATTCTGTTTACTATAATTTATTAAAATACAAAAAATGTGGATGTCTGTACCACGTGTACGGACATATGACGTGAATACGTACAAAGTTTTGGGAACGCGTTACATCGAGATTTCTGGCTAACGTTAGAAGAAAGATTGAACTCCCTTAGCATGAAGTATATATTAACGTTCATCGGGCTCAGGAAAGAAATCAAGTAAAAAACTCCCGACTCCGGTGTACCGCTGTCGCACTGTAAATAAGTACTCGATCAGTCAGCGGCGGCGTTGGCTGCCACACAATTTTTACCGCCGCTCAGATACGTAGATTTATGTATCATGTTCTTTAAGATGTTAGCGTTGAACTCCTGACCATCGTTCAATTGACGCGGAAGCTGTTGCACCATTGTGTCGACATCTACGCAGGTACATTAATGACCAGTTCGATGATGCCGTAGCTTTCGTCGTAACGCAACCGACGTATTTGAATGAATGGCAGACGTACACTGATCGAATATCATGCAGGCAACCCATGTTGCTTATGTGGATACACAAATCCATTCGAACGTGACAACGTGGCCACTTTGTTGGAGTCCAGTGATTTCCTACACGTACAACACAGTTTAAAGTCAGCCATTGTCTCTTCTAGGAAGGAATTACTATGCAGCGGTAAGTGTTTTTCCTTTGGTGATTTCAATGAGCGTAGAAACCATAGACGGTCACACACATCACACTTATGCCCGGATGACGACTGGCACCGTCGTTTATCCGGTCGGACGCCTTCATTATTTTACCTTCCCAGCACCGCCTCACTCTGTTATATGGTGTTTAAGGGTATCACTCGATTGCTCTTGAGAAGCCCTTTCAAGCCGTTACCGTTCTCCTTATTTTGATTTGGCTTTTCGACGTGTATAGGCCGACATTCAGGGATCGGCGAGGTAGATTACTCCATATACTCTAAGCAATAGTCGACACGTAGAGTATTATGTAGACTATACTTGGCAATATTTTTTATCAACGTCGTCAATAAATACAATGTCAACAACCTACGATATTTTGGCATGTTCAAATTACAAATAGTAGACTGCTTCTTCAATATCTAGATTTAACCGATTATACGGTGGTTACTGATAATGGATTAAAAGTGATGGTTAAAAATTGTCACAGTCACATAAAATCGGTTAAATTATTAGATTTATAAAACAAGATATTCTTAGTAATAAAATGTTAGGATTTAGGACAAAACTCACCCGTCAATATAGAATTGTAAATTTTGTGCCCAAAAATTTTCCTAAATATTTCATTTTTAGGACAAAAACAATAAACCTAGCGAAATCTGGCCATTATAATTAAGAACTATTTCACTAAATCATTCTATCAATCGTCTACAATATCGACGTTTTCTACGAATAGTCTACGTTGTCTACGGTATATACGTTGTCAAAGATTTGTCGACACATCGACGTAGAAAATAATAGATGACGCGTAAACGCGTAAGCTCAGGAAATTGCAACGCGACGTTTGGATGAAGATGATAGATATTTAGTATCTATCAAACTGTATCCCCCGATTTTGTTATCATCAGTTTTTCAAATTTAAAGACATATTCAAGTCAAAAAATTAAAAAATCTCGATACCAAATTTCAGTTGACTTTTCTATAGCACACAAATAGTAAAACACACAAAAAATTATCTTGTAACAGTGTTTGAAAATTCTACGTGCGTGATTGGGAAGGTCAAATCAATTTTGGTGTCGAAATTTTAAAATGTTGATCAATATTTACGAGAGGCTAAAGGTGGAGAGAAGCCTACTGCTTAGGGAACCATATCAAGTTTTTCGGTGGGACCCAAAATTGGTATAGTTACGCCGCTGTTCGTCTATATCTCCTGTTTATAATGTCAATGACTGAGCAAATAGAGGTGGTTTAGCAAATCTATTTACTTTAAAATTGAGAACATTATCTGGTGACTCAGATAATGTTCTCAATTTTTTAGACGGTTAGCTAAATGTAGTACGATGGCTGCTCCAAATCCAAATTGACTTAGATAGGTTTGTGTTGTTGCACCATGGGCCCATTGTGGCATTGAGTGCGGAACCTCTGTAGGTTCCAGCCGTTTTATATAGATAGGTTTGTGGTATGTCTGAAGCGCCTTTTATATATTATTCTGAAAGTGGTGATACCGAAGTTGAAAAAACCGATCGCAAGTTAATGTTCTTGGTAACATATCCAGCCCTTTATTTAAAGTTTGTAACAGCCCATTAGTGTAGCCTGACATCGCTGTGTGATTCATTCTCACCATTTTCTATACGGCATACACATTATTAAAATAGGCAATATGTTAAAAATTTGTGCCTGTTAATTAATTTTTGAAATAGTCCGGCAGAGTTTTTACGAACGGAAAATCGTGTAAATCAGCGATTAGCCCAAAATTCTGAAATGCGGGGCTGCAATTTTGTTTGTTTATGAATTGAAGATTTTATATGTTATATTTCAATCTGAACATCAAAATTCAAAATTATTTTTTGTTGGTCAGTTCCGATGGTGGTGGAATATTCTAACCTTTTTAACAGAAAAATATTACCATTGGCATTATCTCGATAAACCAAAGATAAAGTTCGAGTTCATTTTGCGGAGTACCACAACCCACTCATTTTCAACAAAGAAATTGCTTCTTTGTTCCAGTGCTGTGACTGTGAATTATATCTAAAATATCTAGAACTGTATAGATACTTCGCAACAGTGCAATAGTCGATTGCGAATCAGCAGCTGGAACGAATAATGATATTTTAAAAATTTGTGAGTTGCCTCGCGAATTTTAAATGCACCCTGTACATCTGTTTAATTTCAAATTTTGAATTTTATTGTGTTGATGTTAACTTATCTAAATGTATTTATCCCGGCCAATATTAAATTAAATAAATTTACGAATTATTTGAATATAAAGACTATTATTATTATTAAAATTGTTTGGAACCCACGAGGATTCCGCACTCAATGCCACAAAAGCGTCATGGTATAAACCCATATCCCGTTGGTTCTTTTTGAAAGTTAAAGCATACTTCGTTGACCTCAAATTGGGCTCCTTAAGGAAGTACCTCGCATTACGACAATTAAAAGTCTCAAGCCACTGAAACCTTAGATCTTTCAAAGCGTAGTCCTTTATAGCTTTCTTCCAGTAGTTGAAAGATAAAGGAACCGCTAGTTCAGGACCAATTAAAGTTAATTGGGAACCAGCTTTGGCTAGACAATCCGCGATCTCGTAGCCTATGAAGTCACAATGAGCCGGTACCAACATGACCGTAACTTTATTGCTCAAAAGAAGGTTCATGAAATGTTCCTTGACAAGTCTAGAAGCATTCATGGGATTTCTGAAAGAGTTATATACAATTTTACTATCTGTACTGTTGTTTTTAACGGAAAAAATTAGAAAAACGCTACCGAAAAGTCTCAGATCCGTCCAAGGACAGTAGAGTCCAAAACCTGCATTGAGCTTAGAACGAGAGCCTTAAAAAAAAGACTATGGGATCATCTAATTTGTTTAGAAAATTCTGCGAACTCAACAGAAATCACAAAGCAAAATCTCGTTTATAGAAGCACGGAAGCATACTAATTTCACTCTTTTGCAAACCAATTTGAACCCAACATTCAACCGTATTTAAATTAAATTCAAACTTTGGTAAAATTAAATGTTTTTAATATTTTCCTATAACATATTTAAAAGAACGGAAGGATTCAAATTTAAAACAAATTAAAAAATATTGTTATGAAGGATTTATACAAAAAATACTGTTCAAATTCTTTTCGAATTTTACTAAATTACTTTTATTAGTTTTTTCCAAATTTTGAACAAAATATCAAGATAACATGATTTTAATTCAAATTCCAAAAGTAGTTTTGATTGAAGTTTCACACTTTTCCGATTGTCGTAAAATATAAATTTTAAAGGCGCCAGTGGTGAAAATTGACACGAGAAAGATCTGTCAGAATTGTCATGGTAAAAAAATTTAACTATACATTATTTTTTTTTAATTGATCGGATTTATAAAAATCGATTCTTCCCGAATGTTTTGTAAATAAAACAAAAATTTCTTGGGGCTTAATAAATCCTGGACCAACAATATTGTGGTACCAAATTTTCTATGACGGGTTTGGATATCTCTATGTATTCGTGTATGTGTATGCGTGTTAAAAACGTTAAATCGCTTTATATTGTTATCGTTTTTAAAAATCGCGTTTGATTACCTCAATTCATATAATTAACTGATTTACATTTTTAATTGGATTAAGTTAACACGCACGTATACATGTACATGCACGAATGGTTTATGTTAACTTTAACAGTGTAGTTTTGTCCTTTATTGGAATTAGCATAAAAAATTATATCGCAACACATTTAAATTATAAATTTGGATCGGCAGTTGAATAATGTCCAATAAAAATGGGTCGATGTGTTTCCTGTGTCATGATCGCATACAAAAATGGACGATCTGCCGTGAAATAAATCACCACTTTTCGAGATCCAACTGAGCCTCTCATGGTGGCGGCTAGAAATAATCAAATATTGCTCGCATAAATGGTTTAAAAAATAGTATATAGCTATATATAAACTTACCAGTGGCCGAGGAGGCCTCAGTTCCATTTGTGTTTACAATAATTTTACTTTTTTGTATAATTTTGTCAACTAGGCTTTTGGTATCGCTTGTCACCCGAAAATCGTTCGATTTAAACGCGTCGGGTGCAGGTTTTTTCCCATCGATTGTACTTTCCACCGTGAAAATGGGAAATTTAATTTGAGCAAATTGATTAACAAAATTATCACCGATCACTTTTATATGGTCCGCGGTCAAATTTTCTATTAGCGTGCTCAATTCATAATTTTCGTGCGGCAATATAATCCAAAATTTAAAACCATTTTGGTACGGTAATTGAAGAACATCAATTGAAAATTCGGGTCGACTCGAAATGTCATAAAACGATGAATGTTCGATATAATCGATCGAATCAAGGCTACCAGCGATCGACTCAAAATCACCATGATGTATATTCCTCGCGGTGAACGGTTGTAACCAATCGGCTTGGAAATACACCGTATTTATGATAACCATTTCAGTACCGGTACCAACATCACTATTTTTCAATAATTTTGTTATCGTACCGTTTGTTTGATTTGTCACCCAATTATTCATAACGTTAACTGCCACTCTAGAATCACTAAAATCAATGTATTCGGTAGCGGCTTGAAACAGATGAGCTGTATTTTTAAAATTTTCATCAAATCTAACACCATGCTTAAGGTAAAAATTATTTGCCATCTTTATATTTGGTTCCTCCGAAAATTGCGCTAAAACCTGCCGTTGCGTTGCAAAAACATCCGATTTCGTTATGGTTTGTGATGAGTCAGCGAATAAGACCTCTTTTAGTTTGCTTTCCCCATTACCACTCGACGCTTGATACAAAATATTATAAATCACGCCGAGTGATAGCGGTGAGTACAGAAAATTTTTGTTTACATTCGACAGCTTCTGCGCACGGCCAATAATAATATAAGCTTGTTAGTTTAGAATTTATTACAAATAAGACAATAAAGGCGATAAAACTTACACGATACGAGTTAAGAGTGAAGCTAACATAATTTTTAATATCCTGTTGCTCATCGTACACACACTGAATGGAACCGTATATGGCCACGAATACAGCAAACACAAGATAATACTTCATTCTTGTTTTAAGCTCAGTGATAAACTAATTTTTATTTTTATTTTAAGTTGTTTTGTAAAAAAAAACGAAAATATTAGTTGACATTTGACCCTCCGCGCTTGATAAGGTATCGTGCAAAATACGTTTCATAATATTAAAGTATAACCTTACAGGTCATAAAACAGTTAAATTTATTTTCATTACAATTTTAATTGTAGTTTTATTTTTTGGCTATAGCAATCAAAAACAAATTTTGTTCTTTGCGGTAAAAATGTCTGCTTCTGTAGCTACTAGCGAAATTAAACGGAGACCACAAATATAATTAATTATGCAAATTAAGATTTATTATCATGTTGACGTTTGAACTGGCTCTCATCATAGTAAAAAAATTCAAACCGCATAAAGTATACCAACAAAATTTCAAATATAAATTAATTTTTTAGAATTTAGAACCGCACATTTTTTGCGAACGAATTTAATGTTAAGCAACAATTCACGTCTTAGAGCTTTTTTTTGGTTATATCCTTTTGTTTAGAAATATCTTTTAATTATTGTTATGGCGTTCTATAATTTATTTAGCAACTATATGTACTTGAAAAAATTTTAATATTTTTTTAGATGTTTTCCTAGAATACCACCACATGCCGACTAAACGGTTGGATTGCTGGGCTGACGTCCCGCATTCGTAAAAAAATAAGCTGTTTATAAAGTCAACAAAACGAAAAATGGATACTGCCAAAACAACAACGGACTACCCTGTTAAAGTTAGCCGATAGTTTCCAGCCGAAAAGAATCGATAACGAAGATGAATCTTTGTTTTGAATTGAACAATAAAATTGAAGTATATTTTCTCTTTCTATCATACTACTAAAATTACCGATAAATTCCAGCCGATATACGAATGTCGATAAAGAAGATTATTAATTATTGAATAAAAGAGATACAATTTATTTCGATACATTTGTGAAATATTTTTTATCAATACTGGAAGGATAAAAAGACATATTTGTGGTGATCTTGGGAAATTTAGATTTTCCAAAATCATATGCAAATAAATGAAAATTTATAAAAATTCTGCTTCTAAAGTGTTATGTCTGGAGATGTATTGATTTGAAGTGTTTTTCCAATAGCTATGACTAGAAAATTGTTTTGGTCCAAGTTTCATGTGGGGATCCTGGGAAATTTAGATTTTCCAAAATCATATGCAAATAATTGAAAATTTATAAAAATTCTACCTCTAGAGTGTTATGTCTGGAGATGGCTTGATTTGAAGTGTTTTTCCAATAGCTATGACTAGAAAATGGTTTTGTTCCAAGTTTCATGTGGGGATCCTGGGAAATTGAGATTTTCCAAATTCATATGCAAATAATTGAAAATTTATAAAAATTCAGCCTCTAGAGTGTTATGTCTGGAGATGGCTTGATTTGAAGTGTTTTTCCAATAGCTATGACTAGAAAATTGTTTTGGTCCAAGTTTCATGTGGGGATCCTGGGAAATTGAGATTTTCCAAAATCATATGCAAATAATTGAAAATTTATAAAAATTCTACCTCTAGAGTGTTATGTCTGGAGATGGTTTGATTTGATGTGTTTTTCCAATAGCTATGACTAGAAAATTGTTTTGTTCCTAGTTTCATGTGGGGATTCTGTGAAATTGAGATTTTCCAAAATCATATGCAAATAATTGAAAATTTATAAAAATTCTACCTCTAGAGTGTTATGTCTGGAGATGGCTTGATTTGAAGTGTTCTTCCAATAGCTATGACTAGAAAATTGTTTTGTTCCAAGTTTCATGTGGGGATCCTGGGAAATTGAGATTTTCCAAAATCATATGCAAATAATTGAAAATTTATAAAAATTCAGCCTCTAGAGTGTTATGTCTGGAGATGGTTTGATTTGATGTGTTTTTCCAATAGCTATGACTAGAAAATTGTTTTGGTCCAAGTTTCATGTGGGGATCCTGGGAAATTTAGATTTTCCAAAATCATATGCAAATAATTGAAAATTTATAAAAATTCTACCTCTAGAGTGTCATGTCTGGAGATGGCTTGATTTGAAGTGTTTTTCCAATAGCTATGACTAGAAAATTGTTTTGTTCCAAGTTTCATGTCGGGATCCTGGGAAATTGAGATTTTCCAAAATCATATGCAAATAATTGAAAATTTATAAAAATTCTACCTCTAGAGTGTTATGTCTGGAGATGGTTTGATTTGATGTGTTTTTCCAATAGCTATGACTAGAAAATTGTTTTGGTCCTAGTTTCATGTGGGGATCCTGGGAAATTTAGATTTTCCAAAATCATATGCAAATAATTGAAAATTTATAAAAATTCTACCTCTAGAGTGTTATGTCTGGAGATGGCTTGATTTGAAGTGTTTTTTCAATAGCTATGACTAGAAAATTGTTTTGGTCCAAGTTTCATGTGGGGATCCTCACATCCCCACATGAAACTTGGACCAAAACAATTTTCTAGTCATAGCTATTGGAAAAACACTTCAAATCAAGCCATCTCCAGACATAACACTCTAGAAGCTGAATTTTTATAAATTTTCAATTATTTGCATATGATTTTGGAAAATCTAATTTTCCCGGGATCCCCACATCAAGCTTTTCCTTAGAGTATTATTATAAATTGTCTTACAATTGTATCAAATTCCAATTTATCATATTATTTTTATCTAGAAATTAAAAATCTTCTTTATCGTCATATATCGGCTGGAAACTATCGGCTGGAAACCATCGGCTGAAAACTTTCGGCTATGTGAATGTTTTATCGGCTGTCATATTAATATATAATCTGCATTATCAATTTTTATAACTTTCGGCTGGAAATAATCGGCTAACTTTAACAGTATCAACGGACTCCCGCTCCAGTACCCGGATACGAGATTTAGGATCGGCACGTGGAACGTGCGTAGTCACTTAAGAAACCAGGAGCGTTAGAGAGTCTAATCACATGCATGAAGTAGTATCGGCTGGAACTCGTTGCTCCTCAAGAAACTCGCTGGCCTAAAAGTGGGGACCATGTGTCCCAAGGCTATGCGTTGTTAAACAGTGGAGATGACCTCGGAAATCTTGTTGCTGGATTTCTTTTTGGGCCGCAGGTAAAGAACGCAGTTTTGGATTACCAAGCAGTCCAAAACCGATTGTGTAAGCTTCGCTTCGCACATGAAGTTAGCTAACATGTCGATAATTTGTGTACATGCGCGCACAGAACACACATCCGAACACGATGTTAGAATGGTAATTGGGGAGTTTAATGCTTGAGCTGACAGAAATCAGACTGACTTGTGTGAAAACATATAGGTCCGTACTCCCGACACGAAACTGCGACCGATAATGGTGAGAAAATGATGTAGCAAGCACATTTTCCCCTCACAAACAGATACATTTGGAAACATGGATCCATTCTCGCAAAATTTCCAGCAGCCAAATTGCCCACGTGTTAATTACATTGGAACTGATTACAAGTCTGCTGTATGAACTCTGTCAGGGCAATACTGAAAACTTCGACTGACAGTGCTGCTCAACAGACTTTAGATATAGTGAAAGTCAGGCCCAATAATGATTGGTTTGATGGCGACTGTAGCCTTGCAGTTGAGCAACAAAGCCCATAGTAAAGTGCAACAACGTCTCAGAATCGCGAGGAAAAACCAAGCTACTTTTACTAAGAGGGAAAAAGCGAGAATGGTGGAAGGCCAAGGTTCTGAAAGTACAACCACTCAGCAATGAGAGCAGTTCAAGTAATTTTATTAAAGGAATTACTGGATTGCACCATACTATGAAGCCTGCGTTAACTACCATTCGGAACTGGGATTGAAACCTCTGTGTCAACATCGACGCAGTACTTGACGCATGGAATGGACAGTTTACCGACCTGCTGGGTGTTGACCATGGCTATTTACAATTTTTACAGTTAACTAGGGTGTTCGGCTGGGAGATGCTCTGTCCCCGATACTTTGCAATCTCATATTGGAGTACATATTTTGTAAAACTGAAACACCTCAGTGCAAAATCTTATATCGCCAGTCCACCAGGTGCTTGCATATGCAGATGACATATGCGTGATTGGACTGAACAACAACGGAGTGAAAGAAATATTTGATCCGCTTGTACAGTTTTCAGCTTCTGTTGGACTCCAGATCAATGAGTCCAAAACGAAATAGATAATCTCTGGTTATAGGGACAATGGCACACCAGATTTTAGTAGTAGCCACTACACGTTTGAGGGAGTGAGGAGGTTCAAATATTTCGGTTGTTTTATCACTCACGATAAGAGTGTGAGCAGCATCAAAACACCTATCAAGTCCCGTGAAGCTGAAGGTTTACAAAGCGTTGATCAGGCCCGTTGTTATGTTTGGATGTGAAAGTTGGGCGCTGACGGATGAGTACGAGAGATGTCTCCCTTCATTTAAGGGAAGAATCATGCGTGTGATTTACTGCCCAAAACGCGAAATAGATGGCATATATAGCTCTGTACAATATCGAGATCAGAGATTTGATGAAGATCCCCGATACTGTACATGAAATAAGATTTTAGCGAGTACGCTGGCTCGGTCACGTTCTGCTTCCTGAACCGGAACGAATTGTGCAACGTTCCACGGTGTAGATAATGACTTGGCTTCTTCAAGTTGTCTAAGATAGTACCAAGCCCAGACTCAAAACCGTTGGAGCCAGATTGTGGACGCAGTAAAGAGTACTTTAAACACTGTTTCATTATTATTTATTGATAATTTTTCAATTTGATGTAAATTTGAATCATTCCGCACTGTAAAATGAGTTTTAGAAAAATTCTGATGGAAAAATTCAAACGGTTGTTCTTCAACCTGAAATCAAAACTAAACTTGACCAAATCAAAATTAAGGCCAAATTGAGCTTTTAGTTCTTTCACATATGTCCTACAGTAAATTTTTAATTTGATTTCAAGTTTCTTTATAGTAGATGTTCTTATCATACAGTAATCTAGGATGTTGAGAGATTTATAATAATCGTGTTTCCCTTTAATATGCAGTTGGGCTTGAAGAGGGTGATTCCAGTACCACTTAGTCCTAAATCGCAAGTTAGATTAAATTTCGTTTCTTCTATTAGGGACAAAATCGATTGATTTGTTTTCCGTGTTGTAACCCAAGTATTTGTGTCTATCCGGCAGCTGCGGGGTGAATATTGGTTGCAGGAAGTTGAGTTCGTGCTAATACTGATGGCAACTTATATAAATAGGAGAGACCACATATGTATTGTTCTTCCTTCACAAAGATGCATTGATTGTAATGGTATGCCAGTAATTAGAGTAAACCTTTCTTTGTGTTAGTTGAGCGCGAGATATTTTGTCGATGGTTTAATATATTGTGACATATTTTTGTTGACTGCTGGAACTGCGAATTGGTTGAAGACTTCAACCTGAAATAATTCCACTGGCTGGGTATTTGGATCAGCAAAATTATTTTATTGTTACGGACCCGGAGTTTGATGCTCCTTATCCGCTCAGTTCGAAACTGTTTGCACCTAGTCCATTATGTCTCTCAGTTCCGTTTCTAGTTGTTTTGGCGTTTGTAACAACGGATGCACTATACCGTTTTGGCAATTTGTTAATACGTCGATTATAGCGTTTTGTGTGTTACGCATTATTTAAAATTCGTAGATCAAACCAGATGTAATTGTGTTGTGACGAAGATTGATTGATATTTGTAATCTTTCTACTAAGCTAATTTCGGATATTTCGGCATGTTGCATTGAGGTTAAAATCATAATTTAAAATATTGGAGATACCTTTTAAATAGCTTAGGTCAAATTGCATGTACAGTTTCCATCTTATTTCCACCAAGAAGCTGTATTGTTCCAACATCTTCAAAGTAAATTCCTGGTGCGTGGTTTCCCTGGGTTAGCTGGAAATTATTATTTGCCTCAGAACCTAAAGTAACAAATGCTCGGTTTGCTGTTGTTGGGATCTCGCTCTTTTATCTCATAACCCTGATAGATGCCTTTGGCTTAAGTTTTCCATAGGCTCGCTAGTGACAGGCAGGCGACAACCTTTTTTGATGTTTCTTTTTACAATATTATTGTTTTGCTTTAGTGTTACAATGTTGGATTGTTCTGTCAACTACTTATTATTTTTTAAGTCTTAATAGGTATTCGGAGCACCATTATTTCCAAAATGGTTGGGTTATTTTGATTATGAGGTTCGTCTGGCACTGCTATTATTGACCTTCTTATTAAGAAATTGTTCGCAGGTGTTTTTTTCTTAACTTCACTAATGATTGGTATAACCCTACAAAGGGGGGGCTTTCCGAGGGAAAAAGTGTCATTCCGTACCGCTTTTCCCAAGTTTGCCAGCAACTCCTCTTGTTTATTGGCTCCAACGTAATTTGTATCACAATCACTGAATATATTGTTGCATAATACTCTTCTGGATATGAACCGCTTGATCGATGCTAAATGGACGGTCTTTGTATAGTCATGCAGATTAAAATGGCAATGTATCCTTTGTATGTTTTGTTACATCTTTCTTTGTGCAGCTTTGAATTGGTTGGTCGTAGCCACCCCTCTGTTTTTAAATAGAGCCGCTGGTGTGACACGTTCGGGTGCGGTAATACGGCCATTAGTTGTTGTGATGTTAATTTTCTATACCTGACATATATGATAAGATTATGTGTCATGTGGCAAATTGAGTGTTTGCGTAATTGGATAATTAGATTTGATACTTGGCGTCCTCTTGGTAGTATTATGAGGTATTTTTCATTTAACGTTAAATTGGATTTGTTTTATTTGCCTCCTACTCTTCAAAGCCGTCATTATTGTGCTTTTTTCCGATAGTGGATGTTTGTGTTTTAATTGCTTTGTTCATCTTAGAAGTCAGCTGCTTGAGCATACGCATAGTAATAACCCAAATCAGAAAAATTCAATTTCCACAAAAGTCGATCCCATTTATTCTCTGCGTGGATTACCAAAAAATTGATACATGAGCACAATCAAATCAGTGACATGCACAAAATCAACTACCTAAAAGGTCATCTAGAAGTTGACCCTTTCAACTCCAACAGCGCAAGCAACAAAACAAATGTCAAATAATAAAAGAGCATCTGTAACAATAACAACCATCTGTTGTATCCACTGCAGAGTTATAGGCATATAATTAATAAATGTGGTAAGTTCAGTCAACTAAGCTTCCAATTATAAAGAAAACGTTAGTCTACTTACCATGAGATTTATAAATCTGGAATGTAAGAACAGTGCACTGTATGTGGTGGTAAGTATAAATTAGAACCTCACCTAAATAACAACGCAAAAGAGAGTTGTTTGAAGATGAAATGAAGATGTCCTTCAAAATGAAGTAAAAGTAGTATTTTTGGGGCTGGCCGAAAATTCCCAGAAAGCGATTTTGCAACCAGAAAATGACCATATTTACAGATCGCAGACTGGCGCTACAACAAGTGTCATAGCAACATGATACTGAACATGATCCTAATCAACACGTTAGAATCAACTGCCCAAGAAACTGAGTTCCTTGAATCTCGGATGAATCATAATGAAGAGTACGAAATGTTCCAAAGCGAGGTCGAGAATATGAATATTGTTACTATACTAAATCCATTGAGCGGCAACTAAATTTGCTAATCGAAAATGATACTTTTTTAGAGTATAAAAGACGTACCGAAAAAGAATCCAAGACATCATTTTGAGATGACGAAAAGTTAAATTTGTATCAACCGCAGATGTAGAAAAAATATTACGGCTAATTTGGGCTACAAACTAACTTTAACTAATAAATTATTGGAAATAACGATAGCAGCGAAGGTGTTAATAGCAAGGTTAACATACAAATGGTATGATAGTCTTGAACTGGATCAAGGGTGATACTAATAAACAAAATACCAACAAAAGAACATTCAGCTTTTAGACGTTGTAACAAAAAAACACATTTGATTTAGTTTATATTGTAGATCACACTTTTTATTTTGTAGGTTATAAACTTTGATATTGGTATTTTTATTTGTTTATTATATACACTATTTATTTATTTATTTTTATTAATTCAATGTTATGTATATGTACATTTATTTATTTATTTATTTAACTATTTATTTATTTAATTAACTATTTATTTATTTAATTAATTATTTATTTATTTTGCACCACTACCAATAACACACACGCAAGGAAAAGTAACATTTGCTAATATGGCCGAAAAATATATATATATCTATTTTGTATTGTGTTGTTGTAGAGAGTGACGTCGCCTTCGTCTTCGTTTTTGTGTAGAGGGAACACATGCGCCGGCGACGGTCGAACATTGCACTTTTGTTAAGTGCAGTGGATTTATTATTGCACCACCGAACATTGTTGTTCGTGGTGATGTTGTTAGATGGCGATGGTTTTACTATAAATGTTTTATAGTAATGGTTCGGTTATTAGATAGTGTTGGTTGGATAGATGGATATGTGATGGGGTTAGTGAACGCTTAATTCAAATAAGTTGGTTTATATTTGAATTTCACTAATTGTTTTGTATGTGGCAGAATCGAATATCGGTGAGTCGAATATTCGAGCTGCTACAAGCTTATCTCGCAACACGATGATAAGCAGCTAGTATATATTATCACACCACAAGAGGCTCAAACAATGCTAATTTTATTTTGAATGCTGTCATAGTTTTTGTGTCATATAAAATTAACGACAATTTACCGAAAATTAAAATACACTGAGCTCATCATACACCGATTTGAATGACATCGAAAAATTATAGGAAAACTGGATTATGAAAAGGGTCCAATTCACATAGTCGTAGCATGTTATATTCCGGGGCTCTTAGATAGTCCACATCACATCAATTTTCCTATGATTTTCCTTTTTATGTGACGTCATTTATAGTGAATATGAGAGCCGGATTGATAATAAAATATGTCTTCGTAAGATAAAAGATTTCTTTTACTGGAAACAAAAATAAAATAATTTGAAGACAATGAAAATGAGGTCAACCCAAAACCATCATCGACTTATATTTCAATAGAATTAAAATAAAAATTCGGCTGGATATCTGCCTTTGGAACGACAACAAAATTGTCCAAACAAACCATAACATATAACAACATAATGTTTTCAAAATAGTAATTTGTAATTGGGTCAAATTACAGATTCAATTTTATTCGTATTATTTTCTACATAAATATACAGACCAACTGGATTTAATTTATTTTCCAAATTTTCCTGAAACATAATTAAATCAATTATAATGAAATTCTGAAAACAAAAACTTTTCCAACCTAACTAAGTATTTTTGGAAAAAAAAACAAATCTTGAACCCACAATATCCAGGATTTTGTTTGCTACGATACACATTTTGGTATTCTTATCGAATCATTTCATTGGACCGAACTGTATAATTTATATATATATATATATATATATATATATATATATATATATATATATATATATATATATATATATATATATATATATATATATATATATATATGTACATATATGGTTTTCCAAATTTATCAGGGCGACATAAATATGTATATATACAGTACATCTGCAATGGCAATAAGATCAAGTTTACTCAACCATTTTAATGTGTATTGCATACAGTACATGTAATGAGATAATAAATGATTACGAACGCATGACACAACTGAATATATTGATGACGATAACATCAATAATCAAAGCACACAAATTATAGATTTTCACGAATAATAAAATGATTAAAATTTTCAATTATTTTATAAACAAAGCGAATATTAATACATTTTTTTTCAATTTTAATACCGCAGCGAAAACCAATTAACATAAATAACAAAAATTAAATCGAACATTAAAAAATCAATAAAACGTGAAAATTATAATAATGTTGTGTTGATTTGGAAAATTATTGATAAAACATTTTATAGGCTGAATTTGTTAAAAATATTAATTTATGTAAATGTAAAATATGGTGCACCATGGCATCCATTTGCATGCAAACTCATGGAAAAATCAAGACTGGGTTAATTATTTAAAATACTTGATTTACAGAAAGAACTGTTATACTCTAATAAACTATGTCTTTGATCATAAATAAAAAGTCCAATGGTCAGGTTGGCCTTAATCTTTAAAATGTCAAGGCAAGTTTCGATTCCAGGTTGAAGAACAACCCTTTGACATTTTCTATGCCTGTGGTCAGAATTTTTCTATGGCGCATTTTCGAGTACTGAATTATTCAAATTTACATCAAATTGATAAATTTACTATGGAAAGTAATGTGAAAGTTTCGATTCCAAGTTAAAGAATAACTCTTTGACATTTTCCATGCTTTACATTTTCCATGAATTACATTTATTAAGATGTTTTTAATGTCTGTACAAACTTTTAAAATTATAGGGCTCACCAGTAAATTAATACACTAATTTAATGAAAGCGATTGAAACGTGTAAGAAGCGGATTAAAAACGACCAAAAATGGTATTTTCTGTTAACAATGCGTAAAAGTAATACGACATTTTAAAGATTAAGGCCATCCTGAACTTTAAGTACTTTCACATTACTTCCCATAGTAAATTTTTCAATTTGATGTAAATTTGAATAATTCAGTGCTGGGATGTTCTATCATCACTTCGATTCGCTTCGATAGACATTTGTGTCTCTTTGTTTACGAACAAAATTGTGCTCCATTGCGTTTTTGAATTACGTTTTGTCTATTGCGATCTCAGCTTGTTAGAATAAATATGCAAACTATCTCTTTTTCCTCTTTTCACTTGCCATCGAAAATAAAAATATTGGTGATATTTTATCGAATGAATTTATAGAAATAGAATCGAGCAGGCTATGATCACAATATAAATTGCGAAATAGAATACAATTTTGTTCGTAAAAAAAGAGACACAAATGTCTATCGAAGCGAATCGAAGTGATGTTAGAACATCCCAGCACAGTACTCGAAAATGCGTCAAGGAAAAATTCTGATCACAGGATGTCATTTAATCCCATAGTTGTTTTTCACTTTGAGTTATATTTGATTAATGACATTCTACTAATGATATTATTACAATATTTTAATTTTAATTTTAATTTTAATGTAAAATACATATTAAGAAATATTTTGAAGTTTTTTTTTGATGTCATGGTATGTTAATTGTTATCTAATACACAGTTCATTGTTTTAGTACAAAAAACAAATTAACCAAGATACAAACCAATAGGGCTCTCAGTGTCATTTTCGTGCTAACTTTTTGTGCTAACTTCCCACCGGTTGCGAATATTTTGTAGAATACGCGCCTACATTAAAAAAAATGAAATTAAGAAAAATTAAAACAAATTTTTAAATTTATGAAAAATTAATTTCAAATTTTTTTTAAATGTATCCTGAACATTTTATAAATTAAATTTAAACTTTTCCATATAGAACAAAACATTTAGTTGCTTTACGAACACAAAAAGTGATTAAATGGGTTTAAACAGTTCAAATTTGAAAATTGTTGAGTATTAAAATTATTTTGTAAATTTTATATTTCGCCAGAATATTAAAATTAAATTAAACTTTACTTCCATGGAGATTTAAATTTTGTTTGACAATATTAACTCTCACATTTAAATTGAATCTTCTGAAATATATAAAATTTTTGTTAATTCAATTTGTCGTGCGTTTTACTATGTGAGTCTATGCAAAGGATCGTCTAAAATTTTGTATTGCAAAATATATTTTTTTTCTTATAATTTATAAATTGTTATAAATTTAATTTAAACAAAATTTCATTAAAAAAAAATCAAATCTCTAATTTTATTTATTTATAAATAAAGAATATAATTCTTTAAATCTAAATTTAGTCGACCTTTCCGAGCACATAGTAAAATACACGAAAATTTGATTTTCCAGCCGTGTTACACAATTTTTATGTATTTGACTGAATGTTCGACAAAGGCCGAAATTTGGTATCGAAATTAAAATTTTATAAATTTCCCTTTTCTGCAATTTATAAATAATAATAAGAAAATATTACTTTATAAAAATGGAAATTTTTTATATATATAAAAAATTTGTAAAATTTAAAGCGCAATTTAAAAATTTCGTGAAATTATTAATTTTAATAATTAAGATTTTTTTGCAAAATTCCATTTACAGATTTGAATCAAGAAACTTTTGAAATTTGATTTCCAAATTTAATTTCTTTTACATTCAACATTTAATTTTAAAAATGTTTCTAAAGAATACGAAAATTAACAAAATAATATTTACTCTGAGATTTCTATAATTTTCATACTTGAAGTGTTTGAATTCTGAATTCTGACGAGTTTTCCTTAAATATTTCATTGAAACGATTAAACCGGTTTACGTTGCTTTTTAGCATTTTTAATTACAACAATTATGTTTCTAACGAAATCTAATTCTCAACATATCGAAAACAAATACATTCAGTGAATTTTAATTCTTTTATTAGATTCAATATCTTAAAAATAGAATTAACATATTTCTATTCATAGAATTAATAAATTATTTTTCGATATTTTAGGAATTTAATTGAGTAGTTTATTTGTGTAGTTTATTAAATAATTTTTTTTAAGGAGAAATGAAAGATTGTGGAATGAAATGCGAATGGAACTACATTATGTAAAAGGTTTTACAATTTTAGATAGATGTCAAACTTAATATTGTATTAAAAATGTGTAAGCTTGGAAACAGATTTACATATTCTTTAAGAATTTTCACAAATTCAAAATAATTAATTAACAATTATTTTGAATAATTTTAGGACATACATTTTTCTTTCATATCTTCAATATACATTTAATTTTTTAGTTGCAATATTGAGATTTTATGACCTTGAATTTACAATTTTTTAAAATCAGTTAGAATGTAATTCTATATTTTTGAATTTAAAGATATATAAGTTAAATGAAATTTTCCATGTTGTAAAAGATTTTAAGAAATTTTTAACGTTTCTAAATTAACTGTTCATAAATTTATCATTTAATTGAAATATTAAAAAATTTTAAAAATTTAAATTTTTCAAAAACTGTAAAACTCAATTTTAAAATTTATTTAAAACTAAAAAATAGCAAAATTCTTAAAAATGTATATATTCTTAAAAGGTATTGACAACTTCTAAAATATAGAAATTCTTTAAATGTTAAAATGATTAAAATTCAATTTAAAATTATTTAAAATACTTTATACATCTAATAAATCTAGGGTGACCAGATATACTCTTTTCCAGAGTAATCGTACTGTTTTTTTCGGTTTATTCTTTTGTTACGCAAAAATCATCAAAATATACTGTTTTTGAGTTAGTGTGTTCTGTTTTGTCAAATCAACATATTATATATACGCTTTTATGCCACAAAGATATATTAATTAATTTGAATTTTAGTAGATTTAATTTTACATAACAATAAAAAATTTAAGTTTTAAAATATTTATATTATTCAGAATTTCTGGAATTTTATTTAAGAAGTTATAAAAATGTTGCTACAGTTTATTCGAAATTATCAATATCTTAAAATTCTGTTCTTTATTAAAATCTGAATTAAAAATTCTAATTAAATCATTGAATTTTGAAAATTTTGATTTTACTGACATTTTCAGTGCATCGAACTGAGACGAAATTTTACAAGTCTGAACATAAATTTCAAACTGAATTATAACATTTGAAAAAATTTTTGTGAAAAACTTTAGAAAATTCGAAAATAACAATAATTAATTTCAATTGTGGAATTTCGTGTAAAATTTTAATTGTCAACCCAAATCGTAATCAATCTGAATTCAAAATTTCAATTTTGATTATTAAACATTGAAATTTTAGGTTAATCAAAATATTCCAAATTTCGATATAATTAAAAGAAATTCCAATTTATAATTTTATAATTCTAAATTTAAATTTTAATGATATCTTTAATATTTTAAAAGTTAAATTTTCATATATTAATAATTCATAACATAATTCGTATGTTAAATATATTCATAATTATAAAATGTAAATTCAAGTCTCCTACAACAAATTTATTATTTAATCCAACAATTTCAAAGGCAGATAATTAAAATTGAAATTGCGTATTAAGAATTAAAAATGAGCCAAATTCCTCTTTTCGATAGGTCCAAAATTCAAATTGATACTTCGAATTCTGAATTTTTAAAATATTAATGAACTTTTTTTTTAAATTTTAAATTTCGATGTAGTTTATCGACATATTTAATATGGAACAATATCTAATATGGAAACATAAAATTTTAAAATATTTTGAAATTTGAATTTTTAAAAGTTTCAAGTTTAAAAAAAAATTAATTACGATTTTCTAAAAATTTCAATTGATCGTCCAGAAATTTTTAATTCAGAATAATGAAATTTAAATTTAAACACTTAAATTACCAAATTTAATGTTTTCTTTCATTGTTCGATGTAGAATTTAATTTTAATATTTAGATTTGTAAAATTCTATTTCAATACTTTTTGGACGAAATTTGACATTCCAGTAGTTTCAAAACTTGGATTAAAACCTCAAATTCTCAATTTAATTAAATGAAATTTATAAATTTTAATTAGTTCAGGTACTTCGATCGCATTGATAATGAAACCGTCTATTTAGTTGTACAATTCCTAATCTGATATTTTTGTTTGAAATCTTTAAATTTTAAAATTTGGCGTTTGTCCAAATAATAGAATTCAATAAGTCGAATTTAGGTTGAATTTTATAATTCCGAACTGTTAACGTTTCATTTTAACTACATTTAAAAATTTTGAATGCAAAGGTCGTAGAAAATATCAAAAAAATTAATTTTTCTGGATCTAAATTTGAAATTTTAATTCTATCGACCGTTAAAATTAGTTTTAAAGTTTGACGTGGTTTTGTTAAACTAATAATTAACATTTTAATTTAAATATAATCTGATTTTGAAACATTTTAATTCGAATAATTAATTAATTGAGTGAACATTTGAAAAGTTTTGATATTTTAAAAAAATTTTTGATTTTTTCTGAAACTGCTGAATCGAATTTAACAGGTTCGAATGGAAATTTCGGATTTACATTTAAAAATAAGTTTATTTTAAAATTCAATTTGAAAAAATATAAATATATTTATTTCGAAATGTCTATGTACTCGTACATTCTGATGGAACTGAATCTGAAATGAATACAATTTTTTGGTATCTGGGTGGTTAGCGTAACATTTATGCTTAAGGGTTTCCCACAAAAAAAGTCCGACATCTCCATTACGGAGAACTTTGTAGAAGCTTAAAGTTTTTCTTGGTAAATTTTATAAACGATCAAAATTTGATTGTTGTGTTATATTGGATGAAATATTATCTGTATATGGGACCAAATATGACGAAATAATAATTACTGGCGATCTTAATTATAACATGCTGTCTAATACACATAAAGTACGTAAATTGCGATGTATTTTAGATAGTCACAATTGTAAAGTAATAATATTTTTGAATATTCGCAAAGCATGCCTTGGGATTTGTTATTGGCAGTTGAATCAGTTGATGGTAAAATTAACCTCCTGAATGATATGATTAAGCGGCTATTCTATTTGTTTGTGCCGATGAGGAAAAAAAGGGTTAGTAAAATTAATAGTCCTCCGTGGTTTAATAACTGCTTACGATCCTTAATTAACTTACGTGATTTTGCCTTTTATCGATTTAAGCAAGATAGGACTAACTTGGTGCTATTTCAAGAGTATAAAACGCTGAGAAATCGGGTCACTAGCACTACTCGAAAGTCAAAGTCGATTTATTTAAATAATATTATGGATCTCCCACAAAAGAAAATGTGGAATGAATTATCTAAGATGGGTTTCGGCAATAGTTCACAGAATAATAAAGATATTCAATTTTCTTCCAATGAGTTGAAAAACTATCCCTGCACTATCCCTGCATCCGGGTGTTTTGGATTTCGTAATATTGTCTGCAGTAAAGAGCTTAAGGTCTCATGCTACTGGGTAAGATGATATCCCACCTAAATTTTTAAAGATTATATTTCCTGTTCTTGGTGATTATATTTTAAATTGTTTTAATACCATTCTTACGACATCTGTTTATCCGTCAGCTTGGAAGTCTGCTAAAATAGTGCCTATTAATAAAGTCACTCAACCCACAACTGTACCCGATTTTCGTCCTATAATATGTTCTTAAAACTCAAATAATGAAATACCTGAATGATAATAGACTATTATGTGAGTTTCAATCTGCGTACAGACCTTTGTATAGATCGAACTCAGCTAATTTAAATATTGTGGATGATCCGCGTAGAAATATGGATGATAAAAGTGTGTCCTTATTAGTCTTATTTGACTTTAGTAAGGCATTCGATAGAGTTGATCATAAGACACTGCTTTCCAAACTTACCAACTTTTATTTTCTATGTACATCAATGATCCACCATCCAGTTTAAAATTTTTAATTACCATCTATATGCAGATGATCTCCAGATATATGCTATAGTGATAAAATGTTACGTTTGACGGATCTGATCAGTAAGCTTAAATTACTGATATTCATTATATTTCTACATGGGCCACAACCAATGGACTCGAATTAAATACGTCCAAGACCCAATGTATTTTAATATCTAACATTAAAATGAACATCTTCCTAAAATATCAGTTAATGGCGAACTGATTAATTATTCGGTTCATGTTAAGAGTTTAGGAATTTATCTCGATGGAGAACTTAACTTTGACAAGCACGTAAGTGAAATTAGGAGAAAGGTTACCTGAGAAACTTATCGAGTCTTTCCAGCTTTGCTGATGTAATGCTTAAAATTAAGTTTATTCGTATATACATCCCACCATATTTTCAATACTACCATTCCTCGTTTTTTGGGCTATCAAAAAACAATTTTCCAGATTAAATCTATCTTTCAATTCTTGTATTCGATATGTTTACAATTTGAAAAAATTTGAAAACCATTTCTATGTATAAAAAATCACTATTGGGTTGCGATCTAAACACGTTTTATGACTTTCACGTTGTTACATCAATTTATAAAATTCTTCAGGAACAGAAGCCTTCCTATCTGCACGGGAAACATTCACGTCTGCAATATTTTATTACCGAAGAACCGGATTAAAGTTCTTAATCTCTTTTGAACAAGAAATAAAGATCTTCTTTATCAACATATATCTGCTAAAAATTATCGGTAATTTTGTTAGTATGATAGAAAGAGAAAATATACTTAAACTCTAATGTTCAATTCAAAACAAAAAATTATCTTCATTATCGATTTTTTTCGGCTGGAAACTGTCGCAAACTTTAACGGGGTGTAAAATTGCTAGAAAATAATTTTTCGGGTTTTGTACTATGTGAGTCTTGACCAAAAATTGGCTATAATTTATAACTAATAATAAAATTCCTCAATACCAAATATTTTGTCGATCTTCCCGAGCACACACATAGTAAAACACACGGCAAACTGCCTGATGCAAGACAAGTTTTCGTGTGTTTTACTATGTGATTGTTTTGCTAAAAGTGGACAAAAAATTAGTTTTAAAATTTTTTAATTTCTTTTATGTAGTTAGTTAAAATAAAATATTAATTAATAAAATATTTTATAGTATTTAAAAAAAAAAAAAAATTGTCTTGTATCCACATAGCAAAACACAGGAACAATTGTTTTCCGGCAGTGCTGATTGGCTTATTGGGTTACAAGGACTGATTGATCAACTTAACAAAATTTGTTGAATTTTAGAGCCACTTTAAAAAATCGAATTATTAATTTTAATAATTAAGAATTTATAAATTAAATTCTAAAAATATACAAATGTGTTTAAATTTCGAAATTGAATTATAATATTTTTGAATTTCAGAACTTATATATTTAAGAAAAAATCAAGAATTATCAAATTATTAATTAATGTATAAAGTATAAATCAAAATATGCATTTGCTGCATATTTTAATACTTTTATGTTAACTAATTTAAAATTTTTAGTAAGATCATTCAATTTAAAATTCAAGTTTATAGATTTATTTCAAAATTTAAAAACGTACAGTTTTTCGCATTTTATTTTATAGATTTGAATAAATTAAGAAACTGATTCAACAAATAGACAGTTCTAACAAATGTACATTAAATATTCTCAAATAAAAAGTTCTAAATAGTCCGAGATTCTAATTTTCAAACCAAGTTTCCGAATATTTATTCCTCTCATTTACATTCATAGAATTTTAATTCTACTTCTACAAAACTAATCAGTTCAATGAACTTTTATATATTTTAATTTTTAAATTATTTTAAGTAATTGGTATAATGTTTTTAATTAATCTGCAATAATTTAATAAAGAATGTAAATATAATTTATTCTTGCGAATTATTTTATAATTTTAATAATTTTAAGAGAACGACAATGTGGAATTCAAATCTCTCACATTCCATAATATTTTTAGATTAAGAAAACAAAATTTACGAATTTAACATTTAAAATTTATTATTTAAGCCCTTCCAAATTTGCGCCAAAACTTCAATAATTTGTACATTTTTACATTCCACTTAATATGTTCAAATAACAATAAAATAAATACGATAATTTTACATCAAATATTCAACAATTTTTAAATTTGAACTATTTTGTAACAATTTCTTGAGATCAAGAATTAAAATATTATTTCCAAATTTAGAATTTACAAGAAAATAATTTTTTTTAGGTGAAAACTGGAAGTTTACAAACTTCATACAATGAAAGATAATTTTACATAAATATCAGGAATTATAGGATTACAATAAGGTGTTTCATAATTGTAAAATCACGAAATAGTCTTTCCTGCTTGTAAAACTTATAAACTATCGCTTGTGCTGTCTGAATATAAACTTTTTGTATCCATTTTAATGGCTACACATAAAATCGTGCTATGTGATATCGTAAGACTTAATTATAGTACTATACTGTTGGTATTTGTTGTGTCAATCAAAGTTAAATATGGTAATTTTTGCAGAAAGTGGCATTATGTTAGAAAAATAACATCAATTTTCATACACAAACAACAACAACTCTCCTATATATTGTTCCGTTTATACTTAAAATTTTACTTATGCTTAATCTCGAAAAGAATTTATATCACACATTTGACAGTAATTTAAATTTGTGCTGCTGTCTTCTTAAATTAGGAAATCTCATTGTTTCGCATCAACATTGTTTTATATATGTATATATATATATATATACATATACCCAGAACAAGCGAAGATTTGTAGATTTCCAGTGATTGAATCTAATTTTATGACTAAAGACAAAATTTAGATGAAATTTTTTATTTCGACATTCGCTTGTATAATCGACGTACGATACGGATTACTAACAAAAAAGTTCTTGTTTTAATTTTATGACTTGAAAACAATAAGAGATTTGGCCATTAATTTAGAAGTTAAACTTTATGTTCTATATGTATGTACATTGTACATACATACATACATATATGTATGTAGATTACCAAAATATCCTGGGCGTATATGGAAAGGGTGTGTCATAAACGAATTATTTAATCATACGATTATACACAACAACAACTGGTGATAATGACTTTAATAATTTACTAATTATTTAAGTTTTGGAAATAAGGGTAACGAAAATGCTGGCGCAATGAGAATTAATATTGTTTTGTATGCTTAGATGAGTGTTCAATATTAACGTGACCTTTTCCATCAAAGAAAAATACAAATACAAAAAACCAGCGAGACTATAATTTAACGGGTGTTACACGTTGCTATAGCGTAATTGGTGCGACAAATAACGTATAGATATCCGTTGGATTTTATATGCAAGCTTATTGCTGTCCTATCGATAAACTTCAAATCTAAAATATTATAACATTTTAGGATTTGAGTTAAAAATAATTTATTCAAAATTCCGCAGGATAATTTTAGGAATGTTGTTTCTAAATATTATCTGCAAAATTTTTAAATAATGTTCTTTATAGATCGAATATTCCATTTCGATATAAATCATAGACGGGAGTTGGCAGAATTTCAATGTTAAATGAATAAATGAGGAAATGATATGTACATATTTGTTTACTGTTCCAGAACAGTTTCTATATAATGCGACATGTCACAATATTCTAGTTTGTCTCAAAATTTGATGAAAATGTTATTTTCAAAATCAAATTATCCCGCGCTGCGAATCAAATTTGTGTAACGAAAGGGGCCTGCACACATCAGCAAATGATATCGATTAGTCTTTAATTTTTCTAAGGAATTATTTCTATTTGAAGATCATGTTCATGTGCCTTTTGTTATCTAAAATTTGAAATTGGTTTTGGATTATGTCGATTTGATTCTATGTTCGATTTTTGCGTATGTTGAATAAAGTCTTCTTGTGCGGCTTTGTGTGAACTGTGTGGGAGCTATATGTTGACCCTCATGTTGCTTAAATTGCTCCTCTAAGCGGTTTGTTTCGTTTGTTTACAGTAATTTCCCGTATTGTACTTTCTGCTTCCAAGAGTGATTTTGAATATACTTTCATCATTTTTGTTACGAAGTGTAAATCCATCATATTGGGCCATCACTCACTTAGTTATATCGCATCGCTCATTTCAACATCTAAGAAAAATATATTTATAAATATATAAATTCATCGATATCAAACAAATATTAATGTATTTAAATGTGCATAAATTAGACTAGTGAAGAAATAATAGCAGCCGTCCAGGTAACACTAATAGCCCTGCTCGCTTTAAATTTAAGTGAAGCATCAAAAGAATCAATGATAAATATAACAACAAACACAGTCATTTAGCTCGATGAGGCTAATGGAAACAAAAAAAAAATGGCAAAATGGTCAGAGTGCTTCTAAACTATAAACCATAGAAATACCTAAATTCAGTAAAGTAAAACCTACATTAAGTAAGTTTTTAGTTTTTTTCCAAAATAGTAAACCAGAACAACAGCCTCTTCGAACATCTACAGAATGGTGTAGTTATGAAAACACAACTACATACCCAGCAAACGGGATACTATTGAGAGTGTGTTAGAAACACTTGTATAAGCAGATGTCAAATCAAAAGGTTAAACTTGTCGCAAACATTCACGTAAATACAATCTTTGCATTACGTCTAACACAGCAGAATCACCATCTGCAGTTAGAGCACTAATCGACTTGGTTAGAGAAAAGCTGTATTCAGTAAAGTGTAAGAGTTGACACTGTAACCTGTGTGGGTATATAGATAGCGA
The DNA here is from genome assembly GCA_951394425.1 of Tipula unca. Taxonomy (NCBI): domain Eukaryota; kingdom Metazoa; phylum Arthropoda; class Insecta; order Diptera; family Tipulidae; genus Tipula; species Tipula unca. The sequence continues at coordinate 151,170,013 of OX596382.1, read as the reverse complement.
AAAAATTATTAAAAAATATGAAAAAAATCCTAAAGAGCTTGAACAAATGATAAACTTTAATAAATGAGACACCTCGTCCAAGTTACTACAGATTACAACTGCCGCTACTAGAACTAATGAAAACATTTGTAGCAGCGGTTATGATAGAAGGGGTGGAATTTTTTAGTCCATATACTAATATATAAATTAACGAGTCCGTAAGGAATTCGAATAAAAAAACAACTTTATTTATTGAATCCAAACTAAAAACTAACTTATTCTAAAAATTACATGATTTTATATCTAAAAAATTATACTTAATTTGCAAAAATAATAATATAAAAATTCTTATTCTTGGAAAGGAGTCTTAAATTAGAATAAGTTTTACCACAAGTCAGCATAATTGCTCTTCGCGTGTTTTGATCATCACGTTGTGCTGATGACATATTATCGTTGATGTTATCTATGCACGTTGTGCTTATGCAGCATTACTGGTGGTGTTACCTCCTCCCTTCTTAAAAATCCACGTCCCGTGGATCAGAAGTTTAACTGGATGGGTTGAATTCCAGGTTGATGAGTGGGAAGTTCCTCTTGGACAGATGGCTTTGAGAAAAACCAGCTATGAGCGAGTCTAGTCTTGTTATACGAAATATTTCCGTTGAAGTTGCTTAGGAATATGGTATGATCGTTTAGGATTTCAATGATTTGTTGGTTGTGGAATTGGTACTCGTAGATGCTCAGTGGCATAGTAAAATGCCAGAGCCATGAACTGGAAAGGAGGAGAGGGAAAGGTTGTAGTAAGCGTTGTGATAATAATGGGAAGTTATTGTGGTAGGTTTTTGATTTGGGATTTATGAATGCGCCTTCCAGAAGTAGTTGCTATAGTGACGTTGTTATCTTGTGCCACTGTTTCTTGTCGAAATTTCGGCTTATCTTTCCATTTGATTTGTTTCACTGCCGTATAGATGGTATCGCCTGGTTCGTAGGTCTTTGGATCGACTCTCTTATTATTTTCTCTTGTAATGGTGGCGTCTTGGTTTTTACGTAATCTCTCAATCAGATCCTCGTGAATTTTTGGTTTGAAATCTACCAGATTTTGGTAGTTGGTTCTCTGAATTCTTCCAGAAAAGATGTCGTTTGGTTTTTGTTGGGTAACCGAGTGTATTGAATCGTTGTATCTATCCACCTCTTGTCTCATATTGTATGGGTATGGACAAGATTTGGTATAAATCGGTTCTTCACTCGTGGTTTTGATTTCAGCAAATACTTCAGTATCGATGGTTTTGATGTTATTAACGGGTCCAAAGAGCGTTGTGAATTTCGATATGACTGTGTGTAATATTTTTTTTGTGTTGGGTGAAAGATGACCATCCCGAATTTCTATATTGTTTACTTGGCACGATGATTTTTCTTTTAATGGAATGTGTATGTTGGGCGTGATGATCAATTCATTCTGTTTTCGATCAATAAGTGCTCCTAATTCCTTTAAAGTGTCATCTCCTATGATACCGTCGAATGATTTCAATCCTGGCAGGATGAAGAAATCGATGATGTTACCGATACCAATGCTTTTTGTCCACTAATTTTGTGACTGATTTTGATGTCACCTCCTGCTGATCTGATTTGGAATTGATTCTCGGTTGGTTTTGCATTAACGGCTAATTCTGATTTTACGAAGTTCTTGTTGGCTCCTGTGTCTATGAGGAATTTCAGTGTGTTTCCGTCTTTAAGCCGGTACTCTAGGTATGGTACGCTAGAGAGGCTTTCGTCATAAAATTTACCTCGGAGTTATCTTCTATTTCTTGCTCATCACTGGATATTTCGTTTTCCGTGTTGTCATAAGCTAGTTGGTTATAGTAGTCCTCTTCCAGCTGAGGCTCCAAATTCTTTGTTGTTTCCTTTGTTCATGGATATGAGAATGTTCTCTTTTTGTTGTCATATTATTTTGAGGAGTAGGGCGATTGATGTAGTTCACCTGTCGTGTTTGTATTGATGGGTCAATTTCCATCGGTGTTGGGGGCTTCGAGTAGTTCGGCTTTGGTGGTTGGAGGTTGCTTGGGTATTGATTACCAAAAGGGCTACTGTAGTTTTGATGTTGGATGTTATATGCCATGTTTCTTCTCTGCATTGATAATGCGTTGTTGTTTTTAGGTAGTGCATACGAAATTTGGTTTATCGGAGCCGTTACAACATTGTTGATGTTTCTCTTGTGAATGGCCATGTTCCGGAAATTCAGGTTTTGGATTTCTAGGCAGGATGCATATGCCTCGGGTAATGTAGCTGGTTTCTGAATGATCAGCATTTTGGCTAGGTCTCCATTTACTCCACGGATGAACACGTCCAATGCGCGATTACGATACGTTTCTACCAAAACATTAATTGTTTCCAATGTGTAATCCTCTGTCTTGATTTTGTTGACTATCAAGGAGAACTGGTGGTTGACATTGGCATAGAATTCGTCTACTGTCATATGTTGTTGTGATAACGTACTTAACTGATGTTCCAGTGTGTGCGAAGGTCACGTTTATCAGCGTAATGTAGTGACAGACATTTTTTTATTGATGCCCATTCTTCGTTGAAAATATTATAGGAGATCAGTGCAGAGTCGGCATTTCCCCGAATTTTTTGGCGGATATGTTGGAGTATCGCCCTGTATATTGGTTTATTTCGTAATATTTCGTAGTCTCTTAATATGTTTTCAACGCTGTGTACCTATGATAAATATTGGGTGGGATTTCCGTCGAATGTTTGTAGTTCTTTAACGGCATCGGGCAAGCGGCTTATTTCTTTTAAGTCTTCTTCATTTTTTGGAGCGACTAGCGTTGTAGGGGCTGTCGTTAAAATAACGGGATTTTCCAATTTATCTAATCTTTTTTCTATTCTCTTCGTTAGTTCAATCTGGGCATTTAGAGCTCCAGTGATCTCTTGTAGTGTTCTTTTTATTATGTCTAAATCTGCCATTGTAATTTGTAACTTGCGTTGTTTCACTGTGGTATTATTTCACTTTTACACTTGACTTGTGTATTTAATGGTTTTTTAACTTATTTATTATTTGATTTTTATGTTTCTTAAATGTTATATTATTGTTAACCTTATTTTAACAATTGTTATTAAAAAATTTTTTTTGTTATTATATTCACTTTATTATTTTATATTTGTTATTAATTTTTGACTTACATTAAGATTAATAGGCTATTCATGGCCTGTTTGTGGATTAGTGTTGCCACAAAGTGTTTGTGTGTCTTCTGAATAACTGTTGGATATGCTGTATTTTTCCCGTTTGGCGAGGTTGCGTTGATAATTGTAATCCGCCTAGTAATGGTACAACTCTACCACGATTTGTTTATTCAGTTTCACAATTTTAGTGTACAGCGTATTTTAAAAAAATGGTAGAAATAGTTATGTTCCCATGGGTACAACTTTCTTTTCTTTCCAAATTTTGCCGTTCTTTAGTTTTAAATTTTCACTAGATTTGTGTATTAAATTTCCACTAGATTTGTGTGTTTAGCTTAATGGTAGAAATAGTTATGTTCCCATGGGTATAACTTTCTTTTCTTTCCAAATTTTGCCGTTCTTTAGTTTTAAATTTTCACTAGACTTGTGTATTAAATTTCCACTAGATTTGTGTACTTACAGGAAAATTACTTCAATCTTCATGTAGAGGTGAGGGTGCACTGCGGGACTGTCTGCCCTAGAAGATACCAATCAGGCGTGCGTTGGATGGAACGTAGATTTCCTTTTTAGCTGTATGCTTTCACTTTCACAAACGGCTTACTGCGGTACGTTTTGCGATCACTGCACTGTTATACTAATTGTAGTATAGAATTTGCTACAATTTTAATGAAGTTATAGTATAATATTTGCTATAACTTGCACTTAGTACTTTTCCCGATGGCTCAACTGTTTCGGCGCCAATTAACGAGTCCGTAAGGAATTCGAATAAAAAAACAACTTTATTTATTGAATCCAAACTAAAAACTAACTTATTCTAAAAATTACATGATTTTATATCTAAAAAATTATACTTAATTTGCAAAAATAATAATATAAAAATTCTTATTCTTGGAAAGGAGTCTTAAATTAGAATAAGTTTTACCACAAGTCAGCATAATTGCTCTTCGCGTGTTTTGATCATCACGTTGTGCTGATGACATATTATCGTTGATGTTATCTATGCACGTTGTGCTTATGCAGTATTACTCGTTGTGCTGATGACATATGATCGTTGATGTTATATGTGCACGTTTTGCTTATGCAGCATTACTGGTGGTGTTAACTTATATTATAAACAGACAACGATTAAATTTATGGCACTTAAATCAGCGAAGCAGCTCTTGATACAGTTATAGTAGAATCACAAAGCTTTTGTTAAAACTGATTTGAGTTGGAATGGCAATGAGGTTCAGGTTTCTTCGATTCTCAACTAGTTTAATAAAAATATGTAAACGAAATGCCTCTATGCCTGAAAAAATAAACGAGTTAAGAGACAAAATAAATATGCGGCAAAACTTCAGAGAGCTTTTAGAAATAGGCAGTTTGCGGAAGAAGAGCAGAAAAGGCAACCTGCTGTGTCTTTACTGCCAAAATACAGCACCAACGAGCCAGACAAGCTAAAGAGTAGAGAAATTATCGTATTCGAGTAAGGGCTACGACAAATAAAACTATACAACTGTTAAAGTCGCATCACATATGAGACTACAACTCTTGCAGTATCCCCAAATGTGTCTTCATCAGTTTAAGATACCAAATGAGACATCAAGAGTTCCGCAGTGCAAAGTTAAACGATGAAAATCAAGAATAAGTTACGCAACAACCTACGATTACAAACGAGGATTAAAAAGGTTTCTTGTGTCACGTTTCAGCTCGTTCTAAGTTTGAGCCGTAGTGAATTTCGTAGAACAGACAGGGGTCGTGTACCTTAACAGCGTAACTGCCAACATGTGACGGTTGATTTTAAATTTGTTTATACCAGACGAACTCGAGTCACAGATAGATAGAACTATCTCGCATTCAATTTTTTTTTGATTCAATTTTTATATTGCCAAACCAATGGAAATCTGTCGAAGCTTTTGCCTTGAAGACGAGGTGGAAATACATTTAACACGCATATGCATGAGATACGATAATTTTACTGATTTTCTGACTAACGTTAACAAGGATGGTCGCATGCCAACGCCGTTTTGAGATTAGTTGTTTTGAAATCTAGATCTTGTAGCAAAAAACATAATAATAGTCTGGAAAACAATATTTTCAACTGCCGCATACATGCTTTTAGCCAATTACAGTTAGGAATGTTTAATATTAAACGTCGTTTTGTATTTTTTAAACAGTTAACCTAAAGAACCTTTGCAAATCTTTCATACCGGTCCTGCTGGTTGCGGATAGACATTAGACATATGTAGTTGTTTTTAATTTGCTTTGAGAAATTCACAATCGGTTCAGCGACGGATAGAAAAGAAGCGATGGGCATTGATGAAACAAAAGTTCAGACTGCTTTTTAAGTTACAATAACAAAGTCACAGCCGCTATCATTAAAAGTTGAACGAAAAATTGTATACTCTCATTTGAGACAGATTGCAGCTATTGTTTCGCCATAGTCCATACAACAAGAAAGTTGTTTTATATACTGGAGGTTTGCCGCATATGAGTTTTCACTGGCTTAGCTAATGAATCCATATACGAATTTTGGGATTCATTGAATACTATTATGATCGCCAGCCTAAAGGCTGCTGAAAATTATATAAAATTAGACAAAAAACAAGCGCGCATAAGGCTCTAATATTTACTACATTTTCCTCTTACAAGAGGCTCAAAGTTATGCATGCAGGTGAAGAAGATGATAAAATACCATTCATACTAGAACTCGAATAACAAAATCACAATATTTATGCACAAATTGATAAGACTTATTACGGATTAATCATTTAATCATTTACATTTGAAGTAAAAGAATATTTCAAGAAAGTATTCGCAAAAGAACAATTAACTAAGACATCATTTTTTTAAATTATTTTGTGATCACAATCAAATAAGCAAAAATATGTTCTTTTGGTCGTTTTGTTGCTCGCAGCTATTTTACAACCCATAAAATATAAAATTCATACTTACACAGTGTTTTGGTGTAAAATGTATGTAGGTGACACCGCGACATACTTTCGGTTTTTTATTGTTTTGCTTTTTTACACCACACACAAAACAATATCGTATAAATTCACTGAACGTATATAGGATCCACTATATATTTATATAATCCCGATGTTAGTTATTTCTAAATTAAAATTATTTAATTTATCTCATTATGTTGCTTAGCTATAAATGTTCACAATAAAATTTTAACAATTTTTTTTGTTTTAACAAAATATATAACTTTTAACACACTCGAAATTATTTTACGTGTACGCACCACTTCACACCTGTAACAATCAAAACGAACATTAATGTAATCACAATTATTATACACTTGAACTTTTCCGCACTCCAATCACAAAAGACTTGAATACAAAAATTTTTTTGTTTAATCCCAAAAACACAAAGTTTTCGAAAACTCTCAAGTATCAGCACGAGTCACACTTGACGCACATACCAAAAATCAAAAAAAAAAAAAAATAATCTCGTTAACAATGCGTCTTATCACTTCGGATTATCGAAGAAAACTGACAATACATTGAATTGAGTTTTCATTACACGCGTTACCTTTTCGTTGTGTATGGTATAAGAATAGCGCGGGGCTTTCTCGTTTTTATGGATAAAATATTTATCGTATTATTGTCGTTACACATATTACACGAAAATGAGAATAAGGGGAGTTAATATATAAACTCTCTCTCTCTGTTTACATTTCTAACGGTTTAAACAGTTTTTCATTTGTGTTTTCCTTCTAACAAATTGATTCAGTAATCAACGAAATTTTGATTTGTGTTGTCCTAAGTTATTTTGGCTGCATACGGAAAACGCTTAAACATCGAAATAATGGGAAGAGGTTTATAGTCCTACAAAAGGGATTTAATGATGTTGAACGAATGGGGAATAAATTTAATTTCATAATGTGATATATACATAACATTAATTTGGGTATATATAGCGTCTTCAATGTCAAGGCCATGCACTATGAATATTGATTTTCCGTATTTTGAGAAAATATGAAATCATAAATTAATGTTGCGGAGGGTGCGGATGGTACGTGTTTATGCTATATACATTCAGCCTTGTTGGTGTATAACAATTGTTCATCCACGCAACATAAATTTAAGAATTTTTAGAGCAAAAGTAAAATGGATAATGGTTGTATCATAAAACAGAATGTGTATGTGTTAATATGGGTGCTATTACGTGTGAGCTAAAGACACATATATATACTTATACTAATACAACAACATTCATTCCAAAAGAAACCGATAGGACAATTTTGTTTGCGATGCTGTAATGATTATATAGAAACTAATGGATTGGTTGAATTGGTGTTTATTGAAACTGCGTGTGTGTGTGTTGTGATGGGCAACGTTATTTTGGGTCAAAAACTATTAAAGTATAACGATTTTTTTGGAAATTGGTATAGTTTATTGATATAGCAATTGTTTATTTCTTCTAGATTTACTCAAATGGCAATGAATCACGAAGCCGATGTTACCCAAAAATCTAAGACAATTATCTCTAAATATATCGTACCACTTGGTCGGGAAGGGGGCTCTCACATGTCTCGTAAATCTAATAATTTAATAATTGCATCAACATGACTTCTAAGTAATACCGTCACAATAGCTTTGGTTTCTCGTGAAGGGCGACAAAATAGTTGAATTGCTATAGGCGAGTAAACGGTTGAACTGTTAGCTGACGACCCGCATCCGTTAAAAAAAATTTAGTTTATAATGTCAACAATAGAAGAAATAAATACGCCAGCCTCCGCTCAAGTACCAGGACACGATTTAGGATCGGCTGTGGAACGTGTAATAACTTAGTTAACCAGGAGCGTTGGAAAACCCAACAACATGCATGAAGGAGTATCGGCTACTACTTGTTGTTCTTCAAGGAACTTGGACGATGGGATGAGGTCTATACCCGAACACGGTATTCAATGTTCAATGTTCAATACGAAGAATACTCACTGCGGTTCTAGATAAACTACAACTAAAGGAAAATAATTACTGATTGCCATCAAAGATAATGGATGTGAAACAACTGACCCAAGAAAAATACTTGACCTAATCGATTTTTTTATAACTAAAAGTATTTCTGGACTCTGCTTATTTGACCATCGCCGAACATGTTCATTGCTGATACATCCCTCTTTTATACTTGGCAAATAATTGGAAAAATTTGAAAATTTTAATAGAAGCTGAGTTGAACTAATTTGTAAGATGAAACTAAATTAAAAAAACGTTAGCCCGAATGCCACTTGAACTCATATCCACTAATCAAATGCCCATTACTTTGCTTACTTGACCACTGCCAAATACAATTTCATTACTGATAAATCCATCTTTTATACTCACCATCTATTCAAAGAAAAATGAAAATTTAGCAGAATCTGAATTGAACTAATTTGTAATAAATTAAATAATTTTTTTTTTAAGTTTTAATCGAGACTTAAACTCAGCTATACGTATTTGTTATACTTTCAGTTTGTATAGGAATTTTTTATTATTTGGAAGTTATTCATGTACTGACTTAAACTTGTATGGTCAGTTGTCGTAATTGTGGCCCTCTTAGAAAATCGAATCAAGCATCATTGACTGGAACGGAAGTTTTATAATTTTTAAGAACATAAGGAGGAATATTGTCAGATTTTTAACTTCTTCGAAATATACTGCTTGGGATGTCATCGCGTTAAATGTTGCACCTATGGCACTATGCAGTTCAGTTAAATTTCAAACGATATTAATGTTGGACATTTTTGGTATAACTAGGCTTCTGTTAAAAATTTTCCCCCAAGTTTCTCAATTCAATTGGAAAGATTTGCATGGCCTCTAATATACATCCGTTGGTGGGCGAGAAAGTAGAGTGATTGACTTTGGATTCGTGGATCTAGGTTCGAGTCCCATAAGTGAAGGGTGACACACAGCTTATGATAAACATTTTCATATTTTTCAAGTAGTACAAGTAGTAGTACAAGATGGGTATTAAGCGATGGTGAAATAAACGCAGAATTTTGCTAAAATGTTCATTATTTTCTATTCAAATGACAGATGTAAAAGAATTGCATATCATGAAATATATATGAGGCGGTGATCCAATAAGCAAAATCAGTGACTTTGGATTTATGGATCTAAGTTCGGTTCTCGATCGACCAAAACATTTTTTGATTTAATTTCTCCTGTCAATTGGTGATGGTGAAATACTCAATATCAATACTCAGTAATACTCAAATCCAACTCAGCTTCTGTTCAAAACTTCAATATTCTCCATGTATTTTTTTTTTTTTTTCAATAAATACCAACACATACATACATTATTTAGAGACTGTTCGGCTAGTGGATTTAATGTCCTTTGAAAGCTTCTGAACAGTATCCCTATTTGTACACGGCTACAGGTCCGTCTTTTAATTGGCCATCTGCACACTGCATAGCTCCATGCTAGCCTGTACTAACATGAACGATGGGTCGGCCCATGAGTTCTACATTCCAACAGAGGGTCATAGATGTTTTTTTTCAATTTAATCACCGATCGTAATCGGGAGATGAAAAACCTTTTTTGCATCCCGCCTCTGTTTGGAGGAACCCGGTACCTCGAACCCGGTACCTCCCGATCCAAACGTCACAGCTTTAACCACTGCGCTATTTGCTCGGTTAAAGTGGCAAGTATAAAAGATGGGTATAGATAGAAGGGTAATGAAATTATACGGCGATGGTTAAATAAGCAGAGTTCATTGCCGTTGCTAAAATTTTCAATTTTTTATTCAAATGGCAGCTATTAACGATAGGAATATCACTATTTATATGTATGGCGGTGGCTCGGTGGTAAAAAACCTTCATTAAAAATAACCCGGGGAAATTTAACTATGACAGTGCCATAAAATTTAACACACCCCACTCCAAGGTAAAACGAATTCGAGTTCACGGAAGCTATGAGTGCTACCGACCGAGATAACCAACAGTTGCTCGATACAATATGTGCCAGACTGATGACAAAATTTTCAAAAATCTTAGTTTTGATGGATGACGAGTACATGAAATTGGTTTTGAAACATTTCAAGTTGGATACATTTACAAGAAAATTTATGATTTGGCCAGCAATTTGCAGTTTGAAAAAACCTGGAGCTAAGTTTTTGTCACATTTTTCATAACGACGTATTTTGCCGCTAATTCTTTACTACGATTCAGCAGTAAAGTGTTGGCCATATAGCTCGTTCACACGACTCTAATTCCAACAGAAGCAATACATTTGCACGAGATTAATCAAATCAATGTAATCTGATAGAGTCCACAGGTTTTCGATTTATCGAACAATTTTGGGGTATAGTGGAAAGAGTGCTGCTGTGCAAAAGTCACACTCCAAGTTCTGGCAGTTATGCCAGAAATAGAGAGCATCAAACCACTTGTGCGTGATTTTATCCGTAATAACGAAATATTCGTGCAAAAATGAAAACCCCAGCAGTTTAGAACTAATTGACAAAACCACTCAAAGAATTGTCTATATGTTTTCGACATTGTCTAGGGGTTGTCGACACGTCAACATAGAAAATAATAGATGACGCGTAAACGTTTATCCCTGTTGCTACTGCCGACTGCAGCAGTAGAATTGAATATGCAAGGTCACATTTTCTAACAATTTTAGAGAACTCTGATTTGTGTTTTGTACCTAGCTCGCACTCTGCATATTAAAATTTCCCTAAAATGCTACAGCATATATACATTTATTTAATATTCAAGAATTGTTACATTTATTTGTGGCACTAGTTAAAAAAAAATTAGGGCGTTGTTTTTATTTCATACGTATAACATATTTTTGTTTCTCAATTTTTTTAATTTTGGTTTGTTTATCTACTCTTTTGATACCATAACAACGTATCGCAAAGCATGGCAATAGATTCCGAATTGTTAACAGATTTGGAATTCGTGTGAGGACAGCACAAAAATATTTTAAATATTCAATACGTTTGTGAATTTATGTGAATAAAGTAAATTATTATCGACACGCTCAGTCGATTTATTTATTTAACGTTGTTTTTGGAAAATCATTTGGTTTTGGTTATGAAATTTTGTGCTTTGATTACTATTTTGTTGACATTCATGTATCAACCACATACATATATTTTTAATGAATAAATCATCATATTACAAAACTCAGTCCAATGGGAATGGTTTGAGTAATTAAAATTCCATTTAATTGAAACTGCGATATGCCCCATCTTCAAGAAGGGAGACCGCTTGAAGTGTGAGAATTATCGCGGTATAGCTCTCCTTTGCACAGCATACAAGTTACTGTCATACATTTTATTGGATAGAATCACTCCTCTGGCGGAGGGCTTGGTTGGTGACTATCAGGGAGGATTTCGTCCGAATCGATCAGTCACTGATCAGGTCTTTTCGCTGCGGATGATTCTATCTAAATATTATGAGACATCCATCTCCGTACATCAGGTTTTCCTGGATTTCCGGCAGGCCTACGACTCGATCAATCGAGAGAGTTTGTGGTCTGCCCTGGAATACCTAGGAATGCCAACAAAATTGGTACGACTGTGTAGGATGACAGTGACGCAGTCTCAATGCTGTGTTAAAGTTGAGAACAGGCTATCGACAATTTTTGCAGTTAACTCGGGTGTTCGGCAGGGAGATGCTCTGTCCCCGATACTCTTTAATCTCATGTTGGAGTACATCTTTCGTAAAACTGAAACACCTCAGCGCAACATCTTATATCGCCAGTCCAATCAAGTGCTTGCATATGCAGATGACATATGCGTGATTGGACTGAATAGCAACGGAGTGAAAGAAATACTTGATCCGCTTGTAGAGTTTTCAGCTTCTGTTGGACTCCAGATCAATGAGTCCAAAACGAAATACCTGATCTCTGGTTTTAGAGACAATGGCACACCAGATTTTAGTAGTGGCCACCACACGTTTGAGGGAGTGAGGAGGTTCAAATATTTGGGCTCTCTTATCACTCACGATAACAGTGTGGGTGAGGATATTAAAGTGCGGCTGGCAGCTGGCAGTCGCTCTTTATATCCTCTAAGGCCACTGCTAAAATCTAAACACTTATCAAGTGCCGTGAAGCTGAAGCTTTACAAAGCGTTGATCAGGCCCGTTGTTATGTTTGGATGTGAAAGTTGGGCGCTGACGGATGAGTACGAGAGATGGCTCCTTACATTTGAGAGAAGAATCATGCGTGTGATTTACGGCCCTAAACGCGAAATAGATGGTACATACCGAGCTCTGTACAATTTCGAGATCAGAGATCTGATGAAGATCCCCGATATTGTACATGAAGTTAGATCTCAGCGAGTACGCTGGCTCGGTCACGTTCTGCGTGCTGATCCGGAACGAATTGTGCAGCGATCTCTGAAAGGAGAGCCACCATATGGTAGACGCAGAGGTCGTTGCAGGCGACGATGGCTCCACGATGTAGAGAACGACTTGGCCTCTTCAGATTGTCTAAGACAGTATGAAGACCAAGCTCAGGATCGAAACCGTTGGAGCCAGATTGTTGATTCAGTAAGGGGCCAGTAATGGCCTTTAACACTGTTATTATTAATTGAAACTGCAATTTATAATTATGCTCTGTCAAGCGTTATTGGATTTCTGATTTTCACAATATTGTTATTGTTGAAGTTAATGTGTTAATCTGTGTCATCCAATTAATTTTTTTTTTAATTAAAATTATTAAATTTTTTGCAACAATAAAAAAAGAAGATGAAACTAGCAACGACCAAATTAGTAAAAAAACAGCAGTTCGAGAGTATAATGTACCCAAATCAACTCTCCCATTTAAACTAGCGTCGCATTTTTGAAAAAATAGGCAAAGCCAAATGGCGTTGTTGAATGTATCAAAATTTCTAAGCAACAATGATGACAAGGAAGGCAAGACGAATTTAAGACTAAAACAATTTTCCAGCGAAACTCCTCGAAATGTATATAAAATCGGCAAAGGATTAGTCAAGGCTAATTCAACGGTCACGTTCACATTAAGATTAGTGACAACGCGTATTTTATGAATATATAGCGAAAGTTATCCACCCGTATTTAGTGAAGCTGGGCAAAAAATAATTCTTTGGAATCTTTAACAAAATTAAAATTTACACAACTCTTATATAATGTTGTGCAAAGCAGTTTATATAAGTAGAGTTCCCACTGACAACCTAAAGAGGCCAAGTCAATCCCTCCTTTCAGAGGTCGCTCCACAATTCGTTCCAGCACGTAGAATGTGACCGAGCCAGCGTACGCGCTGAAATTTTATTTCATGTACAATATCAGGGACTTCGCGTTTTGGGCCGTATATCACACGCATGACTCTTCTCACATGAGCTGGAGATATGTATCTCTCCATGTAAGGAGATATCTCTCATACTCATCCGTTCACATTAAAACATAACAACGGGCCTGTTCAATGCTTTGTAAAGCCCAAGCTCACGGCACTTGATAGTTGTTTTGATTTTAGAAGTTGCCTTAGATGATGCAACGCACGACTGCCACCTGCCAGCCGCACTTTCATATCCTTACTGTGTCACTGCCATTCTGCACAATCGTACCAATTTTGTTGGCATACCAATGTATTCCAGCGCAGACCACTCGAGCAGTCTCTCTTCTTGAAGATAGGGCACATCGCCGCCACTTTCCATTCGTCACACATTACTTCGGTTCGCCGAAATAATCGAAAAAGATCGAAAAGACTGCATTACTTCAGTTCGCCGAAATAATCGAAAAATGTCGGAAAGACTATTCCACAAAGTATTTGCTCCGAATATCAAGAGCTCCGAATTAAGGCAGTCCCCTCCAGGTGAGCGGTTTCGTTTTAGTCTCTGCATGGATCTAATGAATTCCACATGGGATGCACCCTCAATGCAAATGTCTGCAGTCTGTATTTGAGGTGAATCAACTACAGTCTGTGACGTATGATGAACTCCAAGCAGATCGGTAAAGTTTGATGTTGACACAGAGGTTTCCACCACAGTCCCGAATGGCGGTTGACGCAGGCTTGAAAGTATGGTGCAATCCTGTAATTCCTTTAAAGAAATTACGTGAACTGGACTCATTGTTGAGTTGTTGTACTTTCCGAGCCTCGCCTTCCAACATTCTCGCTTTTTCCATTTACATATCCGTTAGCTGCCTTCTTAGTAAGAGTAAGAGTAGCATTGTTTTTCGCGATTGTGAGATGTTGTTTCACTTCAGTATAGGCTTTATTTTGTTGCTCAACTGCAAGACGATCATCATCAAACCAATCATTCTTGGGGCTAACTTTCACTATACCTAAAGTCTGTTGAGCAGCACTGACAATAGAAAGTTTTCAGTATCTCCTAGATAGAGTTTACACAGTCAGACTGGTAATTAGCTCCCACAATGTTGTCGCTGACAAGATCCTGATATCGTTTCTTTTGATCTTGATAACGTTTCGTGATAGGTTTACGAGACTTGTGTGCCACTCCGACCAGAGGAGCTACAGGAATACCAATGCATTGGATACTCATAAATCGATAACTGTGAACTCTCAAACAACCACAACAATTTATGATATCCTAAATTTGTCAGAGACCCTCTTGAGGGAAGGTTGCAATTGAATGGGACAAGAAAATCCGGAAAACTTTATGAATCCAGCAAATATAAGTCCATAATTATGCCTTGCGTAATAAGTATTGGAGCAAGTTCATACAGGTGTTGGCAACAGTTTTTGCTGCCAACGTGGCTTGAATCACTTTTCACGAATTTTTTTCTTTGGTTGTTTTAACCATTCCAACTTTACGTAATTGCACATCTGTTTGTTGGTGGGCTGAAATTTGGGCATCTACCTCAGAATCTTCAATTTGAATCTGTAATTTATAACATTTCATCACTTCTGGCCCAATGTCCATCACGTTGGCTAATTGGTGTGCTCGATAATGTAAGTTTCTTTAGATTATTGTTACCTTCCATAGAGAATAATCTGTTTTCTCAGTCACCGAGAGTTTATTAAGATAATTCTGGATTTTTTGGTTTTCATCTTTCAGAGCTCTAATAGCCCTATTTAACTTCCATTTTAGTAATGGTGATTTGTGCTGCTGCCATGGCCGACGTAAGACCAACTCCATTTACCCTGTAATGAAGAGATATTTGGCGATTATGGTAAAAACCAATAATTATGACAACATATAGGCGTATATGTTACTGCAATTCCAGAACTTTGCGGAAATGGCATAAAAGAGATAGTATAGTGCTTTTCTGGTGTAAAATATAGATGGTATTATAGAAGGTAGAGAGATAAGGTCATATATAAAGTCTCCGCGTTTTTTGGTACATTTTTAAACAAAAATGTCTTTATTGAAAATAATGTTTAATCAATTATTACCTAGATATTCATCGGTGTAGAACTTCTGTAGTTTATCGTCGAAAAACTTGGCCAAATGATTTTCAGTGGCGCTACAGTCTGCCAATTTTTACCATGGTATAGGGAGACGGTGCAAGGTCCGGGCTATACGGTGGATGTATCAAAATTTCCCAACCAAGTTTCGTCAATTTGTTTCGAGTCATCAAAGATGTGGAATTCATCTCTTTCTGGATTGCTTCGTTCAAACGGTCGAGTTGTGCACAGTACAGGACTGAATTGATGAATTTATTACATTGCAGCATCTCATAATGAACAATTCCCTTCCAATCCCACCAAACACTCAACATAACCTTGTTTGCCGTCAATCCAGGCTTTGAAATCGTTTGTGGATTACATATTCTCGTATTTCACCCATTTTTCATCAAAATTTTTCGCTTCAAAAAAGTTCGATTTCGTTGCGTTTCAGCAGCATTTTACTGATATCTATTCGGTTTGTTAAATTTCTTTGCGTCAATTCATGTGGCACCAAAATATCGAGCATCTTTTGTAGTCTGCTATTTTCAATTGATTCCAAACTGTCATGTGGTTAATGCCTCCGCTATTTCCTGACAGCTTGCGTGCCGGTCTTGCTTCACCAATTGCAAAAATTCATCAACTTTTTCAGTGACTGGCCTTCCAGAACGATGTGCATCTTTGACATCTGAATTTCCGGAACGGAATCGAGCAAACCAGTCCTGTGTTCTTCGTTCACTAACAGCATTCTCACCGTACACTTCACAAATTTTTGCACCGTTTTTACCTTTTTATAGTAAAAAAGTATCACATAGCGTATTTCTTCAGATTATTCACTCATTTTCAAATCAATATAACTTTTCATACCAGCATGGAACTATTTAGAACAATCTTCACAAACAATGGAAGCTGAGTCACTTTCTAAACACATGCACATTCGTGACCATCACTCACCCGATGGTCTCAAATGTGCATGTGTTTAGAAAGTGACATTTCAGCTTCCATTGTTTGTGAAGATTGTTGCCCATTATAAGTAGGCATCAACACCATCTAGTGGCAAAAACCGTGGAGACTTTTTATATGACCTATATTATACCAATTGTCGTTGCAGGCGACGATGGCTCCACGGTGTAGAGAACGACTTGGCCTCTTCAGATTGTCTTGGACAGTATGAATGCTTGGGATCGAAACCGTTGGAGCCAAATTGTTGATTCAGTAAGGGGCCAGTAATGGCCTTTAAAACTGTTTAAATAAAAAATAAAAAATTATACCAATTATGATTTATGTTAAAAAGGTAAATTTTTTTCTGTTGGAAGATTTCTGCTGCGTAATTTTTCTACTGAATTTTAACCATAATGTTTGTCGATAATGTAGAATTTTTATTGCTGAAATATTTCTGCCTCTCTTTTCAATATTCATAACTAATATCGATTTCTATGTATACGAATTTCATATTGGAGTACCAATAGTTGTTTCGTTATGCCATGTATAGATTTATATATTCTAAGAAGATTGAAAAAGTTGGCGGAAAATTGTTTCGTGGGGAAGGAAAAAAGATGAAAATCGATTAAATATGAACGTAACATTATGTGAAATGAATGAACCATAAATGTTTTACTTTTCTTAATGTTGTAATGGTTTTTGGAGCTTTTCAAACGAATTTTTAAATTTTATAAACTTTTTTATCAAAGTTTATATATTTTTGGATATATAGAAGAGAGTGTGAGCTTATACCACCTACATAACTGGAGTAAGTTGCACAGAAGCTGATTGTTATGGATTTAATTTGAAACAAAACAAAAGAAATTCAGGAAAGAAAATATTTTTACGTTTCCTTATTATTTCCGTAATGCTATTATGGAACAAGGCTTTGCCGCATATTTATTTTTACAATAGTCACAATGGTACTCAGTACAATAAAATCATAACATTGTAATTATTCAAAAGCTTTTATGCAAATTGCTTCTTTTAGCTGTGTATCTAAAAATAAATAACGAAACGGGACGAGAAGCGTGGGGATACTGTGATGGAATTCTTGGTTAACATGTCCATGTAATTTTGGTATACGAGACATATGAGTGCAATGTCTGCAAAGCGTTGTTAAAATCGTTTTTAATAGTAAAGATTTATTATTATTAAAGAATTATGATTTAGCAAGCGATTTGCAGTTGTAGACTCAATAGTCGGTTCTTCCACATTCTCCTTTTGACGATTGCCAACGACGGTTGGCATTTTTCATATTTCACCGTGCATTTTTGCATATATGGTTAGAAAAAAGTAACAACATGATTGGAGACCTTGTAGTGATTATAGAACTTTCAACACCGTCACCATTGTACTATATTCTCTAAAATTGACCTTGTCAGAGGTCAATATTAGAGGATTTAGTACAACCGATTATTTATAACATTTAATACCTGTTTCTACAGAAGATATTGCTAAAATAGCAATTACAATTCTTCTTGGCTTATTCGAATTCACGCGAATGCCTTTTGGTTTACGCAACGCTGCTCAGACATTTCAAGGGCTCACGAACAAGGTATAGTTAGAGTTTCGTGTTTGCATACATAGTTGATATTCTTGAAGCTTCGTAATCAGAAGAAGAGCACAAATCACATTTGCAACTACTGTTTAAAAGGCTTGCCGATTTTGATACCAATATTAAAACTTCAAAATGCGTTTTTAGTGTTATATTTTGGGGGCATATTCCGAACGAAGGAAACGGTTGACGCTATATCGTTATTTCCAGTGCCTTCATCTATTCGACAAATTCAACAAATTTATTGGCATGGTTAATTATAACCATTGCTATATATCAAAACTAGCTGAATTGTTGTCGCTGTTTCATGCGCATCTAGTTTTGTTACTCAGAAAGCCAAGAACTACAAGAAATTTTACTTGTTCAGAAGGGTGTACTGAAGCATTCGAATGAAACAACAAAAGTGTGCTTGCTCATGCAACATTTTTGGGTCTTACTTTAGTTGATGCAGTGTTCAGTATTACTACTGTTGCATCGTACACCGCAGTTGAAACCATTATGCAGCAACTCAAAAATGGATACAAGGAAACTCCAGCATATTTCTCCAAAAAGTTACAACCGCAGCCGAAAGCATATACGTAGCATAACAAAAAGAAGTTCACGACAAGTTCGTCATTTGGATTTTATTTTGCAGTTTTCAATGTACAATCAATATATTATAGGCAAATAAAAGGCTTGTGCGAAACAGTCTATAGCATGCACAAGCGATAAGGAAACTGCCTCTATCGAAAAAAACACTGAAGATCTCAGATCTATTCCGGAATTACAGAAGCCTGGCGAGGAACTTCAGAAATTACTTTCTGATTCCACTCGTCTCATAACAAGGTTCCGCACTCAATGCCACTCTGGGCCCATGGTGCAAACCGAGGATTCTATCACAATTTGCAAATGCGCTCGGCTGCTCTGGCAAAATGTAACAGCTTAAACCAGGGAAGGGATGACAATTGGCCTACATATGAACATCTATGATTAAGGAATCGGGACCTAACTACCTCGAAAGCGGGACAGTCACAGACAAAGTGAATGCTGTCATCGTCACCTTCAAGACAGTTGTCACACAAGGAATCTTGGACCAGTCCCATTCTTTGTAAATGGAGTTTAAAACGATCATGGCCGGTCAGGATAGCGACCAGAACTCTAAGTTGGTCTTTCTTCAAAGATAGAGCAAACTTTGTGAGCCTCAGATTAGGTTCACAAATGAAGTACTTAGCCACTCGGCATGTAGTGGCAGCTACCCAATTACGCTTAGCCTGCAAAAACATGTAGTTCTTAATAGCTTCCTTACCACAACTAAAGGTCAGGGGTACTGCGGGGTCAGGTCGAATGAATTTCATCCTTGACCCTATTTTAGCTAAAACATCAGCTATCTGATTACCTTTAATGCCACAATGAAACGGAACCCACATAACTCTGACACGATTATTAGAGCAAAGGACGTTAATAAAATGTTTACAGTCCTTCACCAGTTTGGTAGTGATCATAGGATTTCGTAATGAATTGAGCACAGGTTTACTATCACTGCATAGAATAATGTCTTTTCTAGAAACAGCTAGGTTAGAAGCGTTAATCGCACAACGTGTGAGTGCAATCAGCTCCGCTTGGAATACCGTACAGTTCCCGCCTAGACTCCCACATGATTTTAGGTCATGTGCAGGACAATAGGTTTCGAAACCTGAACACGAGCGACTAAGCCACCCAGTCATTGAATTCATGAGACAACCACGAGTTCCTCGCTGGTTAAACCACCGAGAAAGAGACATCGAAGCAGATTAATTTCTCGTATGTATGAGCTGAATAAATTGTAGATTAGTCTATGTAATGTGATCAGGCCGAGAGCGTTCCACGTACCAATTAATTAATTCGTCAATAACTAAGAGCCACAGGAGAGGTGACAGGACACCTCCCTGGAGGCAACCTTTGGTAACTTTAACCGAAATGGAAAGGGAGTTCAGCTCGGCCACAGCAATGCGTGACCCCAGCAAAGATACGATCCAAGTAACAATGGTTTGGTTGATTCCAAAATTTGAGTAGGCTTCAGTGGTGGAAGCAAAAGAAGTACTATCAAAGGCACCCGCAATATCGAGGAAAGTGCCCACAAGAAACTCCTTAATACCAAGCGATTTTTCAATTCTCGTAACAAGTTCATGCAGCGCAGTTTCAAATGATCTCCCAGCTCCGTAAGCATGTTGAGTGCTACTGAGTGGGATGAAAGATAAATGATGATCCCTCATATCTGTCAACAATTCTTTCCAAAGTTTTGAGAAAAGTTGAAGAAAGACTAATACGGCGGAACACCTTGGGATCGGTATCATCCGTCTTTCCAGCTTTTGGGATGAAGAGTCGAAGTAAAAGTTTCTTAATTAGGGGAAACCCATGCTGTAATTCAGCAGGAAAAACTCCATCTGGACCACCTGATTTATAAGGTAAGAAGGAGAAAACGCTCCAGCGCAAGTTGAGAGTGACTAGCCTACAAATCCCAGTCAGGTGAATAATCAGTACCATTGGGCTGGGCGGCAGCAACATAATCATGATTGATAACATTGCACCCAGCGAAATGAACAAAAAGTAGTAGTTCGACAATTTCCTTGCTGGAAGAGGTTAATCTGCCATCAGGAAGTCGCAGCACATCGAGTTGGCATGAATCATTTCTAACCAAGGACCTATAGGTCTGGCGATCCCAGAGATACTATTAATTTCTGCGCAGAAGCTAATCCAAGAAGCCCTTCGAGCGGATCTTAGCATTTTCTTATATTCTTTTCGAGCTGCCAAAAAGTTATCCCCATCAACCTGAAGGTGAAATCTTTTGTAATAAGAGGACAAGAGTTTTCGAAGGCTGACGTGACTGCATGCATCAAAGATGAGGCTAGTAATTCAATGTCCTCAGTCGAACATATCTCATCCAACGAAACCAGCCGAGGTTCCAACTCAAGAGAGATTAACTCCTAGTTGGTAAGCTTCTTGTTACGATAAGGTTTAAGAGTAGGTCTTCTAAGATTTAAATTAATCGAGATGCACCTATGGTCGGAGGTGAGAATGTCATTGGTTACCCTCCAATTACAGATCAAATCGATAATCGACATCTTACTGAATTGATAAAGGTAGGCTCACAGCCTTTGTTAAGGATTTCAAGCTCAGATGTGCTCAGGTAGAGACCAAGGTGAGACCGAATCTTAAGGCAGATACACTGATGCTACCACCAGTGATCCAACTGAGTTCGACGATTTGAGAGAGACGAGCACAGCTGCAATGTCCGCTGAGCAATATTCATGAATTAGAGTACCACTCAGATTGCTTGAAATAGACACGCGGGCTCTTATCTTATGATTTGATCCTCTGTAGAGGATTTTGCCACCTACAGGAACCAAACCAGAAACCACACCATCAAGCAGATAAGGTTCCTGAATTAAGCAAATGTCTACCTGCAAATTAGTGAGCAGCTACTAAAGATCAAACGATGCAGCTTTGCTATGGTGTAAGTTGATCTATTTCAGCGCAAGCATAGTAGTCATAATGATTACAAGCTGAGGAAAAAATCGAAGGTGGGCACCAAACTCACGTTCATGATACAACCTAGACGAAGGTTTGCTGTTCAACATCGACAAACTGGCTTCCAGTTACGACCTTCGTCTAGGTTGCATCAGGAACGTGAGTTTGGTTCCCACCCTCGATTGTTCCAAAGATCTAAAATTCAAAGGAACTTGAAATCGAAATTAGGACAATTTAAACAGCCTTTTGGTCGTTTTGAATACATTCATTTGGCATCGCTGGACCACTTTCTCTAGCAAATGAATATATTATGCATATATTTTAACTGCTGTAGATCGTTTCAATATAGATTGCCAGAAGGTTACCTTATGAAGGATATTACTGTCGCAATTTACTGTTGCAAAAACTGGACAACTTCTTATCACCCGCAATCATACGGGGTGAAACTGATAATATTAAATATTCCCCGGCATATAGCTAGTATATGGACAACCACTAAAATTGCCAGGTGAATTTTTTATGAAACCACCAGATGAACAACCAGCATACTCCGATTAGGTTATTAAATATTTACGATATACTTTGCGCAATCTATTTCCAGCTGCACCACAACATGCTCTGAAAAACGATATATTTATTCCAAAAACGCTGCGTAAATGTGAGTTCGTTTTTACCAGGGTAGATAAAATTCGTACTGGTAGAAATTCCCATAAGTTTATTAACTTAAATCAAAACATGATCATTGATGGTGAAAAGGAAAATTCAGTATGTACATTGTACATATACCCCATATATAGGGTATTACATACACATACATATATACATACATACATATAGTTTATGATAAGTTCTAAAGAAATGTGACCAATTATATCACATAAACAGTCTTGTATTATATGTTCGAAAAAATTAATTTATGGATACCGAAGCCAATGAGACATAGTACTTTTCATTATACCTACTAAATGGTTGTTGTTGGAAAAATTGAGTTGAAAATTTATCGCCATTTTTATGTACTGATAAATGATATTTATACATTTATATATATATATATAAGCTGGGTTGGATGTCTTTTTTACGCTTTCGTTTTTATTGCTGCTGCCAGTGCTGTTATATGGTAGATTGCTTTCAATTACAAATGTAATCAATTAAAATTTGTCATAATTCAAGTTAATTGAAAGTTTTGTGCGAGCGCTGCAGAGATGAGGTTTCTTCGTGTAGGATGGCGTGATTTTTAATGAAATATTACAAAATTAATATTTATCTTGTGACTCGTATTTTAATTGATGGCATTATAACTTATAGTTTTATGGTTTGATATATTATATCATAATGTATTGCTGGGTTGGGTAACCTAAGGTTTTTGTTATTTTTTATGTACATTTTGCTTTATATAGAAAATGTAAATTATTTGTTTCTAACGTTTCCATTTATTTGCTGTCTCCAAAGTAATTAATAAATTGGAATTTCTAACTTCATTTTGTGCTGATATAAGTGAAATTATTTGTGCGATCATAAAGAAATGTATTTAAAATACTTGTATGCTATGAGTTTGTGGTATTATGGGGTCGCGTAGATGGAAAGCACACCTTATGTGAATATGTTCAAATCAATCGTCCTGTTAATAAGAAATAACTATTTTGATGGCACATTGAAACCCATTCATCCATGAATATTAGCAGTCGCATGCTTATTTCTATAAGTTTTGGTCAGTATAAAATAAATTTGGAGAAGGCATCAAAAGCTATATGAACACGTATTTGTCACGAATGCACTTCAGTATTGCCAACTTTTGTGTTCCCAATATTCCGCAGCAACCATATAAATCTCCTTTAACTTATTTTTATAAAATAACACTTTGCGATGATTTTTTACCAATGACTCTATACACTTTTAATTCCGAAGTAAGTAAGGATTGGAGACAAAATTAACGAAAATATAGTGACGCGACCTGTGACAATTAACAATAATTTTTTTAAAATTGTATTCTAATACCAATTAATGTCATATAATAAAATGTGCGGTGTCTGAATATCAATATCTTCATCAGTCACTTATATACAAAGAGGCTGAATAATGAATTCTTGTACCTGCAAATCGATAGTTACGAGATAAACACGTGCAAAGTTTTTCCTTCAATATCAGTTTCTATTCCACAATTAAATTTTTGATTTTGTCTTTAACTCTCAGAAGTGCTTGATAGCTCAAAGAAAAAAAATGGTAGAGGTTTTAGTAGATATTAAGAGGTGGAGATTCTTAATCATTAATA
Organism: Tipula unca; assembly: GCA_951394425.1. Taxonomy (NCBI): domain Eukaryota; kingdom Metazoa; phylum Arthropoda; class Insecta; order Diptera; family Tipulidae; genus Tipula; species Tipula unca. The sequence goes on along the minus strand of OX596382.1, from coordinate 151,146,278 downwards.
AACCAGAAAACTCGTATGCATCGCTTACAAGAGTTCATTATTCAAGTGACGATAATCTAAAGCTCATGCAATACTCGTGTAGCTAAATTAGGAGCTTGCAACAATTTCATGACCTTTCTATCGGCTGTTATAAATATCACTGCCCGTGACTTGGTGCGGTTGCCTGGTTCTGGACAAACCCTAGGAGCGTTTGGGGTGCGCTGTTCCTAGTATGTGGCAGCGACTTAATTTCTCCGCATTTATATCACTAATCACTAAAATAAATCACATCAGTTTTTTTTTCTTTTTTCTACTCAACATTTGAACAACCCTGTTTGATCAACCGTTTTTTACACAGGGTAAATATACAGCTGAAAAACAACTGACATACACGCAACCAAATCAAGGTCATTCTATCGCAAAACCGTTGGTATGTATCGACAATCTTTTCGACATCGGCACTAATAGCTATATATTCTATGCAAATGGAACCATAATAGAATTGCGAATTGTGCTGGCGATTCTGTAAAACCAGACATTATTATTCGTGAAGGTGTCGAATACTATATATACATAAAATTTAGATGATCGCGCAAGATCCCAAGTGTAGTATAGGTAATTGAAATTAAGTATGCGCACCTCCTGTAACGTGCTATTGCCCAGTTTATTGGGTTTGGTGGCTTGGGTAGACAATTTTAAAAAGAAATCTTTCGTTGGGCGCCAGTCTACCAGCACGTGTCGCCGACTATGCTCAAATTGGAGCAGAACGACTCGGGCGGGGCGTTTACACACCAAGAAAGCCACCAAATGTTTCAACGACACGCAACAGCGCGAGCGTCAATGGAAAAGAACGATTATGCACGCACGGCTAATGGCAATTGTATGTATGCAAAGAGGAAAAGTGGGGAAGTAATAATTTGAGGGAAACTCACCTGTACAATTTCCGCGGCCTCGTTCACCCTCTTGCTTGAATTCTAGCGTCTACTTGTGTTCCACTGTTTCACCGTTTTATCACACGCAGCACACACACTTTGCACCCACTTTGTTGACCCAAGTGTGTCCCCTTTCTTTTTGGGGAAGTCTTGTCTATCACTTGACACTATATTACCACTTTTAATTTATATTATTTTTTTGTACCCACTAGACTGTGCTTGTGGTCCCATCCAATTGCCACTAAAATGTTCACACCAGTCTATTTGCGCTCGTACTGTTCACACAAAAATTACACCGTAATCAATTGAAGAAAACACATCGCAATTTATTATGATAACCATTTACATGCTTTGTTTTTGTTTATTGAGAAATAATCTAACTTAGATAACTGGTCAAGACGCAAGTTTATTCCAATCAATTATAATATCTAGTTATCAAAGCACAAATTTTATTATTTACAATTTATATCTACATATATACAAATATTTGGGTTAAAGAATTTAATTTTAAATAAATAAATGATCGCGGCCAAAAAGGTTACGCCGTTGATCTTTTAACAATTCCTTCAACTTAATCTCAATTTCATTTTTATGTTATGATCTCTTCTCTTATCGAGATCCAAAATTTCACTGTCTTTTTTTTTGTTTTTCTCTTATTCCTCGGCTTTGTCCCAAAAATTGCTTGTCACGTTTTAGTTTGTAAGTTGGCTCCCCTGTTCAACTGCCCATAACCGCGTTTGGGCGACCTCCTCGTTCATCAACGTTCCAATTTCGCACATTACATCAATCTGTATTTTGTTATGTTGATCTGTACTGCCATCTCCATGATAGTAGCTCAAACGATGTAATTTATGTCCAAAACGCCTGGATGATGCTGCCGGATATCAGTTGATGCATTTTTCTCAATTTGCATTTGGATGTATGTGTGTGTTTGATGAAAATAAAACAATAAAATATCATTAGTATATACCGCAGCGAATCAGAATAGCATCATCTGCCATTTTCGTAGTTAATTCACGGCTTATACTATTCTGCTGATCATACAGGTGAGTTGAAAAGGGGAGGAATTTGTTTAATGGATGGAGTTGTAAGTGGTGGAATATTTAGGAAAATGGAGTTGATCACAAACAATTACCACCAGCCGCTTATCAGCCCACACTTACTAATTAATGCGTTCATTTTGTGGATTTCTGGTGAGGTTGACCACCAGTGAACGCTACACTCCTTGTTTTGAACTTCCACCATACGACCTAGAAAAATGGTGAATGTACCACGAATTTAGTTTCTGTATTGATAAGAAGAGACTGAATTTCGCTTATTTGTATTCAAAAATAACCTTTTTTTCAACTGTCATTCTCTTTGCATTTGGAACTTCTATTTCCTTGTAGGCTGTATATTCTACGTCTATGTGCGCTATATTGATTGATGTCGAATCAAAACCATCCGCTTCTATTTCCCCGCCTAAAAACCGATATGAATTGATCTGTATGATATCAGTAGTAGTCGGGACACCTCGGATGACGTACTTTTGTGACCTAGGTGAATAATAAAAGTAAAAGTGTAGATATCAACTACTAATTAATTAATTAATTTAATTAATTAATTTCTTATTATGCTAAATATGCTTTTTATCATTTTTATCTATATCTGATAGTTAATTTTCTTTTAGTAAAACAAGCTTAAATTTTTCAAAAAGTACAGGCGTTATTAGTTGACTAATTACTCACGATAAAACACTACCTATTTAAAACTAGTACAAATCATTCTTTTTGGATGGGTATTTTTCTTTTCGAAGATATTTTCAGTTTGGGGCATGCTAGATTGCGTAATTGCTTTTTGTACTTTCCTTTTTGTGCTTTTTCAATTTTGATTTGTTTAGAAATTCTGGTATTTCCATTCAATGTGTTAAGAAGCAATTTATTGTACGCTTTCACATAAGTTCTCAAATCCGGGGTATATTTTTCTAGCTAAAGGCAAAATCTGACTTATCACGCGGATTTTTAAAAACTACTAGATATTTGCAGTTTAAAGCAGCGTACATAACATCGGGAGAATTTACCATAGTATTGAGTTGAAGTTAGACGCTGATGTTTTCGCTCAAAATTTAGCCCATTTTGTTAGATTTGCTAAATTTTTCATTATCAATTTGAGATTGGCTGCATCAGTACCAAATTGTTTATTATTGTGCGTTTTGAGATAACATATCTTATTTTAGATTTTTTAATTTATTATTTCTAGCGGTGATTTTAAATAACAGATAAATTCAATGAAATGGAGCAAAATATACAAATCGCCATATATGGACTGATTTACCGACTAAACAACAAAACACAATTCCAAATTAAACGGAGACATTTTGGAACTATATTGTACTTTTTACTGACAAAAAATCAACATTAATAATTAATTTTAATCAAATGACGACAGGTGATTTCTGGTAGATCGGTATACCGTCATACAAAACGATTCTCATCTCCATGACTGATTATTATCTCTGCTACGGTTTATTTCGGATATTCACAAATTCACAATACCTACTGAAAATCATTTATTTTAATTGACATTATGTATTAATTATATTATATAAAAATCTAATTTTATTATAATATTACATAATTTTATAATAAACTTATATATCTACACGAAATATAATTAAAACAATATACACAAAAATTATCGGTGATACGGCATCGAAAAATCAAATCAAATAAGACGTCAAAATTCAAAACGAGCAAACTATAATATGCAGTACATTTATGTTACACTGCGTATTATAGTTTGCTCTTTTGTCAATATTCAAAAAATTGCTCATAATTTAAAAAATAATTATGTTTTAGTTGGTAACCCTGCGGCCCATTTTGCTCAAAGATAGAATTTTTTTAACTCGAGTATGGCAAAAGTAGGAGGGGCTTATATCATTTTAAGCGATTTGATTGATCGAGAGACCGGGAATTATACTATGGTAAATTCTCCCGATGTTATGTACGCTGCTTAAAGAAACATCACGACAATATTTTGCCCCATGAAACACATTCTGCATTACTAAAATCACAGATAGTTTGTTATGATGGGATCCCTTTATAAACAATTCACAAATATTTTTATTTTAGACCTCTGTCATTAAATGATTCAATCTTATAAGGGTTCCATTTTTAATAGAATAAAAAATATCAGGAACATTATCAAGAATTTATTTTATTCGTCTTATATCCTTCTTCAGGTATCGCTTTTCAGTTTCCATTACGCTATAAAATCTTACTTAACTTTTCATATTTTTTTTTTATTTTTTTTTTCATCGACCGGATGAAAGACACTTTTTATTATTTAACCTACTTCTGGTATAAAATCTAGCTCACAAAAGTAGGTCACCCCAGGTGGCCCGACTACTACTAAAAGTTGATCCCGTATTATTGTATAAATATTTTATATTTATACTTGAGGGGTTTGGAAGTGTGGAGTCTAAATGTGATAATGTTTATATGTGTGGGTTTTGGTAATGTAAATATTGTATTATACTGTTTTTTGTGAATTAGGAACCGTTTGTGAGTTAAGAACTAGTAGATGCATTAAGTACATATTATGAGATACTAACTGGTAGTATTGAGAGATATATCAATTTAATTTTGACATTGGGGTTAGTATTGAGAAAGATTTTGGTAGACAACCGTAACTAGGGCAGCTTGAGCGCTGAAACACTCTTCTGTCTTCCCCCCTCACTTTGCCGTACGAGGTTCGTCCGCCAATGTTTACCAAAATCGGTGCCGTTATGTTAGTAGTTGATTATTGACAATACCCGCTTACCACTGGTGGGGGCTATAGGGGGGTCTTGTGAATTTTGTTTGGTGAATGATACTTACTTGTTATGCTTGATGCTGTATTCCTTAGATAATTGAATGAACACTGGATTATTTTTTCTTTTTACTTTTTATTTAATTTAATTTGACTTATTTAATTTCAACTGCAACTGTTTTAATTCTTGACTTCAACTTCAACTGTTTTATACTAAAACATTTGGTTTCATTGAACTTAAAATTAGGTCTTACAATTAATTTAACTAAATTTGCATTTTGGATTTTGTGACCTGAATAGCTATTTCGAAAATTATTTTCGATTTTCATTTTCGCAGCGTAAGTATCTTGTGTGTGCCAGTTTATTTGGGTTAACAATTTTTATATTTTACAATTTTAGCTATTCATGTCGTTTGTTCAAAAATGACATTTAGGTAATCTAGTTTTTTAAATTTTATTCTGAATAATTATTTTAGCCTAAATGTGGAGTGATTTTATATTTTTAGTAGGTGTTAACTTTAATTCTTATTGGGTGTTACCTTTATGCTTAATCTATTACTACATTATTTATACATTTATTACTTATCAGGGGTGTACAACAGTATCAAAATATGTTACTTCGTGATCGCATAGATTTAAAAGTGATTTTTATAAAAATAAGAAAGTATTAAGACAATGCGGCCACCATACATATTTTTTGAGTTTTAAACTACATGTGGACACACATATATACATACTTATACGTAAATATTTATTTTCCAATTAAATATTTATGACATAAAATTATAAATCTTATAATTGTAAAAGCTCATTGCCCAAACATCACTGGAATTAAATTTCAAACGAAACTATGTTAGGTTAGGTAAGGGTGGCCAGCCCAATGGACCAGCATAGATACAGATTTGGTCGGTGGCTGTACCACATTTGAGTTACCTCCTCTTCACTCGTTGAATCATGCTAAGCTTACCAAGAAGCGTTGAAAACCCCTGACATCGATCTTACTAACATCCATCAGGTTGTGCAAATGGGAAGTTTCCATAAATTGTATTATGCTATACGCTAAACTAGGACAGGTGCAGAGCAGACGCAGCACAATTTCCTTCTTATCCTTATCACCGCAGATAGAGCAGAAATCATGGGCGAGGGCACCCAGTCCGCCCGCATGTACCCTGATGGGACCGCGTCCCTTTATACCTCTAGTCTCGCAATATGCCAGATCTGCCTGGCTATTACACAGTACACGCGAACTAGCGTTAGACCATCTGACGTTCGTTTCTTTTATGGCTTCTTTCTGGAGCAGCAGTTTACAGGAAGCAAGCGGTATCTTTATACCCAGCCTGCTTTGTGACATAAGGCGTGCTCTGCTCTTTCGGGCCAGCTCATCTGCCTTTACATGCCCTGTGAAATTGAAGTGCCCTTACACCCGTCAAGCGGATGTTGAATTGATCTGCCATCTCATTCAAAGATGTCAGGCAGTCAGGGCTACCTTTGACGTCAGGGAGTATTATTGTAACGTGTAGCAGCTCGAATATTCGACTCACCGATATTCGATTCTGCCACAAACAAAACAATTAGTGAAATTCAAATATAAATCAACTTATTTGAATTAAGCGTTCACTAACCCCATCACATATCCAATAGCCGAACCATTACTATAAAACATTTATAGTAAAGCATGTCGCCATCTAACAACATCACCACGCAATAATAATGCGGTGATGCAACACTTAACATAAGTGCAATGTCGACCGTCGCCGGCGCATGTGTTCCCTCAACAAAACGAACACGAAGGCGACGTCACAATACTAGCAAAGCAAACACGCGAGACAACAAGTCAGCCTTTTTCCATTTTTTTATATGTACAACTTCGTTTTGGTGTAAATACAACGCGCATTAATTAATTTTGTGGTGGTATATGTAAATAATAAAATTAATGAAATTAATTAATTAAATCAAGTAAATAAGTGTAAATAATAATAATTACAATAAAAATTAATAATCAAATTAAATTATGAACAAAGTCATGAAATAAATATTCAATATGTGTATGTGTTTTATTTTAATTTGAGAAGTGGAAATTTTAATTAGGAGCAACCTCCTAAAAACGTTTCAATAGCCGCCCGGCTGTCCGTAAAAATGCGAATATCCCTCGTAGATATTATATTATACCTCAACCAGTCCATGACTTCCATTATCGCGATAAGTTCAGCTTGAATAAGACTGCAAAAATTGGGAAGGGGAAAAGAGAGGTTGACCCCTAGTGCCTGACCGAATACCGCGCAGCCTCTATCCGTTTCTGAGCAATCCGTGAAGAAGCTTATCACCTCCACCAACCTCCTCTCTGTTGGGAAGCTCTCTTTGGCATCTCCCCTCAACAGATGGCGAAAGGATAGCGTAGTCTGTAGTTTCCGGAATACCGGAATATTGTTACAGGTCCACATAGATATGGATTTGAGCTGAATGGTTGTGCAAGATGCAAGCTGCTCATCCAAAATACATATCAAAGGGAGTGAGATGAAAAAGGGTCTCCAGAGCTTGGGTAGGTGTGTCCTGAGAGCCCCACTTATACACATGAAGGCCGTTCTTTGGACTTGCATCAATATTTTCAGGTTAGCCATAATATTTAAGGCTGGCCACCAAACGGCAATTTCGTACAGCAGTACAGGTTTAACCACTGAGACGTAGAGCCAGTGTACTATGTGAGGCTCCGTAACCCCATCTCCTTCCAATGGCATTTTTGCAGGAGTAGAGCCCTACAGTACCTTTCACTACTCTTTCTAAGATGTTTGGTTTAATTGTGACGTACCCAAGTTCCAGGAACTTTCATAATATTTCATTTATCGTATATATGCATGCCGCAATCAACCATCGTCATATCATAAATATATATTAACATAAAAGTTTCATATAGAAAATCCATTAATTTAACTTGGTTATCGCTCGCACAAGCTTTTTCAAGAAAATGAAAATTCAATTAGTTAAGAATTGTATGTATGCACAAGAAAAATTATTGTGAAAAGCAAAAATTTCCATATTTCTACGGATTCTTTTAAATGTTTCAAATGAAAAACGATGGAAAATGGGAAAAATGAACGAGTATACGAGTATACGAAGTACATGAGGATATACAACAAAAAATGTAACGTTGTGTGGTGAATACACAAGTACTTATATACCGATGAGAAGTTTTGTGTTAGATGCGCGCGATGGATTGAATTTTTTATTTTATGGTTTCATCGTATTATAATTTTTGTTTGGCGTGTTATCAGCGAATTTATATCAAGTTGTCTTCCGCGAGTTTCGTTTTTTGCTGTATTACTTTTTGGAAGAGGAAATTAAAATGTATATACGGTAACTTAAAAATCAACAAGGATATGTAAATGAATGCCACAACCTTGTTCATTTTATAGTTTGATTGCGTGATTTAAATTAAATTGAACGTAATTGGAGTGAAATGCAATTGATAAGCGACCGATATATACGGTTACATATGTATCTACCAGAACATATTAAAATGTGATTTAATTCACATTTAGCGTAATACCTTCTTGTGCTGTTAGCCTAATACGGCTTGCCCAATCAAAAGCAACCTCACGAGGATAAAAATAAAGACATTGAAAAGATACATGTATGAAACTGTGGTGAAATCCATTCTGGTACATGCGAGTAACGAAAATAACGGATAAGTGCTCAAATCGAAAGATTAAACCAAACACTGCAATTGATATTAAACAAACTCACGCTTGAACTAAAGATAAGGAAGTATTCAATTCTATATAATGCAGGTAAACTGATATAAACAATAGCCCAGATCTATTTGATTTTTTCATAGTCACAAACATATCTGTAAACTATGTTTGATTAAATGAAAGCAGGATTTAAACTATCCGACACCACATATACTGACATTAATTCAAGCGCATAGGCTTCATATTGGGAAAGGCAGGTGATGCTCACACCATGTTCATTTAGAGCTCTAGTTAATTGTGTTTCTTCTGGCTATTAAACCAGCTTTGATATGTCAATTGTAGCGTTCGACCAGACTTGGAACATGGAACCTTTAACAATTTTGAAAATAAATTCCTCTTTTCAAATTTGATCCAGTGGATTTGCTAGCTAAATGCGTGCCTTGAGTGCTTTATTTCTGGAGTAAGGAGTGAAAAATGGAGTGAGTTTAATGAGAAAAATTAAACGAAATGGAGGAATCTTTTGAAAACTCCTTTCTTTAGAGAGTTCAAAAGAGATACAAAAGTAATCAGATTATGATTGAAAGAGTAAGGCTGAACTGGAAAAAACATCTGTATGGTTTAATTTCGTTTGGGTGAAGGCAAATGTGTGATTTGTGTGGAAGTGTGGCGGATATTGAACACCTGTGGAATAATAGTATAAAAACAGAAGAATGTAAGACGAATTAGGTGTGACCTATATATGGGGTCTATCCGAAAAGGGAGGTTGGCAGCATGGCTGCGATTAATGTTGGGAGTCAAACCTAAATACTTAATAAAAAATAAAATTATAATTTGATCTGATTAAAATTAAATGATTGAAATTAATTTTGAAATTACAAATTGGAAATAAAAATGTCTTAGAATTGGAATTCATGTCTATCGAACGACTATATAATTGCTCACCGATATATAGAAACATAATTGATGCACTAAAATTCTAATTTTTTCCCCCTTTTTCAAAATTATTTACTAACAAAATTCTAGTTCCTATGGCTTCTAGTTCGCAAAATTCTAAACTTTAAATTTTAATTTAATCAGATTGGAAAGGTGCGAAGATTATAAAATTTCAGTTTCAAATAATAGAATGTAAATAATTTGCCATACGAAAAATATCCGAAGGCAGAAAACCGCATCACCAGAAGACATCATCATTTCGTGAAATATTAAATTTCTCTTGCTATATTTATTCTTCCTAAAAATAATGTGCTTCTTAGTCTTTATTCAAATAATTTAAAATCTACTCCAATTAACCAAGCTATGTGCCTCATAATGTCGTCGCCTACGGGTCCTCGTTCGTTATGAACGGGTGGGCAAAAGTGATCTAGATGTGAGGCGGGTTACGCTAAATGGCAACCGATGGGCCGGTTTAATGTGTTACGCGACCCGTGCCAACAAACTACCAGGCTGGGGGCCCATTTAACAAAGCCCAGTCGCAAACGGAGCCCTCTGGATACCTGGCAACCTCCAGTTGTAAGTAGCCTTACTTGAGTAAACGGAACTCTGCGCAGGTGGACCAATTTTTTCTCCAACACTCGTGGGACGATTATGCCTAATAAATACAACAACAAAAACAACAAAACCGAGACCGGCACTCTCCAAAGGCCGGAAGCAACAGGGGAGAGCTCAAACCGCAAAGGTGGGGCTCCCGCAAAAGCTCTAGGGGGGGCGACTCCAGGGCACCAAAGCCAGGGACTAGCGGAACCCATAGGAAATCTAGCGCTGATGAAGGTGGATCGACTAACGTCAAGACCTCAAGACTGCTGACCAAAGAGAATCCGTGGTTTGGGCCAGAAAAATGATCGGCGGAGATAGCTCGGAGAGAGACCATGTGTCGAAAAGACAACTCACAAGGTCATGCCGAAACACAAGTCTTTCAGCGACATTGTGAAGGAGCGTGTTTTGGTGCTAGCCGTCGTTGACAGGAGTCACGAAGACGGGAGCATCACCATGAAAAAATGGAGATTAGTTTACAATGCACTAAACTCTGTTTTCTCAAGGTCCTAGATGAAAATCCAGGACCCCCTCCATCCTGCAGAGATGCGGGATGGTACCAAGGGCGTATCAAATTAATAGCGTGCTGTGATGCCAGATCAGTTGATCTGTATTAGAAGGCTGTAGCGGAGGTAGGGGAGGTGTGGCAGGGCGCGAAGCTGGTGGCTATAAGCAGGGAAGAGATTCCTAGCAGGCCAAGAACGCGGGTCTGGCTACCAACCGAACCGGCTAGCCCAGAAAAGCTCCTGGAGATAATAAGGATCAGCAACCCTAATCTTCAGGACAGGAAATTGGAAGACTGTGAGACAAGAATATGCCAAGGGGAGGCTCCAGATTATCTACCATGGCCTGTCCCTAGTGTCGGACGAGGAAGACTTGGTCTTTATCCAAGAACCTTGGATAAACTGCAACAAGATCTGTGGCCTTAGAATGAAGGAGTATAACCTATTATACTCAAGAAATTCGGGGGAAATCAGATCCTGCATTCTTGGAAAAAATAATTTAAATACTTTTCTACTTTCTCAATACAGCAATGGTGACATAACTGCTGCCAGCTTGGAGATTGGCGGCAGTCTAATTTGACTGGTCACAGCCTATATGAACCGGGACAAACAGGTTCCGCCGGATAACCTGGATCGGGGTGATTGCTTATTCAGATGATGTATCGATAGCTGTCTCTGGCAAATATCTAAGCACGGTGAAGGAGGTAATCCAAAACGCCCTCCTAATCGCTTCGCCAATTTTAATGCATGACTTTTATGTTGATGACGTACTAACAGGTTCTGATTCAACTGATAATGCATTAAAAATTAAATCAGAGTTACTAGAATTATTGAAAAGGAGTAACTTTGAGTTAAGAAATTTTTTTTCAAGTGCCCATAACATTTCTTCTGAATCTTCATCTAATGTTACGTTAGTACTTGGTCTTTCTTGGGACACCTTACACGACACATTCGAAATGAATTTTTCTAAATTCTCGTTAGAAACACCCTGTACTAAACGAAATGTTTTGTCCGAGATATGTCAATTGTTTGATCCTTTGGGATTATGTTCTGCGATGATCCTAATCGCAAAAATCATAATGCAAACAATCTGGACTCTCCACAATACTGACTGGGATGATGATATTACACAACAACTTCGTGATCAATGGATCGATTTTAAATCCCAATTAATAAAATTACATAGAATTACAGTTCCACTGTATTTTAGTGCCCAACAATAAAGTAATACAGATTCATGGTTTTTCAGACGCATCTGAGAAAGGTTTCGGTTGTGTCATTTATTTGAGAATCACGGATGATAAAAATGAAAACTATTCTAGGTTAATTTGCTCAAAATCCAGGGTGGCTCCTCTTAAAAGGCAAACCATTCCACGTCTCGAGCTTTGTGCCGCTTTATTGTTGGCACAAACCTTAAATAAGTTAATTGAAAGCCTTAATATGCCGTTGAATCGTATTTATCTTTGGTCAGATTCGGAAATTACTCTTCTGCGTATCAAATCTGAACCATCGAAATTTGCGACTTTTGTGGCTAATCGACTTACACAAATACAGGAACTAACATCAGTACACAGTTGGTGTTACGTACCAACTTCTCAAAACCCAGCTGACTTCGTTTCAAGGGGCTTAATACCAAGTGAATTTCTAAACCAAGATTTATGGTGGTCAGGTCCGTCGTTTTTGTTGGAAAATCAATCAAACTGGCCCAGAAATTCAAATTTGAAGATCAGTTCAGAGTTACAAAACTTAGATCTTCGGAAAAATGTTTCATTTTCAATTTGTACTCCAGCTTCAAATTTTGATTTATTTGATCGATATTCATCGTTTACAAAACTTATTCGCGTTACAGCTTACATACTTCGATTTATTAATAATCTTCAAACAAAACATCATGTTAAGGTTATTGGAGAACTTACTTCCAAAGAACTAAACCGTTCATTAATCTGTCTTGTTAAGATTATTCAGCAAACAGAATATAGCACTGATATTCAAAACATTAAAAAATATTCAGCTGTAAAAAACTCCAGCAATTTAAAATTATTATCGCCAGTTATTGATGAAATTGGAATTCTTCGTGTTGGAGGACGGCTGAGTAAGTCTAAATTACATTCCGCTACAAAACATCCAATCATATTACCAAGTAAACATAGATTCACAACAATATTAGTTAGATACGAACACATGCGCCTACTACATTGTGGTGCTCAAACATTATTATATAATTTGAGGTCGCAATATTGGATTATTAGTGGTCGCAATTTATGTAGACAGGTAGTTAATCAATGTATTCTCTGTTTTAGAAATAAACCAAAATTAGTTTCTGGAATAATGGGCGATTTACCTGTTGATCGTATAACTCAATCAAGACCATTTTCAGTAGTTGGTATAGATTTTTGTGGACCATTTTTCGTCAAACCCAACAGTAGGTCACAATCTAAAATTAAAATGTATGTCTGTTTATTTATTTGCTTCGCGGTGAAAGCCATTCACTTAGAAATTGTGATGGATTTGTCTTCGGAATCCTTTTTGGCATGCCTTCGTAGATTTATTGCCAGACGAGGATATTGTACTAAAATATATTCAGACAATGCCACTAACTTCATCGGTTGTCGTTCTGAATTAAAGGAACTATACGGAATTTATTTCTATCAGAAAAATTTCAGAATGATACAACAATATTTTGTTCAAGTAATCAGATCGAGTGGTTAACTATTTCTCCGCGTTCACCACACTTTGGTGGATTGTGGGAATCTGCTATAAAAAGTGCCAAGTGGCACATGAAACGGGTAGTCGGTTTGCGTTCCTTGACTTTAGGAGAATATCACACTTTAGTTTGCCAAATTGAAGCCTGCCTTAATTCAAGGCCATTAACTGTAACCTCCAATGATCCCACAGATTTAAATGCACTTTCACCCGGTCATTTTTTGATTGGTGGCCCTTTATTAGCTCTACCTGAACCATCAATGCTGGATTTAAATATGAATCGATTATCCAGATATCAACTGATCCAAGTGATGCTTCAAGAGTTCTGGAAACGTTGGCATGTTGAGTATTTAACTGGACTTCAAAACAGGTATAAATGGCTTAAACCTTCAAATAACAACTACAAAATAGGCTCTTTGGTACTCTTACATGAAGACAATACACCACCGATAAATTGGATTTTAGGTAGAATAATTGACACACATCCGGGTACTGATGGTCGAATTCGTGTACTTGCAATAAAGACTTCGAAATCTATTTTTAAACGATAAATTACAAAGATTAGTATTTTACCACTTGAATCATAGACTACCAGCAAAAATATTTTCAACTTATGAAAAATTCAGTTTGATAAATTTATTAAATTAATATTTTTAATTTTATTATTCTTTATGATTAAATATACATATTTGAATTATTTTATTTTTCATTAATAAATTTATTTTCTTTGTTAAATTTTTTTTATTATTATAAGTATGTTGCATTATATACAATTAATATTATAAGTTTAATATTTATTGTTTAATTATAAGTGCACAGTATTTTGAATTAGTTACTTCAACGGCGCGGGTATGTTCACGCACAGTAATATTTTGAATTTCATCATATACTTTATTATTTATAATTATGTATATACATACTTCTACAGTAGAATAGTATGTATGTATATAATGGCTTATGTATAATAAAACTGGATTATATTTTACTCTTGTAATTAAAAATGTGATCGATCAGGTCACTTCATAATTTTGACTCATCGAAAATACATCAAAATAAAATTTAAATAAATAATTATCTTCGAGAATTAATTAAATTAAAATAAAATATATTAATTCTATTTAAATCTTCGTGTTTTATTAAAACTATTTTTTTTTTTTCAAATGAGATCGATTTTAAATCAAACTATCACTCACACCTCATGGGAAATGGGAACCCTTCAATGTAAAACTAAAGTAAACAATCTCACTTTATCATGCTTCAGCAACTAAGAAAAGTAATTACCAATAATGAAGATTTCTTCAATCATTGGTAATAAATAGACTACAAATAATGAAGGTTAAGCTCGATTTATTGCTGAACACCTCGAAAAAATATTCAAACCACATGTTGATTGGAATGCCAACTACACAAAGTCATATCACGCTTCAGATATGTTGGTATAAATCGAAAAAATGCTTCTGGTTACGAACTTATTAATTATTTATAAATTATTGTTAATTAAACTATGAAATTTACGCTTTTATAAAATTCCATAATTTATAAAAACTAATTTTAAAAATATTAAAATTTCGATACAAAATTTTAGTTGGACTTTCCAAGCACTCACATAGTAAAACACACAAAAATTTGTCTTGCATCAGTGCTAGGAAAATTTTTGTGTATTTTACTATGTGATAGCTTCGCAAGCGCAGCTAAAATTTAATAACAAAATTTTTCTATAAAATTCCATTTAGTATAATTATTAAATAAATACACCCTGCATCTTAGTAGATATTATTGAAGAGACTGTATTATACTAAGAATTGACCATTGAAGGATTAGATATTTAGTAAATAATATCCTGTATAACACTTCTGGTGATATAATAATACCATTAAAAGTACATAATTCTAAATATCATGCTTTATAGCAATAAAAGTAATGTTACTGATATTTTTAGATTTACTATTTATTATGAAATTGAATTAATTGAAATAATTTGTGTGTACACAAGTTGAAAAAAATTATTTTCAACATCGTATTTATCTGGATTACTGGAGGAACGTGACTATTGCAAATTATAGTGCTTATATAAATTGACAATTATAATGGAATGGTTCAAGTAAATTTAATACGAGCGACATTTTTTTTCGATGAAAATATTGAATGTTAAAGTTCAATAAAAATGTAATTTTTAACTAAACTAAGTCATTTGTTGACAAATATTAATTTATTATATACTATAACTTGACTCCTCAAACATTTTAATAAATTATACAACTGTTGAATAACCAATTATCAATTTAATTTGAAGAATATAAAATGATAAACAATATTATGTACGATGTAAAACTATCGTCCTAAGTGGTAAAGTAACCCCAAAATCGTGTTAATCGTAATTTGTAATCTCCGAATGGTGAAATTCGTTTTCAAGCTTTGTATCAAATTTTGAAAAATTAATTCTGAACGTCAGATTTTCCATTAATAGCTGATCTACAATTTGCTCTAGTTAGTTGAATTTGTGGAATTTAATAATTTGGGAAATTGCGGATTTTAAAAAAGAAAATAGTATTTGGAAAACTTAGAAACTGAATTTAAACATTTTAAATTAAATCTTTAGGTATAACTAAGTTTTAATAAGCTTGAGGGTTATATAAAGATTTAAACCAGGGATGGGCGAGGTAGATTACGCCGCATAATCTGCTCGGTGTTCCACACGTAAAATAATACGTAGATTACTTGGCAATATTTTATGTCAACATTTAGTCAATGTGAATAACTTGTCAATAACGATATTTTAACGATTTGAAATAAAATGCGCCAGTGCGCAGGTGTGTTTTGTAAAAGGGCGATTCAGTTAAGCCGCACAGGAGAAACTAAAGAATCATTCAAATTAAATCGGAAATCGCATACCATAAGCTGTAATTTTGTAAATTTGTGTTGAAATAAAACAAACAGAAGTTTTAATTACAGAAAGTTTATTGCACTTAATTTCAAATTTTGATATTAAAGATAAAATCAAGCACATGTTGTTTGATGTTTCTCAATGATATTCTACACAGTTTCCGATGTGACTTTGGCAGCAATATTATTCCAATTAAAATGCATATTTTCAGCAGTCTTATTGCATCCGCCATTCTTCTTTTCTCTATTTCCAAATATTTTTGACTAGGTCGAAACCGGTCGGCTTAGATCCTCTAAAACCGGTGCAGGAAACCGAAACAAAACATGTTTTGGAACTGTTCCAAAACCAGAACAAAAAATCTGTTGCATGCTTTAGATTAGTGTAGATATAGCTTAATCAGGCCAACATTTTACTGCTGACGTAACTGTGAACGATGTGATAAAGACTTGGCTCTTGATTCCTCAACTGCAAATCAATTGCAATTATAAATTTTTTTTAAATTTATCTAACTTGAAGTGCTTATATATTTAGCGAACGCATTGTCACTATTTTTGGTAAGATATATAGCTTTTGACCTGCTAACCTTTTTCAAATCCCATCAAAACATATTCTTAACATTTTATCAAAACTTGGTAATAGAACGATTTATGGCTTTTTAATAACTCGGTAATTCTTATAGCGTTCTTCATAGAACTCGAATTCGCCTTAGCATGGAACGGGATATACTCAATTTTATGGTATGGTCATAATCAGAGATCCTTAGATTATTTTTAATGGAAGTTATAATCTTGTGTATTTCAAAGAGTGGTGGCCAAGGACAACTTAAATTTGGTAACGAAATGTTATTCTTAATAAAATTTAAATAATATTTAAAATCAAAAAATTCTCGACGCCATATTCACATAGTAAATCACACGAAATTTTGTCTTGAGCTGAATTGACAATACCGTGTGCTGGTTTCAATGTATCATTCGAGGTTGATTGTTGTTTGTCTCTAATTCAGACAATAAATTGTTTGCGTATGCAGCGTTTAACCATAGACAATCATACTAGATTTCCCATTTGTTCAATAACAGAGGAGTACAACAAACTTCTGATTTTTCCTATGTCATCGTTGTGTTGGTGCATTCCATTCTATATACTGTATACACTATGGACTATCAAAAACACAACGATGATATTGAGAATATAATTCATACCTAAAATCATCTATTTCACTATGCAATTTTTTTGTTATTTTTGTTATTAATAAGTGATAATACAACACTGTTGTATTGTCGCTGTGGGAAAAACGTTGTTATGGCAATAGCCTACTATTTATTATTTTTGGCGATTTTTATTAATAAAAATAAATTCATTAGAATCAAAGTAACACACAACAAAAACAAAATTCTTATATAACTATCTGTCAACTTATGCAATTACAAAATATTTGTGAATCAGTATTGATTACTGCTTGATACAAAGATGGATAATTGTGATAATCAAAGATGGGGAGAGTGTACAAATAAAAAAATCGAAGAGTTAATACTCAATAGTGTTCCTTTAAACACGGAACGAAATAAGAAAAGTATTTGGAAACAGTTTATGGATTTTTGTGCAACACGTCAATACACAATTGAGCGAGACACATCAATTGATATGCTCGCGTCATATTTAAAAGATTATGCATGCAATATGCGTAAGTCTAACGGTGAAAATTACAAGGAAACTGTAATTAAAACTATTTGGAATACGCTAGCGAAAATGCTTCAAGAAAAATATTATGCAGAATTTAAAATAAAATTTGATCCATTTCGTGATATTGAGTTTAAACAGGCGAGATGTGCCAGAGATTCAAAACGGAAACAACTTCAAAGTGAACCGAACAAACGGAAATTAAGTGCTGTAGCTTTTACGTCAAATGAATCTACTTGTATGCAAACGTATTGGAATGAAGATAACCCTTATGGACTTCAAAAGAAATTCTTCAACATTGTTGCGACAGAATTAGCGTGGCGTGGTAACGAAGCCGCGTTTGCTTTAACTCATTATTTTAAGAGGTTTACAGACCATTTCGGTAATGATACGGGACGAATTGAATATAACCCTATATTCACCAAAACTACACAAGGAGGTGCAAGCCATTGTGCTAATAGTAAGTGGCTCACGCAAAATGTGAATAATATCAACGTTTGTCCCGTACGGTTATTCAATAAATTAATGAATAAACGGCCAAATCATTTAACCTCCGAAAGATTGTTTCTTACACCCAATCCTTTCTGGAGAAATTCAACTGAAAGGTGGTATTAAAATCTTCCTGTAGGTGTCAATGAATTATCAAAATGGACCAAACAAACGGCCCAGGCAATTGGAATTGATGTGCAAAATAATAAAATCACCAATCATAGTCATAGATCAACTGCGGTTACTATAATGGCAAATGCGGGTATTTCAGATCAACAATGGATTAAAATAACCGGCCATAGCAGTGCTAATTCAATTCAGCCATATTTAAATATGCAGCCAGTTCTGCTGAGCCGTCAAAAGCTGTAAACCCAATCGTTTCATCTAAAATTAACAACAAAAATGAAGGACAATTCCGATTTGAAAATTGTACCTTCAACAACTGTCAGTTCTAAATATAATATGTTTCAATGGTATTCTTGCATAATAAATAATTGTTATTACAAATATAATCTTTCATGTTGTGAATTTAAGTTTTATCTTTCACGCCAATTCATTATATTCTCCACCCAAATATAACTCGTGGTCCTCTTAAGAATCGATAATTTTTTCCAAATGTCACTCATGCCCATGCGTATCCCAAGCTTTAGAAAATGCAACTCGTGCTGCGCACTCGTTGCATTTTCGTCGCTGGGATACGCATTCGTGACATTTGAAAAAAATTATCGTTAATAAGCGGACCACTAGTTATATTACGTCTGATAATATGTTTTCTCGCCCATACGCAGTGCAAATAAAAATATGAGAAATCTATATACTGTATTGTCTATGGTTTAACCTTGTATGGTCCATCGTATGAAGTTGTTAGTCCAGTTCGAATTTTATTACCCCTGACCAAGGGGTAATTTTGGTCGCAGTTTTGGATGGTAAGCCGTTGAATGTACCCGATGTCAGCCGAGGAGTATCATTAACTCTGAGAAAAGTTTTGAAAACTAACTTTTGATTTTTGGCAGGATAAATGGCCGTTTGGTTGTTGATCGGCAACAACGTTATCGGTACTTTGAAAATGCTGGGTATCCGTGTTAAAATGACTAATATAATCCAAGTGACGTGATTGCCGTGGATTAGTTTTAGACTGAATGCAGAGTATTTGTTTCCGACATTCGAGCGTTTCTTCTAACCGAATATAATTCATGTTTATAACCCTCTGGCAGACTAGACAGACTAATAATGAGTGAAACCGAAAGCACAGTAAATATAGTGCCCTATAGCTTTGGTAGTTTGGTATTCGAGGGGTTCGATTTGAATTCCCGATGGTGGCATTGAGTCCTGGAGCCCTCTCTTTGGAAAAACTTAAAATGCATTGAAAATGATTCATTAAAATTGTCACCAACCCGTATCGCATTGATCCTAAAAAAATTTGGTTTCCGTAATGAAAACGGAAAGCAAGGAAAACATGGCAGAGAAACCGAGCACCACAATGTAAAATAATTTTTAACTACCACTGGAATAAGCTTAAGCAAAGAACTAGAGAACTGAAAAATGAGTAGCTTTACAGACGATAAAGAAGCTGAGTATTCTCTATGGAAAGCTACAAAAGCATTAAAAAGACCAAATTATCAGATACCGCCAGTAAAAAATGATGAGGGAAATTGGATAACAAGTGCCAAACAGAAAGCAGCGCTTTTCGCACTGCATCTTGAAGAAACGTTCTTACCATATGCGGATGATATAACTCCAGTGCACAAGAAGGATTGTAGGGAAATACCACATTTAACTATACGAGAGTTGAAAGATGAAATTAACCATAACATTAAGACGAAAATTTTTGAGAATTTAACAACTTCTAACACTACTGCCGTGAGTGGTGATGTTGGTTTTGTAGATTTAACAGAGCCACTTAGAAGTTCATACAATCGTAAAAGAAAAAATGACTTCAACAATGATGTTCTAATTAATAAGATATTAAATTCAATTGAAAGTATATCAGAACCAAGTCCACATATGCCAGTTCCATCATATCCAATGACCACATCAAATGCTAAATTGACCAAAGGAATTAATATTCAACAACAAATTGCTTTTCAAATTGGAAAATTGGAAATTGTCAAACAAATTGACCAGCAACAAATTAATAATCAATTTTCACGTATACTTCGTATTCATAAGAAGCCGGTTTGATTTTGGTTTCCATATATCTGGAAAAGTTTCTGAATTTTTCGTTGTGGAAATAATTCGGGTTTACTCATGCGTCATCTAAAAAAACTATGCATGATACAGCCGCATAGAATCAATTGCTTGGCATATGGCACTGGAATTTATGGCAATGAATACCAAAGGCATTCTCAACTATACATCGAGCTGTAGTTAAATATATTATATAAAATTTTAAAAATTGTGATATAATAATGAAAACAATCTAAGCTGTATTTTTGCCCTGGATAAGGTGTCAACAAATTCAATTTAAGCCAAATCCTTCATCGCCTACTAAAACGTGAGACATGGGGAAACTATTAGTGCTTGGAAGGCATGTGTCTTCAGGAACATTTAGGAGTTCGTGTTCTTCGTCCATGCTTTGTCGAAATTACAATTTGTAAATACCGCAGAATTGCTCTTGGAACCATATGATTCAATGTTGACCATTACAAATTTATATTGGGCGCCTACTGCACTGCCATGAAACCAATCGAAATCGTAGAACCTTTAAAACCTCGAGTATAACAAGTATTTTCACAGATGAGTTTATACAAGATAGTTTATAGTTTTTTGGTTTGGTAGACTAAACCATAAAATGCTAAAAATTGTTAAATTTTTAGGTTTTTATGATTTGCGCTGTGATTTTTTCTTTTTACCGCTTAAATCTATGCATACACCTTTGGTACTGCAGTAAATTCTAATACTAATCTAATCGTCCTAAAATCCATAGATTTTATTTTATTATACAAGTTTATAACAAATTTTTAAAAGATTCAATAATATTAGCAAATTTTAATGGAAAGCGAATATACTTATAACCACATTAATTCACATCAAAAAGTAATGTGTAAATACAATGTTTGAACTCATTGAACGCTCATTTGCCTATAATTGTTTCTTAGTTCACAGAGATTGCTAGATATAGCAACATATATATGCGCGTGAAATATTTCCTAAATCAATCTTAGGTACAAAAACAACGTTTAGGATTGGTTTAGGAAAAATTGCACACGCCTGCGCAGGGCTGTGAAAAATTTCCTAAATTATTCCTAAGAAAAAAAAACTGGGTATGTATTTGTAAATATTTAAATTAGTATTCAGTTGAACTGAGAAAATCAAACAAAAAAATAACCATGTGTTTCGCGGCCAAGTTTGACCAATTCAGAACAATGACAAAAACCTAAAAAAAATCCTGAGTATTGACAATTGGTAGAACTAATAATGAAACATCACTATGTTTGGCACCGATGACTACCTCGCAAATTCTGGATTGGTATTCAGTTGAAGTAAGAAAATCAAATAAAACAATAACCATGTGTTTCGCGGCCAAGTTTGACCAATCCAGAACATTGAAAATATCCTGAGTATTGGCAATTGTTATAGAACTAACAATGAAACATAGTGGCGCCGAGGTCTACCTCGCAAAATCTGGATTAGTATTCAGTTGAAGTGAGAAAATCAAATAAAACAATAACCATGTGTTTCGCGACCAAGTTTAACCAATCCAGAACAAAGACAAAAATCTAAAACAAATCCTGAGTATTAACAATTGATAGAACTAATAGTGAAATATAGTGGCACCGATGTCTACCTCGCAAATTCTGGACTATTGTTCAATCTAAATTTCATAATTAATTAAAACTCATATATTTTAATAATATGTAATTCATAGTTTTAACATAATGAAATATCGACATGAAACTTTCAAACTAGCATTTTATAATTTTTAATGAGTTCATTGTTTTATCTTTGGTAATTTATATTACTAGTAGAACGATCGATTTCATTATATCAAAGAATATATTCGCCTAAATGTTTACATACTTTGAATTTATTTAAATATCCACAAATACATTCACAGTTCTTTTTACTTAGGAAAAGTTAAGAAATTCTTCACAGCCGTCCATATGGAACATACTTGAAAGATTCCTCACAATCAAACAATTACCACCCTTAGGCCCATGCGAATTATATCATCAGTATGTAGTGGACATGTACGCTAAAATAGAAACAGAACGATTATTACTCACAGAATGTAAATGACCGTGGCCGAATTATAATTTTACCAGCAATTTACACCGGAAGTCCTAGACACATGGATGAATATGCGCAGGATGCGATGTCATACGTCCGTAATTATGTACGTCTCGATTTATTCACCACATTTACATGCAATCCGAATTGAACGGATATTAAAAATTGTTTATTGCCGACTGTCCTGACACGTTTAAACAGAAATTAAAATCTTTGATTGATATTATGTCCGATGTTAGATGTACTCAATTGAATGGCAAAACCGACGACTGCCACATGCTCATATTCTTATATGGTGAAAATTGCATGAATAAAATTCAGTCAAATGAAATCGACTACATTATATATCTGCTGAAATATCCGACTCGACAAATGATCCTGAACTATTCCAAATTGTTACTCAAAATATGGTACATGGCTCATGTGGAGCATATAACATAAATTCGCAATGTATGATCGAAGAAAATTAATTCCCGAAACGATAATAGACAACGACGGATATCCGTTGTATCGCCGACGCTCCTTTGAAGATAATGGAAGATCAATAACAATGCAAGTATTAATTACGAGTACTAACGTTGAAGTTGATAACCGTTAATACATTTGGCCGTTCATTTGGAGATTGGACAACGAGTATATTTTACAACAGAAAATGTTACCGAACGAGCAGCACAGCCACGTTAGTATGCTTGGAACACCTCCCGAAAACAATTTGAACGTCGCAAAATGGGACAAGTAGTACTTGAACATCTAAATATTTTTTCAAGCGATGCATATGCATTAAACAGAATATACACAGTGCATCCAAATAATCCGGAATGCTACTCTTTGCGTTTTAAATGCTCGTGGTCCAACATCGTTTCAACATTTGAGAACCGTAAATATAGTATTGTGCGAATCATATCTTGAAACATGCCAACGTTTAGATTTACTTGAGAACGATGAACATTTTTTGGCCTAATTTAATAGCAGACGCAACACTTACTGCTTCCGCCAATCAAATTCGAACATTTTTCTTAATAATACTTTCAACAGGCTATCCTTCAAATCCCATTATATGAACATACAGCATTATATGGACAAAGTATAAAGATGCGATGACAGAAGACATATTACTCGCAACACAAATACAAATACACTGCGGACATGAATAACCAAACATTAATTCCCATAGAGGATATTTGTTTAGTGATTGTAAATAAAGTGTTGAGTCAATTAGGAATGCCATCACCAAATCGACCATTTAATGACATATTTGACCGCGAAATACTACGTGAAAATAACTACAGCACTGATGCATTAAATACTCTTCAGCATAACATACCAGTCATGAATCAACAGCAAAAATAGGGTTACAATAAGTAACGCAATCAGTTAATACAGACAATGGTGGATTATATTTTCTGGATGCTCCCGGAGGTAGTAAAACATTTTTTATATACCCCCCGGGAATTGCAGCCACTTTGTTAGATGGTGGAAGAACGAACTAACAGAAACACCAACATGCAATATTTTCAAAACTTCCGGAATGGCAAAAATACTTTAACAATGCAAGGTTGTTGTATGGGATGAGCGTTAAATGGCTCACAAAAAGTCGTTAGAAGCCTTGGATCGAACATTGAAAGATTTACGCATCAACCAACGACCATTTATATTATATTATTGGCGGGTATTTTCAGACAAAATTTACCAATCATCCCAAGATCATCACCAGCAGATGAAATAAATACGTGTTTGAAAACATCGTATTTGTGGTAAAATTTTAAAAAATTATCACGTCCGAAAACATGCGCGTTAGATTACAATATATTTCGTAAGGCCGTTTATTTTCAAATAAAATTATTGGATGTTGGAAATGGAAAATTTAATGTAGACAATACAACAGGATTGATAACATTTCCCTTGGATTTTTGTACAACCATTGAATCCGGAGACAACTTAATTTCCAGCGTATATCCCGAAATTGCAAAGAATTATATACAATACATGAATGGTTAACCGATCGCGCAATATTAGCCGACAAAAATAAAGATATCGCAGAAATTAACATTGACATGCAAAACACAATTACAGGCCAAATAAAAACACACAAATCGATTGAAAGCGTTATGGATCCAGAAGAAGTTGTTATAATGACCCAATTGAACTTTTGTATTGACTTGTCTGGAACTCCACCTCACATTATAATTCCACGGATACCAATTATACCATCAGATATGCCTTTTGAGTTTAAACGCATTTGCTATGTCGATTAATAAATCTCAAGGTCACTCGCTTAAAGTATGTGGTTTAAATTTAGAACCGCCATATTTTGCACACGGGCAACTCTACGTTGGATGCTCACGTGTTGGAAAACTAACATCATTATTCGTTCACACACTTGCCTAAATTACTAAAAAATCAAATATAGTTGGAACAAATGATAGAGCTAGTAACGCGGGGCGGGTTCTGCTAGTTTATATATAAATGGATATATATGAATTTCATCTTTATTTGCTAATTATGATTGACAGAATTACCACCTCATTGTTACCACCTTGCCCGAATGCATATACCAAAAATCATCCAACTTTCGACATATGCATTACAGTTCGTTCAACTGTATATGGCCTGCATATGCAATAAACGTCAAAGAATTTTTTTTTCAGCCACGAGAGCTCTTCGTTGTATTCTCTTTTCGTTTCGAGTATCATATGGAATGCAGCACCTTCAATATATGTATATATAGCTACAACCGCCCTGTTAACTTTGAGATGTTTTGACGCATGAGTTGTTGCAGTTCCTTTATTCTAGTTTTGTCTGAAAAATGGGTAGAACATTTTCTTTTTCTTGTTTGAAAAGCAAAACAACGGTTATTTCAGGAATAGAAAATACATCATTTAATGAACAATCTAGTTTATATCGGCAATTATCAACCTTGAAGCTATTAAAGGAGCATTTTAATTGTTTTCTTATTGCTCT
Source organism: Tipula unca (assembly GCA_951394425.1). Classification (NCBI taxonomy): domain Eukaryota; kingdom Metazoa; phylum Arthropoda; class Insecta; order Diptera; family Tipulidae; genus Tipula; species Tipula unca. Next base: position 151,120,913 of record OX596382.1, on the reverse strand, counting down.
GCTTATAAGAGGCTTAATGTTATATACATACACATATGTTAAAGTGAGGCAGAAAAATAATTGAATTTCTGCACGACGAGAGTAATAAATTCGTGTTTTATGCGATTTTAATTTTGATATGTGCGTTCCTGCTGTTATCCTACGGGTTTCGTTTCCACGATAATAATGAATTTCTATTCGTTCATATGGTCATCATACGTGTAGATATCTTTACTGTCTTTTTACGATTTAAGCACCCAAAATTGTATTAAAAAAACATTGAACGAAAGTATGAAACCGAAATAAAAAACATTATATTTAGAGGATAGTGATACGCGATTATAATGAAAATTCGCATCATCAATGTGATTTTAATGGCAAGCTATAAAGTAAAATAAATTCGTGATAATTTTATATAAATACAGACACAGACACAAAATAACGCGTAAATCGCCGATCTGATAAGCATCTTAATGAATTTTAATGACAGCAATATAATTATTAAATTGGCGGCTAGGTAATTGATATTTCCTTGAACTTAAATAAACAAAATTAATTGATAATACATAAATACTTTAGTGCGTGTTACGTACATAAAATATCCGCATAAGGATATTCGTTTTTTTTATGTATTTTCCTATTTGTCCCAAGGAAAGCGTAATAATACCAATTTTGATAGTCTATAGCGTAATAAAGATGACCTCGATCACTATGAGGATTTCTGAATCCAATTCGTTACATAAAACAATTAAATGTACTCCATCAATTAATTTCTCATGTGTATTTTATGTATAAGGTTATTTGGCCTTAAAGTGTGTAAGAAAAATAAAATGTTGGCTGTCAACAAAAATACAAAAAAAAATTTCTAGAAAACTCCAAAAAATCATTGAAGCAATAAGTGAAACGATAAGGGTTTACAAAATTCTATTAAAAGCAAAGATTTGTATATTTCGCTGGAAATTATTTGCTATAAATAAATATACAAACCCTAAAAAGCTTATCCAATAATCATAAGCCAGAAATTTGTGCTATTTACATTATGTATTTACACTCTCTAAAAAATGATATATTTCTTGGAAATTTATATATTTTTCAAGACGCTAATGTTAGCACATACAAGTTGAGATAACGAAATTTCATTATAAAAACTTGAAACAAGTTCTTTTTGGTATTTGGATCAACTTTGGGACAAGATTCGCTATATAAAATTTGACCAAATATGTATGTGTCTAGATTATATAACGCACGACTCAATTTCGGCTTCATTTCTTTTATTTATCCAAATTACTTTCTATAATGCCGTGTGCCTTCATGATTAGTTTTGCAATTAACCACTAGGCAACAGGCAACTCCTTGTAAGGTTTCATCGCATTTTTGTTTTCATTTTGTTGGTGCTGGACAACAGCCAATAATAGCCGTGTTTCTTGGCGTATGATCTGATCCGGATCAGATCATATCTGCTTTCCTTTAATTTATATATAGCCGCGTTTCATGAAATAAACATAAAAATTGTACTATTTTTTGTTTTTGTATCAAAATTTTGAACCAAAATGCTACTAGGATCAATATAATAACCTAAAAACAAAAAATAATACAATTTTTGTGTTGATTTCATGAAACGCGGCTATTCAAATGAAAGGGAAGCAGATATGATCTGATCCGGATCAAATCATACGCCAAGAAACACGGCTATTATTAAACTTTTCCAAAATCGAATTTTTCCGATATCAACAATTTTGATTGGCCGCGCATTTTGCTATTTTGTTATGAAACAGTAGATCGAGTTTGTGAAGTAAAAACGTCATAAAATTAACGTTTAAATCGTGTTTTATTTTTAAAATGTAAAAAAAAAATTAATCATCAAAAAAAAACTTTGACTAAATGGTTTTAATACGTATATACAGTGACGACACAATCTGAAAAAAAATTATAGAAACATAAATCCATCAAGCCCCCTCGTTGGCACAGAAAGTAGCGTTCTTGTTTTGTTATTCGTGGATCTCGGGTTCTATTCTCTAAGTATATGTTTGTCCGGGGTATTGCACCGTGGACCCATTACATTAAGTGCTGGAGTAATCCGGTAATTTATTTTTTTAAACTTTATTTTTTTTTTTTAAATTCATCGAAATCAAATAAACATTGAATTGTGTATTGTCTAGCACTGCTTGAAAAATCAATTAAACTTCTTCCATCAACATGTTGATGTTTTATTTTTATTTACGAAATTTTATAAAAAATAAAATTTTTATATCAAATTTTAGTCAAACTTTAGAAAGCATTCACATAGTAATATACACAAAAAATAGACTAGCGCTGATTCTGACTATTTTTCGTGTGTTTTACTATGTGAGTGCTTCAAAAGTTCAACGAAAATTTGGTTGGAAAAAAATGGTTAAAATTTGATATTGGGAAACATTTTTATACGTCACTTTGGCTACTGTTTTCCTGATTAATAAAAAAATTAAAACAGTTTTAAAGGCCATTACTGGCCCCTTACTGAGTCAACAATTCGGCTCCAGCGGTGTCGATCCCGAGCATAGTCTTCATAATGTCTAAGACAATCTGAAGAGGCCAAGTCGTTCTCTACAGCTTGGAGCCATCGTCGCCTGCAACGACCTCTGCGCCTACCATATGGTGGCTCACCTTTCAGAGATCGCTGCTCAATTCGTTCCGGATCAGCACGCAGAACGTGCCCGAGCCAGCGTACTCGCTGAGATCTTATTTCTTGTACAATATCGGGGATCTTCATCAGATCTCTGATCTCGATATTGTACACAGCTCGGTAGGTACCATCTATTTCGCGTTTTGGGCCGTAAATCACACGCATGATTCTTCTCTCAAATGTTAGGAGCCATCTCTCGTACTCATCTGTCAGCGCCCAACTTTCACATCCAAACATAACAACGGGCCTGATCAACGCTTTTTAAAGCTTCTGCTTCACGGCACTTGATAAGTTTTTAGATTTTAGCAGTGGCCTTAGAGGATACAAAGAACGACTGCCAGCTGCCAGCCGCACTTTAATATCCTCACCCACACTGTTATCGTGAGTGATAAGAGAACCCAAATATTTGAACCTCCTCACTCCCTCAAAGGTGTGGTGGCCACTACTAAAATCTGGTGTACCATTGTCCCTAAAACCAGAGATCAGGTATTTCGTTTTGGACTCATTGATCTGAAGTCCAACTGAAGCTGAAAACTCTACAAGCGGATCAAGTATTTCTTTCACTTCGTTGCTATTCAGTCCAATCACGCATATGTCATTTGCATATGCAAGCACCTGATTGGACTGGCGATATAAGATGTTACGCTGCGGTGTTTCAGTTTTACGAAAGATGTACTCCAACATGAGATTAAATAGTATCGGGGACAGAGCATCTCCCTGCCGAACACCCGAGTTAACTACAAAACTTGTCGATAGCCTGTTCTCAACTTTAACACAGCATTGGGACTGTGTCACTGTCATCCTACATAGTCGTACCAGTTTTGTTGCCATTCCTAGGTATTCCAGGGCAGACCACAAACTCTCTCGATTGATCGAGTCATAGGACTGCCGAAAATCCAGGAACACCTGATGTACGGGGATGGATGTCTCATAATATTTAGATAGAATCATTCGCAGCGAAAAGACCTGATCGGTGACTGATCGATTCGGACGAAATCCTCCTTGATAGTCACCAACCAAACCCTCCGCTAGAGGAGTGATTCTATCCAATACAATGTATGGCAGTAACTTGTACGCTGTGCAAAGGAGAGCTATACCGCGATAATTCTCACACTTCAAGCGGTTTCCCTTCTTTCCATTCGTCAGGAATATCTTCGGTTCGCCATACTAATCGATTAAGGTCGAAAAGACAGTTCAACAAAGTATCCCCTCCGAATATCAAGAGCTCCGAATTAATGCAGTCCACTCTAGGTGCACGGTTTCGTTTCAATCTCTGCATGGCCTTAGTGAATTCCTCATGGGATGGCTCCTCAGTGCAAATCTCCGCAGTCTGTATTAGAGGTGACTCAACAACAGTCTGTGACGCATGATGGACATCAAGCAGGTCAGTAAAGTGTCCACTCCATGCGTCAAGTACTGCGTCGATGTTGACACAGAGGTTTCCATCCCGGTCCCGAATGGCGGTTGACGTAGGCCTGAAAGTATGGTGCAGTCCAGTAATTCCTTTAAAGAAATTACGCGAACTGCGCTCATTGCTGAGTTGTTGTACTTTCAGAACCTCGGCCTTCCCACCATTCTCGCTTCATCCGTCTATACAAATCCGCTTAGCTGCCCTTGCAAGAGCGTCCTTGTTTTTCCTTGCGATTGTGAGACGTAGTTGCACTTCATTATGGGCTATATTTTGATGATCAACTGCAAGACGACACTCGTCATCAAACCAATCATTCTTGGGTCTGACTTTCACTATACCTTAAGTCTGCGGAGCAGCACTGACAACCGAAGTTTTCAGTACCTCCCAAACAGAGTTCACGCAGTCAGACTGGTAATTAGTTTCATTAATGTTGTCGCTGACAAGATCCTGATATCGTTTCTTTTGATCTTCATTTATCAGACCTTCACAATCGAAACGTACCATGCGTTTCGCTGTGTTCCCAGACTTGTACGAAAACTACGACAAGCAAAGAATACTGTGGTGGTATTCTTGGGAAACATGTTCGTGCAATTTTGATTTACGAGACATGTGAGTGCCCCCCGACCACAGGGGCCGTGGTCGGGGGGTACTCACTGTTTTCCTGATACTATAGTTAAAAATATTCGCTAAACCATTTTTAGTCGTCTCGTGAGTGCTAACGGATTGTCTCAAAAATGACTTTATCCGTTATGAATTGAAAAAATATATTTTGATTTACTAATTTATTGTTCTTATATTTATGCATTTTGTAACAATCTTGGCACAATTTTAATACAGATTCAAAAAATTCAAAAATAAGAAATGTACATACATGCACATATTAAGCCTGCCATACGTTCCGTTTTGGGAGGACAGTTTTCGCAGTGTTTGTTATTCCGTGTAATTATGTCCCTCTTTCTCATTCTGGAATAGTAATAAAGAGCAACCCGATAATAAATGGGTCGATATACTTACACATTTAAAAAAAACGTAATTCCCAATAAAAAATTAATAAAGTTGCTAGAAATATGCTTGTATTTACCTGCAACAAATGCGGCAGTAGACCGGAGATTTTTGATTATCAAAAATATATGGACAGGTGATCAAAATCAGCTTTGGGACTTGATACTTTGACTGCACAGGCTGTAATTAAGGCCAATATGTGTAACAGAGACTCACACCAGATTTTAGTAGTGACCACTACACGTTTGAGGGGCTGAGGAGGTTCAAATATTTGGGCTCTCTTATCACTCACGATTACAGTGTGGATGAAGATATTAAAGTGCAGCTGGCAGCTGGCAGTCGATATTTGTATCCCCTAAGGCCACTACTAAAATCTAAACACTTATCAAGTGCCGTGAAGCTGAAGCTTAACAACCTGTCCTTCCTAGATATCGGAAATTCATAAAATGTCATGCTTTGACCATTTTGATATCTGGCTGCGTTAATATATCGATTATATTTTATTTTTCGATTTATGATTAATTTATTTATGTTTATATTCATCGATTTTATTTAACGGTTACACATCCGCAATATCAATATTAACCGACGAAACAACAGATATTTCTACGCGGGAACAACTCTCTATTTGTGTGAGATTCATAGAAGGTCATTAAGGTAACCTGAATGTTTCTGAAAATTTTCTACAATTTGTAACGGTTACATCAACATGTGGAGATGTTTTGGCGCAAATTATATTGGATACATTGATTAATTTAGGATTGGACTTAAAATATTTAAGAGGTCAAGGATATGATGGTGGAGCGGCTATGCCGGTAAAATATAATGGGGTTCAAGCCAAAATAAGACCAAAATTTCCAACAGCATTGTACGTGAAGGAGTAGTTGAAAAATGTTATTCTTTTATGCATACGCCTAAGAGAAATGCGGTGCTTCAAGAAGGTATTTCACAATTATGCCCGTCTAGATGACGTGATACTTTAAAAAAACTTTTCCCAACTCGTTGGATCGAGCGACATGAATTTTCAATGGTGATGGTAGAATTATTCCACCCATTATAGTTTAAGCATTAGAAAAAATTAAAAATTGGAACGACAAGGAATCTTCGTCAGCCGTATGTTTGCCTAAATTCTATAAAAACCTTCAGTTTTGTTATCACAATGTTAACTATTCAAAAAGTATATTTATATACGCTACCATTATGTAGACGTTAACAATCAAAGTCACAAAACCTACGAAACACCGCAGAAAGTAATTGTAGCAAAATGTATACGGAATCTCTTAAAATATTAAAAGAAATAGATCAAGAGTTTGAAGTTTCGCTTCCCCGAATTACAGTTAGGTAAACTAGTCGATGTAATATTAATGTTGAGACACCTGAGATGTTTTATCGAATATGCATTTTTAACGATTTTTTGGATTCTACTATCTTGAGTTTAAAAGAGAGATTCATGAAAACTAAGTTGATATTAGAATCGTTAAATATACTAAATCCTGGCCACAATGACAATCCAATTGGATTTGTGGACAAACTAGAAATTCTCTTGAAGACATACTCGTTTGATTTAGAGAATTGTAATCTTCAAACGTTAATTGAGGAATACCAGCTATGGCTACCAGAATCTGCTATTGAATCACTTCAGATGTGTGATAAAAAACTTTATCTCAATGTTTTTAAATTAATAAAAATGTTAGTGACGTAACGTATCGAGTTCAAATCCCAATGGTGGCAGGACGCATAAGTGATTCTTGGTTTCAATCAGGATGATGATAAACACATCATGACCCTCTGTTGGAATGCAGAACTCATGGCCCGAACCCATAGTTCATGTCAGTTCAGGCTGGCATGAAGCTATACAATATGTAGATGGGCAATTACAAAAAACTGGGGCATGTAGCCGTTAAAATTCTCAAGTCATATTTGTAGATTTATCTCAATATAAAATAAATAAAAATAAATAGATAACTAAGGCCCCCGGGCCAAAAGAAGGAACATTTACTACAAAGGAAGTCAAAAATTCTGTTCTGTGAGGTCTAACGAACTACTACTCTACCAGACTGCAACAGCTACATATTCCTCGTTAGGCTGTTACTAGACCTGGTAGAACAAGGCCTCAGGGTGGTTGAAGCCTTGTTCCGCCAAGTCAGGCGACCTAGTAACAGGTCATTTATAACCAAATTTCAAAGAAATAGAGACAAAACCATGCATTGTGTCTACATCACAAATCTACCGACGAACGTCCCATCCGATGAGCGAAGAAGATCCTGCCTCTAACCATTTAGTGTATCCAGCCCCTAAGCGACCCGTCCACTATCAGACTTGTAAGTGCCAAAGTGACCGCCAACGTTGCCGCTCCCTTGAAGCCCCCTCTTTGTTCAGGAACGCTGTACTATAGAGTATTCCTTGTAATCAAGAGATTTCTCGATACGGACTAGAGAGCTGTTTCCACCGCTCTTCCCTACATTACTCATGTTGACTTTATCAGAAAAGATGATAAGTTTATACGCCTAAGATCCTTGGGCTGCAGTGAGAGCTTTTTCCCACCTTATGTATAAATGTTACCTTCACTTCAGTTCATTTGTTTTTTTTTTTTTTTTAAAAAAGGACTTGGCATAGACACTTTTACGGTCCATAGCCTTACCTTACATTCACACAACATTCATTCAATCCATTCATTCATTCATGCCATTCACACAAGTACAGTATACCACCTGCGCATTGCATAGCTCCATGTCACCCTGTACAGTGACATGAAAGATGGGTCGGCCCATGAGTTCTACATTCGAACAGAGGGTCATAGATGTTTTCAATTTAATCACCGATCGTAATCGGGAGATGAAAAATCCCTTTTGCATCCCGCCTCTGTTGGGATTCGAACCCGGTACCTCCCAATCCAAACGTCGCAGCTTTAACCACTGCTCTATTTGCTCGGTAGTTCATTTGTTAGGAATGTGGCAAAGTTGTGGACTACTCTTGAAGATAGGTTTAAGCCATAGGGTATGCTAAAGTCAATGGTTTGCTGGACAGCCGCAGGAATAATGTCACCAGGACCGACTTATATCGCTTAAAACTATTTATGGCCCAGATGATTCTTCTCTGTCGCAGGACATTTTGTTTTATTTATTTTAGGCCGCTTTGGAGCACCCCGGAAACTGACACTGAATATCCAGAATCGTTCTTAATGTAACCAACCTCTGATCGACACAGGCTTGACAGGACAGAACAGGCCCAGGGTTTTCCTTCACAATTATGAGGAAAGTGGCGGCTAATGCCATTTCCACTTTAAGCCAGTTTAAGGGCACTATGCTGCCATCAACTTGCACCCTATCTATCACAGCCATCACCAGCAGTTCCGTAAGCACCTCAGTAAAAAGTCTGGTAACAGTTTCCTGCACCTTTTTATTTTTTGACCGCCTTAAAATCTTTGAATTTTTTTTTTTTTTTTTTTTTTTTTTTTTAACATAGCTATTTTATTTAACAAAAAAATTTTTTTCTAATACAAAATAAATAAATAAATTTATAAAAAGCTAAGATTAGTGACTCCTTATTTATAATAAATGCCATGGAGTCACGATTCTAACATCAACATTTAATTTAAAATCAAAGTAGTAAAATCACAGTTACGATATTACACAATCCGTTATTAATCTAAAAAATTCATAAATAAAATATACTAATACAATATATATTTTTTCCTCTTTTACAAATACATACAAATACATACGAGCATTGATTGTGTGAGAAATTCAACCAACAAGGCAAAAACCTAATAAATAATAATATAAAATAAATATAAAACTTAGCAAAACCATTCGGTTAATATAACAAAACTGAGACATTTTATACAAGACATTTTTATAAATTAGAATATAAATTAAATTAAGGTTTCAAATAAAATTTCAAATAAAAGGTAACGATGGTGTGGTTCTTTGTGAGTAATTCATAATTCTTACAACTCTTTTCTGAATAATCATCAAAGGTTTAATGCTTGATAAGTAAATACCACCAAAACAAGTTATACCATATTGAAGATGTGAATCAAACAATGCGTAATAGAGGCATCTTAAAAATTTCGGGTTGCAGATATTTCTCAGATAATAAAATGATCTTAAAGTTTGTCTAAGTTTCTGTTTTAGGTTGGCCACGTGCTCTTTAAAATTTAGCTGATAGTCTAAAGTAAGTCCCAAATATTTAAATGTCATCACCGACTCAATAGGTACACAGCGAGTATTACAGTTGGACTCATTACATGAAAGTGAATGGTAAATCATTGGATTAGAATTCTGAATGGCACCACTCAAATTGAAATACATCAATTTAGACTTACTGCTAAGAACAAATTCATGAACGTGAAACCATTTCTTTAGTAATCTTATGTCATCTTTAATGAATTCATATCTAAGCTAGAGTAAAGCAACGCCACATCATCGGCAAAAGCAACCGGACCACCATGCAGATTTAGATCAAATATCGAATTGCAATAAATCAAGAAAAGCAAGGGCCCTAACACCGAGCCTTGAGGGACTCCAACGTTAACAACTTGTAGCAGCTCGAATATTCGACTCACCGATATTCGATTCTGCCACAAACAAAACAATTAGTGAAATTCAAATATAAACCAACTTATTTGAATTAAGCGTTCACTAACCCCATCACATATCCATCTATCCAACAAACACTACATCCACTCTTGATTTCCTCAGCCACAAGATTACCGCTAATGGCATCCTTCCGTCACAAGACCGAATCAATGCCATTAAAGAATTCCCAGCTCCAACCTCAATCAAAAGTATTCAGCGATTCATCGGCATGGTCAACTACTACCACCGATTTATACCAAAGCTCGCTGAAATACTCAACCCAATTCACAGCCACCTGGCAGTACTACTACGTAAGCCCAAAACCGCCAAGAACTTCTCTTGGCCTGACGAATGTCAACACGCATTCACGTCACTCAAGGCTGAATTGGCACGCACAACACTCTTGTCTCATCCACTGAGCGACTCAAAGCTCAGCATAACTACTGATGCATCAAACACTGCTGTCGGAGCAGTCATGCAACAGTACAACGACAAGTGTTGGGAGCCCCTGGGATTCTTCTCAAAGAAGCTCTCGGATGCCGAAAAGAAATACTCTGCATTCGATCGGGAATTACTCGCAATATATCTAGCAATGAAACACTTCAGATATTTTGTCGAGGGTCGGGACTTCACAATTTACACCGACCACAAGCCTCTCACTCGAGCAATTCAGTCTAAAACTGAACGCAATCCAAGGCAAGCACGCCACTTGGATTATATTAGTCAATTTACCACGGACATCCAGCATGTTCAAGGTACCGACAACGTTGTCGCGGATACACTTTCGCGCACAACAGCAAACGAAACGGCCACAGTCGAGACTCACTTCGACTGCAACAAAATCGCACAAGCGCAAAAAGCAGACTTAGAACTTCAGAAATTACTTTCTGGTTCCACACGTCACACTAGTTCATCACTGAAACTAGAGCTTTTCAAACTACCTGGCCTCGAAATCTACTCCGAAACATCTACGGGTGCAAATCGCCCGTACATCGCAGAGCAACTACGTCGAACCATCTTCGACACACTACACGGTATCTCACATCCTGGTGTCCGCGCAACTCGTAAATTGATTACTGCTCGATACTTTTGGCCCAGCATAAACAAAGACGTGACCCATTGGGCACAAGCATGCTTATCTTGCCAAAAATCGAAAGTCCAGCGACACACAAAATCGCCTCTTGGACAATTCGCAATTCCACATGGTCGATTCGAGCACATTCATTTGGATGTCGTAGGACCACTTCCTCCATCCAATGGATACTCATATCTACTCACCTGTGTCGATCGTTTCACTCGATGGCCAGAAGCGTACTGCATGAGCGACATGTCTGCAGCAACCATTGCCACCACATTTGTACAAAACTACGTATCACGATTTGGCGTTCCACTTGACATCACAACTGATCAAGGAACCCAATTCGAGTCGAAGCTTTTCTCGGAGTTAACGAAACTCCTCGGCTCGCATCGGATACGTACAACGGCTTACCACCCACAAGCCAATGGCATGGTTGAACGCTTCCACCGCCAGCTCAAAGCTGCTCTCAAGGCCCGAGGCAACACAATTCACTGGAGCTCCGAAGTACCAATCGTTCTACTTGGTATTCGAGCAACGGTTAAAGAAGATTTGAAGTGCTCACCAACTGAAATGGTTTACGGTCAAACCATCAAGCTACCCGGTGAGTTCTTCATCGAACATCCTCTACCGTCTCCATCCACAACCGACACAGTCATCGACCAACTCCGCACCACCATGCAAAATCTTATCCCCACGGCAACAAGACCAACGAATGAAAGCAACATATTCGTTCCCAAATCGCTCAACAATTGCGATTACGTCTTTGTCCGGGTTGATAAGGTTCGAACTGGATTACAATCTCCATACGATGGGCCATACAAAGTTATACGCCGCTTACGCAAGCAATTCATTGTCTCAATCAAAGACAAACACCACTCAATCTCCATAGACAGATTGAAACCGGCGTACGGTATTCTCAACACAGCTGATCAAATATCAGCCAGCAAACGATATAAAACCGTCCGGTTCACCGTATAACGTCTCAAAACCTATGGTTTCTCATCTGGAGAGGGGGTACTGTAGCAGCTCGAATATTCGACTCACCGATATTCGATTCTGCCACAAACAAAACAATTAGTGAAATTCAAATATAAACCAACTTATTTGAATTAAGCGTTCACTAACCCCATCACATATCCATCTATCCAACCAACACTATCTAATAACCGAACCATTACTATAAAACATTTATAGTAAAACCATCGCCATCTAACAACATCACCACGAACAACAATGTTCGGTGATGCAATAATAATCCACTGCACTTAACATAAGTGCAATGTCGACCGTCGCCGGCGCAACTGTTCCCTCTCCAAAATACGACATGTATTTTGGACACGAAGGCGACGTCATACAACAAAAACAAAACAACACAATATTGTCGTCCATTGCGATTGTTACCTTTACAAGTTCAAGTTCATATTTTAATGGTGGTGAAAATTAAAATAATAAAATTAATTATAAATAAACTTAATTAATAAACATAGAATTAAATAATTATATTGTGAAACAAAAAAACAAATTAATAAAAATCGTAAAACATAAACCAATAAATAAATATAAATAAATAAAATTAATAAAAACACGAGTCATAGTTAAGTGTATTTATTTATTGATGGTCCGAATTGGACATACAAAAAACTGGGACCATTGCCACCTACTATAAACTTTTAAATCACTAAGAATTTTATTAACGCAGACAGTTTGAACTCGATTTTGAAGATATGACTTAAACAAGGAAAGTGCCAAGCATCTGACACCTATATGTGCTAACTTATCCAACAATATTTCATGGTTGACAGTATCAAACGCTTTAGTAATATCTATGAATAGAGATGATACTTTTAGATTGCTATTCAGATGATTATGGATTGGAGTCAGAAAAGAAATAAGCGCTTTTTCCGTTGAAAAATTTTGTCTAAATCCAAACTGTCTATTATCCAAAAATTTTATTCTTTCTAAATAATTGATTAAACGCCCTTTAATAATTTTTTCAAAAATCTTTGAGAAAGTATTTAATATGGTAATAGGACGATAATTGTTTGGATCAGCACGGGAGCCCTTTTTAAATAGGGGCTTTACAATACCTATTTTTAGTTTATCTGGGAACAAACCCTTTTCAAGACACAAATTGAAAATATATTCAAGAATATAAGTAATATGGAAAATAACCTTTTTCACTAGTGAATTAGAGATCCCATCCATTCCACAAGAACTAGAGTTTTTCAATTCACTGGCAGCTATCACAATTTCCGATTCGCTAATTGGAAAAAAGAAAAAATTTGAATTACTGAACCTAGACAAAGCCATATTTTTTTTATCAATGTCAGCAATAACTATGTTCTCACGATTATTATTTACAATAGTACTAGGTATATTGATAAAGTAGTCATTAAACACGTTAGCAATATCCTTAGAATCGGTTATCTTAGTATTATTCCCAATATCGATTTCAGAAATATTATTAAGGCTTTGCTTGTTATTCAGAACATTATTAACAACTTTCCATTTAGATTTCAAATCTGTTGCTGCATTCAACTTATTTTTAAAATAAGATTCTTTCCTTAGTGGGATCAAGGTTTTAATCCTAGAGTTAAGTTTATCAATTTTCTTCTTTAGTACCTCATTATTTTGATTTATCGATAATTTTTTGGAAATACGATTTCGATAATTAATTAGTTTTAATAATGAACTATAGCTCAACTATAGCTTTACATTTATTAAGAATAAAAATAAATTTATCAATAAAACTTGAATAAGCAACATTCGGATCATCCGAGGAAAAGACATCACTCCAATCACTAGTACACAGGGCTTCACAAAGTTCTATGTAATTAATCGTTGTCTGATAACCCGGTTCGTACCGATGACCACTATTTGGTTTATTGGCTAATTTTAAATAAAAATAGACAGTGGTATGATCAGTCACAAATAAATTTAGGTTAGTTAGTTCAATTGAATACTGTTGGCAATGGGTCTCTGAAAATACATGATCCACGCAAGTGCCTGAACTTGGTCTAGTAACACTGTTAAGAAGAGAATCCATCCCAAATGACGAACACAATAGTAAATATTCGTCTTTTGCACGCGAATCCTTCAATAAGTTCAAATTAATATCACCAAGAAGTATTTTATGTTTCGATTTATCACTATATAGAAGATCCGATAATTGTACTAAAAACGTGTCAAAAGCACAAAAGTTAAATCTATAGATTAATATAAAACAAATTTTAATATTCCCAAGCTGAATATAAATATTCATAATGTCCGCTGACGAAAGACTAACTGAACACACATCGTAATTAAGTGAGGATCTGACAAACACAGCCACACCACCAGATCTATAATGGTCATTACAGTTAGCTAAGAATGAGTAGCCATCTATACTATACTCCGATATTTCACAACTTGAAATCCAAGTCTCAGTAAGAAATATAACATCGAAATCCAAATTATCGCAACAATGTTAGTTAAAAATGTGTCAAAGTTTTTTCGCATACTCCGAATGTTCTGCAAGCAAAATTTAAAATTATCCATCAACGAATTTAAAATAAAAAAATAATAAAAAAATATAAAAAAATAAAAATGTACCAAATCCCAAACTATGCCCGTATGTATACAAAAAAAAAAAGCATGATTTCAAGTAAATTAAAAGACAAATGTAAAAAAAAGTACTGACTATACTAACATAAAACAATAAAATTATTAATAAATCTTTTTTGCTGCAAATTATATTGCAAAAAATACGGTAGCGTAACTCCGCCTCTACTTGCCATAATAATGTTTGTGAATGGTAACTAACTTTAAAAAATAACAAAATAAAAAAAATTATTAAAATAAAATTTGAAAAAATTAAAAATATTAACGAATATAGTGTACAAAATATAAATTGAATGAAAATATTATAATATACGTAATATTGACATCTACTTTCCGGAATCATCAATTGGAGCTTCACTTGATTGTAGACGAAATAAATCATTCATGGACTGGATACGCAAAGAATTCGAATCAGCTGATTTCCGTAAATAAATTTGTTCCGTTTTACACCATAGATATTTATAATTATACTTCATTTTAAAAATTTTTGCTTCATGATACAGGAACGATTGAAATTTGGTGAAGTGCTGCATGATGTAGATGCGATGCTCAGGATGATCACACGGAAAAATACTACCTAAGTTTGTGCTCAGTAGTATCTTCTTCTTTCTCATTTTAGAGAGAATCTCGTTTTGTAGATCGGCAGATTTTAATGCAACAATAAAGATGTTATCAGAAATTGTTGTGTTTGTTTTATTTGATTTAAGTTTGGTTCCGCCACGGTTAGCTTGTTGAATTGAAATGATGTCATCAGCCACAATAGTATTAATGACGTTTGTAAGTGTAGCTAAAATCATTCCAAGAATGTCATCATGTTTGTTTGGTAACCCTACGATAGTAATTTTTGATGTATTACTGATTTGGTTAGGCTTATCAAGTAGCGACTCCATTAAATTGAGTCGTTCATCTTGCTTCCGGCACGTTCCTTGTAAATCCTGACATATGTCAGATAGACGTTTATTTTCGGCCACTAAAGTTTTGATTTCTCTTTTGTATCTCTCAAACTCCTTACATATAAACTCCTGAGATACTTTGATGTCGGAAATAAGAGTTTTAATTGTTCCAAATGTCGAAAGCCCGCAAAAATATTAGTGTCACAAGAATCTGATGCTTTTCACACACACAATTAGAAATGATGTTATCACTTTAAAGAATTTTGACTGAATCAAATTTGAATGGCGCGGAAACAAACGTCACCTAACCACATGCGGTCGAAAATTTACAAAACAAACAATTGATAACACAGTTATTTTTTAATACACGAAATATATATTTTGTAACACTCGAAAATTTATAACACAGTTATATGCACACAAATATCACAAATAGATATTGACTCTAAAATGTATAAAACTTATTTCAAAACCTTATATTTAAAAAAAAAATGTATTTTATTTATTTTAGTTTTAACTTTTTAAAACAAAAGAAAATGTTTTATATTTTATTTTTTATGTAGCACAAAACACGTCTGTTTGACACGAATGAGTTGATGAGAATGAATTAAAATGAATGAATTAATTTTAGGCTTCGAAACCACAGAAGAACCACTTCTGCTTCAGCTCCGTAATGGTTTTTAACCCATGCGAGCTTCTTTTTCTCCTTAGTCGTGCTTTCTTCCAACGGAATCTTGTTTAGTTTCGTTTTAATACGCTAAGTTCTTCTTCTAGTTTGATAACTAAACTTATATGAACCAGCTTTGTTAATGCTTTTGCCCCTAGAAGTTGAGGGACCAGCTTTGTTCGTGCTTATGTCTCGTTTGCTGTTCAAGACTAATTCTCGTATACAGGTTTTAAGTGTGCCAGTGATTTCTTTATATTTATTGTATTGTTATCGATTTATTGATCCCACGAGGATCCCCAGCCTGGCGGGTTATCGAAACGGTTCGGTTGACAAAGTGAGTGGCCGGTCGTCACCACGAGGAGGCAACATTGATGGAAGCTGTAAGATACGGAGTGATAATAAGTACCAACTTGATTCCTTCAGGCAGCTTCACACTTGCGACTACCAACTGTTAAAGCTTAGTTCTAAATGATTTAGCGTTTTATTGCGTATACTAATTTTATCATAACAATGATTTACATTTTGTAAATATTGCACCTGGAAAATTGCTCAACACTGTTGCAATAAAATTTTTCATGTGTTTTACTACATGATTGAACTCGATTTGATCATATTTGTCTATATATGGTATCTGTAATAAAGGCGTACTGCCTGTCTAAAATTGGGTAATTTTTTATTGATAAAAAATTTATCACAGACATATTTCACATAATTTAGAATTTGAATATTACTAATTTAAATTATGATTGTATCTAACTTAACGAAGAATTACTAGTTCCACAAAAATTTGGATATCACCCCTTTCGTCAATTATAGCGGCATATATCAAGCGGCATAACATTATCTGAATTATGTGCATAATGAGCATATAATTGCCTATTTCAATTTGAAAGCACGAATATAATTTTTGTTATTGTGGTTTACCTGCGCTTATGACATCCCCCAAATCTTTGGTATATGGCTTTGAAGTTTTTATTTCTAATGAAATAATTAAAATATTTATTTATTTACCCCAAAGTTAAAATATCTAAATTGAACAGACTTATTTTGAAAATTGTATATTTACACAATTTACCTATAGCTATAAATTTAATTTATTTAGTTAATTTGTTTTGAATTTCATGTACATATAAATAATCATTTTTTGGGAAACAGCATGATGCGGAATGCGGGACGGGACTGTAATTCGATTTTTTTTTTTTACAAAATAATAAACACAATTATAATATTCTATGTATAGTGAAATTAAAGCGAAAGATAAAAATAATTTTATCATCGTTATCGGTATTCTCAGCGGTGGTGCATCTGCACAACCTTCGCAATCAAATATAAGAATCATTGAAATCTCATTAAATTCGTTTTTTGCTATATACCATAACTACAGATAAATAACAAATCAGAAATAGCTAGCAACAAACATGTAGTACATACAGATTTACATCCACTTGCGTTGTCGTTGCGTTTCTAAAAAATTTGCTAAAAATCAAGATTATATACCGAACTAAGTCGGAACAATTTTTTTACCGATTTTTGTGCTGTGTACATGTATCTTCAAAATACAATATTTCGCTGAGAGTCGATAATACAAGAGACTTTGTTTCAGAGACCCAACTGTACGTCAACCTGAATTTGTACCGCCTCTGCTGGGCTTAAGGTATCAAGTAGGATGCTGCTTTCTTCATTAATATTACATAGTTTTAGCTTCAGCTAAACATTTAATAATCCCGATCTAGTTACAATACCCCAACAAAAGCAAAATTTAGAATTTTTTTTTTTTTGAATAAATGATCTAACATAAAATTTTGTAAATATGACAAATCGTCAATAGCTGCAGACCATACTACTCGGATAATAGTCTTTTTACATTTGCTCATTTTTATTGGTCTTCGGATTGAGTGAGTTTAAAATAAATGTAAACACGTATTTCAGTCAAACTAATTAATACTTAAAGTCGACTTTTGCCTTAGTAAATGTTTCCCCCGAGTATTGGTCACAATAGCCATTAGGAGGTTCTTCATAAACAAGAAAATGGCATAGCTGAGCGTAAAAATGTAAGAGGCAATAACAATGGCAAGTTTGTCCGTATACTAAAATAAAGAAACTACCCCGTTTGAACGGCTGTCGTAATCCCAACAAATTTAAAAATACTCTTGACAATAGTCGTTCAGAAAGGGATGGTGGTAAGGCATTTAGATATTATTAAGCCTTTATAACCTCACCTTATTTGTTAAATTCGATTTTTCATAATGTTCTCGCAACGCATTCCACATATCTTTTATAGTATTTTGGCATCTGATATGCTGACCTGACAAGAAGACCTCTTTTGGTTGCCATGCCGCATACTTTTAACTTTTATTTAAAAAAAATTACAATAACTATTGCTAATATCAATAAGTGAAATGGTTATGCATTCAACATAACTACAACTAAAGCTTAACATTTCGATGATGTATAAAGGCTGGTGTTACAGTTACAGGATGTATATACTTTTCATTAAATTCTTAATGAAATTATCCGGTATGCTTGGCAAACGAAAAATCATCCAAATTGTATTGAATATTCGCGGTTAATTCCGATTGATGATTGGTGTTAGTAGATGTACTACGTAAATCGACTATAACCTGTACATATATATGAATAACCGTATGGATAAGCGTACTCCGCGTAGGTTGCAGATACATGATAGTTATCTACTACCTACAATCGGTATTCGTTTATACTTATATCTATATACTTCAACAAAACAGTCCATAAATAATTTTAATGGACTTTTATTTCATCGAATTCGTTATACAAAATATATAGATTTGCCATTCTATATGCGGACTATATAAAATAAATTAACTTGCCTGCAGAAATTATCAGGTAATTAAAAATATATAAATAATCAGTTTTAAATTGAATTTGTGCAATTGCGTTGTACACCGTCGCTAGATCATGAATATTAATGATTTAGTCGTATAGGGCATTCTATGCTATAGCTAAACAATGTGTCATCCCTCCCGTTTTATTTTTTGTCTACGTAGGTATATAAAGACATAAAACAAATTTAAACGAGAAAACTGTGCAAATTGATTTAAGCTTTGGAAAAGTTTAAAAATATACAAAACTAAATAAATAAATAAGTTTTCTTATATACTCTGGATATAAATCCTGTGTCTTCACAACAGTGATGAAGAATTCTGATATAAATTCGAAAAAAAAGTTTTGTGTTTCTTTTCCAAAAACAATTTATTTAAATTAACTTATTTGGCAAGTTATACATAGAAACAAAGAAAGTCGTTATGAAAATTTAGGAAAATTCTGAAATCTAACCGAAAAAAAAGAAAGGAAATATAATGCCACGGCTTTTCGAGATTAATTATTTAACTTTCTAAAGATTTTGTTCATAAGGACAAAAAACTAATGTTGGGTACTCGTATATGAGTATACATAATCGAAGAACCATCACAAAAAATCGAAATTCATCAGTGATGTTAAATTTTGAATCATAAACGTTCAAAATATGTAAAGAACGCATCAGAATAGAGTCGTCTTGACCAGAAAAGTACTAAGCTCATCTAAGCTATTCGAAACCGTCGATTTAATTAATGTAATATAAATATTTTAATTGAGCAAACTATTTAAAATTATTCAAAACTCTAAAATTCTAAATTCTATAAAACAAGTACAGGAAAACCCCGCTTAACGCTGCCCCGTTTAGCGCTGTTTCGCTATTACGCTCTCTCTCTCAATTTAATTATTTTATTTTCGTATTTTCTTCGTTTTGCATATTTCCATGCAGTATATTGTTTATTTATTCATTTTTTTGGAAAAGGATGCCATCGCGAACCTTTATTTCAGCAGATGAAAATCATGCACCTGGATTCAAAGCAGAAAAAGCCAGATTAACTTTGCTGTTAGGTGGCAATGCTAAAGGTGACTTTAAAATTAAACCATTGTTAGTTTATAGTTCTGAAACACCACGAGCAATGCGAGGAATCGTAAAATAAACTTTACCCTGTTTTTTGGAAATCAAACAATAAGGCTTGGGTAACAATGAGTGTTTTTCAAGAATGGTTTGTTTCATATTTTTGTCCCTCGGTGAAGCATTATTGCGAGCAGAAGAATTTGGAACCGAAAGCGTTATTATTGCTTGATAATGCTCCTGGCCATCCGGTTGGGTTAGACTCTTTAGAGACCTGTATCCCCGTAGAAGTGCTTTTTCTTCCGCTTAACACCACTTCATTCTGCAGCCCATGGACCAAGGTGTTATTGCAAATTTTAAAGCATACTACTTCCGTCGTGCGTTTAAGACCACACTTGAAAATATTGAGTCCATTAATTGTTCAGATCAACCAAATTGTTCAGATCGATAAAACAAATATGGAAAGATTATAACATCGTTAGCTATAGGGAACATCGATGGAGCCTGGACGGTTGGAACCTACTAAGGTTCCACACTCAATGCCGCAATGAGGCCATAGTGCAAACCCAGAAAGACCTCTCCTAAATCGTAAAAGCGCCCTATAATCTTAGGAAACTGTAAAATGTTAAACCAAAAAATGGATGATAACTGATAACTAATATGCGTTCAAAGATCTGGAAGAGACTTGGGATATAATGGATGTCATAATTTTGGGGGTAAAACCTCAAGAATTGCCAAGATTCTTCTGCATTGCCAGAAAATAGCAGTGGTGAAATTCTCAGGAAAGTTTAGCATCTCGAATGACGCACCTAGATACTTAACGTAGTCTGTCCTTGTGATCGCTCTCACAAAAATAGAGGAAACAAATAAGTGAGAACTGGTTCTACGTATATAGAAAGACAACCAGATCACTCTTAGAGTTGTTGACGAACAACCCCTCTCTAATCAAATTTTCATCATAATTAGCGTGTGCTGCGTCAAATCAAATAAAACGTTAACGTATTTAATTGTCAAAACGAGATCCGCATAGCTTTGTATACACAATCAACTCAGTTCATCGTAGTTTAACAAGCAATAAATTAATAACAAAAAGCCTGAACGGAAATAATAGTACTCCTACTTGTGAGTAGTCTTTAGTCACTAAATAAAGCATTAAAAAAGTCATACTGATAAGCCGGAAAGCCTTTGAGAGGTAAGCTACAAGTGTCATTCTTAACCAGAGTTTTGTTAAGTTTGGCGAGAACAAATAAGCTATCAATTTCCTCACAGGTGTTTTTTCAGTTCTGAGAGTGGATCTGAAACTTTTTTATAAGCCTTTTGACCTACCAAACTCGAACCCATTCTGAATTTAGATTCATTGTTTAATTTTACGCACAAGTTTGAATAGTGAGGATTATTATTAGTATTCGAACTACCCCAAATGTTATAATGAGCATTAGAATTACAACCAATCACGAGAAGTAGTTTTCCCTACATACATTAATAGGTTCACCAGTTCCTCTGAAGCAAGGGCGAAGTGGAGTTGTGGAATTAACACCAAATTATTGTTCTAATGGTTGTAATTGTAACCAACAATCTTTGTCTATATACTGTCTCAAATAGCACAAAATTATCAGAAGAAAAATTTAATTTTCCTACTCACCACCAGGAGCAGCACTATATATAAAGATTACTTTTCTGCTATAACCTTATTAACTGGCAGAAAAATACCCATTTTGAATTAATTGTAACCTATACCACGGTGTTTTTCTGTTAGCATTGGTATTGCCACAACTATAGGAACAATGCGGTCAGAAAAGCTCCAGAATTTTTTGAATTTTTGGCCATAGGAGTTTTTTCTATTTTTTCCCCCTGTAACCGATATACCCAGCTTTTTTTGTCGTAGCTGAGATCATAACAGACTATTCCTTTAGGTGTGACAGTACCTCAATTAACAGAAAAATACCACGGTATATTGGCTACAGGAGAGTTGTTCTTATGAGAAATGTATAATTGGCATGTAATTCAAAATATAGAATTTTTGGTTTGATAACGAATAATTTATTAATGTTTACAAATTTTATGCTAACGTGCATAAAATTATTTTTGTGCTAGTTAATAAAATTACAGCAGAAAAATTATGTTTATCTATAGTGCCGCTCTTGGTGGTGAGTATAGAAAAAGTACATTTTTCTGCTGATAATTTATGTAATAAAATTATCAGCAGAAAAATGCAGTTTTTCTACTCACCACCAAGAGCAGCACTATAGATAAAGATAATTTTCCTGCTGTAATTTTTTTAGGTAGCACAAAAATAATTTTGTGCACGTTATATTTCATTTGTTCGCATGAACATGAGAAACTATAATGTGTAGAAAAGAAGCAATCTTACCAGTTGTGCATTTATTCAATGATAACCTTTCCTGTTCACAAATGTTCGGGATACTACTGACTATCTTTCAGCGGTGGATCAATTGCAACATGAGTATACACCACAATGACTCCAGGAAAACCATAGTTGTCATAAAATCTAAAATATAAAATCATTATGCGAGTGTTAGTGTGGCGTAAAGCACAAAATTTTCTTATATATGTAGTTACCTTGCTAATTTTAGTTCCAATTTACATTTTAGTCAAATAAGCCACTGACATGACCAGCACTAAAAACATCATTTATACTTCTGCTAACTGATGGTGTACTCATTGACACATTAAAATTGGAACTGACGTCCTGTTGGTAGCTCCCAGCAGCAAGAAATCTTAATGATGCGTAAACCTATTAAGATGTTGAAGTGTATTCGAATTAGGAATGATTTTTTTTCTTTACTTCCTTTTTCTTCAAAAGTTAAAGCGCTGGGTCGTGAGCAATCTGGCACATGAGGTTCTATTGTATTCTATATTAACTCATCAGCTATATATACTTTTATTTAATCTGAATAATTTTATAAATTTTTTGTCTGACAACTCGGAACAATTTTGTGGTTTCCTTTTACATCGCCTAATTTCCATTTCTTCTGCATGTTCTACGGCAGCACAAGATGAAATCTGACTGATGGCTACATTATCTGCAAATGCGCCAACAACGACTCATACAAGTGGTTGTGTGAGGTCGTCTCGCGAGTAGTAAAGATATCTGTAGTGGTTGTCAACTATCCGTTGGTGATCCATCCTCCTAAACCATAGGCTAAGCTCAAGCAATTATATTTCGGGTTGACCTGAAATCATTTACGACCATCACTGTTTCCAGATATTGTTTGAAGTACGTATACTGGACAGGATTATCTTTAAGATTGTATCTGGGCCGTGGAGTATCCGTTCTTCTCTGTTTGTTTTTTTTATGATGTCCATGCATATGGACCAATCTATACAGATTAAATTGCACATCTGTAAGCCAGTCATTTAATCTAAGAAAATGGCGTGCAGCATCGCAAAAAAGTGTTTGTGCGATTCAGGAACTTTACCTTCTTGTATAGGTGTAGTTTCTGGATTGAGGTCTGTTATTTTTTATTTTACAGAGAACAAAAACAAGAACTATATTTTGCTATGTAGAAAACAAGTTCTTGAATTCACGCTTACTTTGTTAGAATCCCTTCTAGTAACCGAAAGCGAGATCTTCGATATGAACAATGTCGTTGGGTTCACCTCGAGTCTTCCATCTGGTTTAGCTTGTGTGATTCCGATATTGAACAATAAATCACAGCATAAAGTTACGACCTTCGTTTGGCTTGTATCAGGGACGTAGTTTGGTTCCCACCCTCGAGTGTTTCTTTAGCTTGAAATTATTAGTATATGACTTCTATGGTTCCGGTGAAACAGATCAACTTACACCATAGCAAAGCTGCATCGTTTCAGCTTAAATTGTTGCTTGCTACGAACTCATTCGGATCACTGGTATCTGCCTTACGAGCCAGTCTAACCTCCTACCTCGGAGGAGTTATTAACCTTATCGTAACAAAGAGCTTACCAACTGAGAGTTATTCTCTCTTAAGTTGGAACCTCGATTGTTTCTTTGGATGAGATATATTCGACTGAGGACATTGAATTGCTAGCATCATCTTTGACCAACGCAGTCACTTCAGCCTTCGAAAAATCGTGTCCTCTTATTACCAAGCAAAAATCTCAGAATAAGCCTTCCGATCTTAAAAACTTGGGAAAACTGCTATGAGACTCAAAAACAAAGCATAAAACCCTAACCTCCAGGTTGATTGGGATAACTTTTTGCCATCTTCTTGACTTCTTGGATTGGCTTCTGCGAAGAAATTAATATTACTTCTGGGATCGCCAGACTTAATAGGTTTTTACTGCCGACTCGATGTGCTGCGACTTCCTGATGGCAGATTAACCTCACCCAGGAAGGAAATTGTCGAACTAATACTTTCTGCTCATTTCCCTGGGTGCAATGTTATCAATCATGATTATGTTGTTGACGCTCAGCCCAATGGTACTGATTATTCACCCGACTAGGACTTATCCTGTAGGCTGGTCACCCTGAACACCTTGCGCTGGAGCGTTTTCTCCATCTCACCTTATAAATCAGGTGGTCCGGATGGAGTGTTTTCTGCTGAATTACCGCATGGGTTTCCCCTAATTCAGGAACATTTACTTAGTCTCTGTCAAGCGTGCTTTGGTCTGGCTATGTTCCACAGT
Source organism: Tipula unca (assembly GCA_951394425.1). Classification (NCBI taxonomy): domain Eukaryota; kingdom Metazoa; phylum Arthropoda; class Insecta; order Diptera; family Tipulidae; genus Tipula; species Tipula unca. Next base: position 151,096,508 of record OX596382.1, on the reverse strand, counting down.
CCTGGAGCAGGAGCAGAGTTTTGTTCATCCCAAAAGCTGGGAAGACGGATTATACCGATCCCAAGGCATTTCGCCCTATTAGTCTTTCTTCAACTTTTCTCAAAATAGAGTGAAACTGCGCTGCATGAACTTGTTACGAGGATTGAAAGATCACTTAGTATTAAGGAGTTTCTTGTGGGCACTTTCCTCGATATTGCGGATGCCTTTGATAGTACTTCTTTCGCTACCATCACTGAAGCTTGCACTAATTTTGGAATCAACCAAACCATTGTTGCTTGGATTGGATCTTTGCTGAGGTCGCGCATTGCTGTGGCCGAGCTGAACTCCCTTTCTATTTCGGTTAAAGTTACCAAAGGTTGCCCCCAGTGAGGTGTCTTGTCACCTCTCATGCGGCTTGTATAGTTATTAATTACTTGTAAAACTACAGCAATCTCGTTTCATTGCTCAGAGTTATGCTGATGACTTAGTCGTTCTGGTTCAGGGTAATTACCTTAACGTACTTAGAGAAGCTGTCTGTTCCTGCTCTTTTTGAAGGAGCAGACAGCTCTCGAATATTCTCCTGGAATTCTCATATTGAAATTAAAATTCAAAAACTCACTTCCATTTTCTAGCAGTGTAGAAGAGCATTTGGGAAGTCGTGGGGTTTGACCTCCAAAATGCTAATGTTTATTTACAAATCTCTTGCTTTACCTATGCTATCTTACGCGTCTGTTGTTTTATGGCCTGTGGTTCAGTGAAGTTCTGTTATTGCGAAGCTTAATATATACTACGCGTGTCGAGCTATTACTGGTGCTATATGTCTTCATCTTGAATACTTGCTCTGCATGCATGCTTATTTCTACCCCCACTGCAGACGGTCACCCTGCTTGTCACCTGCGGTGTATTGGTGCGTGGAACGCTCTCGGCCTGATTACATAGGGCATAAACCAATCTACAATTTTTTCAGTTCATATATACCAGAAATTAATATGGTTAATGACAAATTGTTGCCAGAATTCTGCCTCGATAGTTCTTTCTCGGTGGTTTATTCAGCGAGGGACTCGTGGTTGTCTCAAGAATTCAATGACTGGGTGGCTCAGTTGCTCGTGTTTGTCGCTGATGGGTCTCACTCTAATTATAGGTTTCGGAACCTATTGTCCTGGGATGTGGGATTCTAGGCCGGAACTGCACGGTATTCCAAGCGGAGCTGATTCGCCGTTTCCGGAAAGGACATTATTCTTTGCAGTGATAGTAAATCTGTACTCAATTCTTTACGGAATTGTTATGATCACTTTCAAACTGGTCAGGTACTGTAAATATTTCCATAACGTCCTTTGCTCTAATAATAATAATAATAATCGTGTCAGGGTTATGTGGATTCCGAAGAAAGCTATTAAGAACAACATATTTTTGCAGGCTTAGCATAATTGGCTAGCTTCCACTACATGCCGAGGCATGTAAAGTCTAAGTACTTCATTTGTGAACCTAATCTGAACCTTGCTTTATCTTTGAAGAAAGAGCAACTGAGAGTTTTGCTCGCTATACGGATCGGCCTGTTTAAAACTCCATTTTCAAGAATGGTACTTATACAAGATTCCTTGTGTGACAACTGTGTTGAAGATTGTCCAGCTTTCCAGGTCGGTCCCGGTTTCTTAATCATAGATCTTTGAATGTAGGTTTGCACCATAGGCCCAGATGCTTGGGTTCCAGCCAACTATAATAATAATAATAAATTCCTAATTCATCTAATCCAGCCATTGTAATAATTTGATTGTATTCACTTGTTACAATGAACTTTTATTAAAAAATCAAAACACTCAGACTGTGTCCGAAACTTGTAATAAATATTTTTTAGTAAAGAAATTTGACATTTATATGCAAAAACCTCATACACCCATATTATTATAATCTATCGCTATCATAATTTTTGACAGATCCGTGTAAATAAATTATATCATTGTGTTGTGGGCCGAGCAATAGAAAAAAATATGTATATACATGTAAAATGGCTGATGGATCGGAATTTTATGATGTTTTTGGCGGGATGATACTATATACAGGGTGTCCGCCGGGAAGTTATACTACTTTATTTTGCCTCCATTTTGGTAAACGTTAGACTTGACAATTCATATTTGGCAGTCGTCAAGTAGACACGTGGCAAATTTATTATGGAAAATTATTCGATAAACCAACGTGTTTTAATCGTTAAAACATCTTATCAAAATCAATAATCGATTACTGTGACGATGAGAAAGTTACGTGAAATTTTTGGAACAAACAACGTGCCAACAAAACGCACTATTTATCGTGTAGTGAATGATTGCGAAGAAAGAGGGTCTGTAGGTGATGAACCCAAGCATGGGCTATAACGTACTGCAAGATCGGCTGAAAACATTACTGCTGCTCAAGAAAGCGTTCAAAACAATCCATCAACCTCAATTCGACGCCGTGCTCAGGAGCTTGGTCTTCAAAGAACAAGTTTGGCCACAATTTTGCACAAGGATTTGCATTTGTTTCCATTTAAGATTCAGTGGACACAAGAGCTTCTTCCACAAGACCATTTACGCCGCCGTACATATGCCAATAGGATGTTACAGCTCGCCCATGACAACCCCGATTTTGGGGGAAAACCCTCAAATTATTCATCAGTCACCTTTACATCCATTAAAAGTGACAGTCTGGTGTGCAATTTGGTCAGGAGGAATCATTGGATCTTACTTCTTTCAAAATGAAAACGGCGTAACCGTAACTGTGAATGGGGAGCGATATCGTGATATGATTGAAAACTTTTTAACGGCACAACTGCATGCTTTGGGCTTGATTAACATGTCGTATCAACAAGACGGTGCCACATCGCATACAGCCAGGATTACAATGGAATTACTGCGAGATCTCTTTCCACAACAAGTAATTTCAAAAAATGGTGCTGTTGATTGGCCTCCACGGTCGCCTGATTTGACTGCTCCGGACTTCTTTTTGTGCGGATATCTGAAAAGCAAGGCTTATGCAAACAAACCAGAAACGCTTGAGCAACTCAAACAAAATATTCGTGATGAAATTAATGAAATACCGCGTGAAATGTGTGAGAATGTAATGAAAAATGTGCTCAAAAGGGCTCGCATTTGTGAGGCTAACAGAGGCGGACATTTATCTGATATTGTATTCCATACATAATTGCCGACATTAAATAAAACATTTATCAATATAAGATCCATTCTCTTTCATTTAATCAAAAATTATAAACAAACAAAGTAGTATACCTTCCCGGCGGGCACCATGTATATACATATTTATATATGAATGACACACACGACACACACTGAATTGATGTAAAATGAAATAATTAAAAGTATAAAATAAATAAAAATTATTAAAAGTTCGAAGTTAAACATAAATCCAATTTTTATTTAACTTTCCATAAACTATCCCATTCTCTGTTGATGAATTTCTGGTTCCGGTTCTTCCAGAGTTAACCAATCTATCGAGATATTATCGTGTGGTAATACAATAATAGATATGTTGTGGAACACACAGCATGCAACCACGGTCTTTACGTTTCAAAAAAAAGCATATAACGTGGGGAAAAGGCATTTGAGGTGGGGAGATTTATTACACATTTCGGACAGCAGAGACTGTGTCCGAAACCTGTGATAAAAAATCGTGAATTAATTTTTTGACATTTAGTTGAAAATACCGAACACACCCAAATTATTCGAGTCTATTACCATGATAATTTTTGACAGCTATCGAATAATTTGTGTACGTATGTACAACGTGTGATTTATACATACGTGGCATTAAAAGGATTATCGGATCAATTATTTTAATATTAATTTTTTTGAAATTTTCTGTGCAATTTATTAGTTGTCACAAAAAATTTGAGGTTATGAAAACTAAAATTGACATAAATGACATGTGGAAAAAACTTATGAGATGGGGAGATTTATTACACATTTCGGACAGCATAATAAAACATCGTGAATGTAGGGGAATAATTCCCCAATAATGTTAAAATTCTGTACTAATAAATATTTATTACAGGTTTCGAACACAGTCTTAGTTTACTCACAAACTTAAAATAGAATCAAATTTTTGACATACCTTAATTTGTCACAGTGTGAAGTTGGTAAGTATTGAAGAATGGTGAATATAAAATTCGACTGATTACAAGAAGTATCGCGGTGGATTATTCAGTTAATTTTGTGATCGAAAAAATCCTCCGAAATTCAAGAACACGGGCTCTGGGACCATTAGTTATTGAAGCATTGATGCATGTCAATGTACTTATGTATAGCTACAAAGTGATATGACAGTTCTGCCTAATATGAAAGAAACGATTATGTTGAAATTCTATACTAACAACAATATTTTCCCATAAGAGTGTTTTCATGGAAAAATAATAAAGTTAAATCCGTATTCCTTCATTTTATAGCTTTATGTGGTTTTTTATTTCATTTGCCCTTCCTCAAAACGCTAATCTCCGGAGTATCTCCGCATATAATGTTGCTACTATCATAATGTTTTATTATATGTCTTACACACACACATACAATACAAAACGGAATCAAAAGGCATATGAATGAAAATCTAAGTACCAGATCGCGCATATAAAATGGTTAACTTCCTTATTATAAATTTATTATGTTTCGTAATATTTTGTATATATGCGGATATAACTCGCTTGATATATGCAAATAATCAAACAGTGTTCATCATACATTTTTATTTGTCAGCCTGCGGTGTATAGTACATATATAATGTTGGAAAATGTTGAGAAAATTTATGGAAGCTAAATATATGTCAATATCATTATAAATATGGTTTAATATAGCATCTAATCATGACTCATGATGTATTATACATCTATCATTAAATTTTTTTCGATCGTTGATTTAATGACGTTGAAAATCGTTTTTCCGTTTCTTTGTGAGCTTTTCAAAGTTGTTTTTTTAGCAAGAAACAATATAAATTGTTATTATACTTTAAAATAATAATAATCGATGTATAATGAGAATATATGTATACTCATATGTATGTATATTATGTTCAAACATTTTCACTCAATAAAAAGGATTTTTTTTATGTATTTAATGGGATTAAGTCGTTTAATTCGGATCATTATAATACACAATTCGATAAATAACACGATTTCGAATATATATGTACATATATCGTATATATACACTGCAGGAGGTTATTACATGCGAGATTAACATGCTATATTAAAAAGGCAGGATCATTAAAAGCAGAAGCAAATGGCGTTGCCACACGTGTTATCGCGCTATAATTTACTATACAGAAATTATTATTATGTTTTGCTATAAAATAAAATGTGCAAATATGCGTTTGTTTTGGTACTAGAAATGTTGTACCCAATGTTACTTGGTAATAAAATGATGAATGCCACACTCCCACTACTGAAAACAATTTTCAAGGGGCTTACTTCCACACTTTTTTTTTTTTTGAACCTTTATCTCCAATTTAGGAGCATAGGGCGTCTGCTAGGTGGGACCATCTAACTCTATTGGCTGCTACTGTTTTAATTTCCTTCCATGATTTGCCGAGATGTTTCGCTTCCGCTAGCACCGTTCATTTTCACGTTACGGGTGGACGTCCAACCTTCCTTTTCCCTTGAGGGTTCCATTCTAAGGCCATGCGTGTTACGTCACATGCTGGTTTTCTTAGTGTATGTCCGATCCATCTCCACTTACGCTTCCTTATTTCATTTTCCATATTTACCTGATTAGTTACTCTATGGAGTTCCGCTTTTGATATGGTATTGGGCCAGAAGCACTTTAGTATTCTTCTTAGACATTTGTAGACAAATACTTGTAGTTTGTTCGTAATCTGCCGATTTTGCTTCCACGTTTCGCAGCCATATAGGAGTACTGATTTTACACACGAGTTGAACATTCGTATCTTGGTGTTACGGGAGAGGACAGAGGAATTCCAGATTTTCTGTAACATGTTGATTTCCATCCTTGTCTTACTCCATTGCTATTGTAATATGCATCACTTTGCTTGCTCTTCTATTGAACTCGGTTACCTGCATCATGGTACATCTCTTGTACGAGTTCGATAATTTTATTTGGGATGCCCATTTCACCAAGTGTTTTTCATATTGCGTTTCTATGTATTGTATCGAATGCACGCTCAAAGTCTACGAAGAGGAGGTATAGTGAGGAGTTCCATTCATTGGACTGTTCAATGATGATGCGGATGGTATTTATATGGTCAGTGCAACTACGTCCCGGTCTGAAGCCAGCTTGTTTTTTCCTCAATTTCGGATTAATTGTAGGTGATATTCTGTCGAGGATTATCATTGCTATTATCATTGTGTTTATTGTTGTATTGAGTCGTGATATGCCTCGCCAATTTTTACATTCTCTTAGTTCTCCTTTCTTTGGAATCATTATGGTTAATCCCTCTTTCCATTTATGTGGTATTTTACCCGAATTCCATATTTCCGTTATGATCGGTGTTAGAGTCTTCACAGTTGTATGTAGATGCGTCACCTTTGAATATTTCGGATGTTATCTATTCCAGCGGCTTTGTTATTCTTCATTTTCCCAATGATACTGATAACTTCCCGTTCCGTTGGTGGATGGGTGTTGATTGTTTCGTTAAGAGCATTATTGGGTAATTTGAAGTTTTCTGTGCTGTTTGCGGTATCCTCTCCGAAATATTCTTTCCATCTCTTTAACTGTTCCTCATCTGTTGTTAGTTAGTTATTTTCCTGTGACCTTTCGTACGCATTGGTGTAGAGTGCGCATATTTCTGGTTGCTGCTGCCTCTTCGGCATCCTTGAGAATATTTTCAGTGTATTTTCTACGATCATTTCTTGCCATCTTTTTTACTTGTCTTGCCGTGTCTTCGTATTTGCTTCTCACTTCCGGTGTATTTTGCTGGTTCATTTGCAGCTTAAGCTGTCGACGTTCTTCAATTTTCTCCCATGTGCTGTCGCTTATCCATAGTTTGCGACTGTATTCTTTGTACCCGAGTGTGTTCGCAGCAGTTACTATATAGGATTCTTCGATTTGCTTCCATCGGTCTCCTATACTGGTGGCACTGTTGGTTGCTAGATTGCATTCGACCGCTTCACTGAAAATCTTCCTTGTATCGGGATCGTTTAGCCTTTCGATGTTGAATTTTCATCTGTTCGGCTTAGTGCATCTCATAGCTACAGGCTTGATCTTGAACTGTGAAATTACCAAGTGATGGTCGCTGTGAATGTCTGCACCTCATTGCTCGGACCCCTTATAATGATGTGAGAAATTTCTTGTTGATCATTACATGGTCTATTTGGTTTCTTGTTCTGCCATCAGGTGATGTCCATGTATACTTGTGTATATTCTTGTGTGAGTCTTTCTCCATTATTGTTTCGTACAGAGTTCAGTGCATCTTTACCCATGACGGTTGTCAGCTCAGTATTGTCAGTGCCAATTTTGGCGTTAAAATCTCCTTGAATAATTTTCACGTCATTTCTGTGCGTTCTTGCTATTGTGGATTGTAGTTGTTCGTAGAACTCATCTTTTCTTTCTTCATCTGCATCTTCTGTTGGGGCATACGAGTAGCACTGGATGATTGGTTGTGTTTCTTATTTTTGAGCGGAATCTTGCCACAATTATTCTACTATTGACTGGTATTCATTCCATTAATGCTTTCTTTGATTTCGCTGTTGTTAATATGCTTACGCCTCGTTCATGTGTATCATCTCGTCCTGAGAATATCAGGTATAGTTGCGTTCGCTTGTGTTAATTTCGCCACTGTTTTTCCATCTAACTTCACTAAGTCCTAGAATTTCGATGTTGTAACGTTTCATTTCCTTCTCTACTTGTGCCTGCCTTGATGTTTCCTTTAGAGTTCCGATGTTACAATTTCCAATTCGTGTGCGTGTATACGATAGCCAAGGGTCGATATTTGTGTTTTGCGGTTTGTGTTGTTTCTTCTAGTGTTCGGTTCTGTAATCATTTTTAATTCAGATTAATGAATGATTGGTCCATTGAATCCTAGCCAGTTTCCAGGGCTGCTGGATAAGGCATACTGGCCTACCAGGGTGGAGGTTTTTTGATTTTTTGTGTATTTATCTACAAATCATGAATCTATTTATTCATTTATATCTCAGAGTTAAGGTCATCCACATCGAATTTGTATATATTAGACTTAAGTAGCGAATTAACCTTTGCTACACTACACGATTTGTTTCGAAAAAAGGTACATGCACAGATATATACTTTGACTAGAGAGTCACTCTCGGGAATTCTCGGGCGGGTATTCCTAGGAATCTGGTTGGTTTTAAATGTTCCATTTCCTGGGATGTTTTTTGTATTTCCCGGGAGTTGTTTTAAAGATTACAACTACCAAAATATAAAAAGTCAAGCAAAACATGGTAGATGTAATGCGAAAACCAAAAACGAATAATTTTTTATGTATTTAAATTATTTCGAGTTGATGTTCGCATGGTATGCCCAAATAAAATTTTAAGTTACAAAGGAACTTCTACAAGCGGATTAAGACGGCACTATAGAAAGCGTACACAACATCGATCCAAACGAACGTAAAGACCACTGCAATATTACAGGCTGTAGTAGTATTTTGGAATCCCCAAATCAAGGTGTGTAGCAAAATTTGGTAAAATTGAACATCAGTCTAGGTCAGTTATATCTTTTATGAAACGCCAATCCATGGTGGAAATTGTTGCGAGATTTGCTCCTGCTGATGGTTTTTCGATTGACGGCATTTGTAAAAGTAAATTTATTCGTCAATCGTTAAGTGCTCGGGACTATACTTTGCCGAGGGGCAACCGCATCGGGTGATGAATCTTATATTAGTTTTATGATTTGTCAAAAACAGAAAATAATTGAAACCATAAAGTCTCACAAAAAAATGAGTGGAAGAAGTTCAGTTTAACTTTAGATGAATGGACGAGTGTAAGAAAACACATTCGAAATGACTTGAATGCAGTAATTGAAATGGCTCGAAACATTCACTGATATATTCGTTAAAAACATCAGTTACCAAATTGGCACGGAATGTTATGAACAGATTATTTATGGTAGACAATACATCGGCACTCAGGTTACACAGCAAAAGAGTATTTGGAGACTGCAGCAGAAGGTTACGAGCAAGGAAACCGGCAAAGTACAGAAATATTGAATTTAAAGGAAATGCTGGCGGCAACGATTTGAGCTTCGATAATATCTAAACCTACCCCTTGTCACGTTCTCCAAAAGAGTACTGTACAAAAAGAAATTCAAATGTACGAAGCTCCCGGTAACACAACAACAAATATAAATTAACTTTTAGGTTGTTCACTATATCTATAGAAAGCGAACGGGCGTCATTATATATCGCGGGAATAAGATTTTAAAATTCCCGTTTCCCGGGAATCAATTGATCCAGGGAATAGTGACATTGCGAAATATCCAATAATATCAAAGGAAGCGTAAAAGTGGAGGTTCCCAAAAAAAAAAATTGAAATTAAGATTCCTGAACAGCGCTCTTGCCTATATGTAATCATGATACTATCTGGTACGGTTGCAAAAAGCTGACAATACAACCATTGAATCAACCTCATTTTATAAAGATGTGCCGTCAAACATGTTTACAAAATTTGGATATATCCAGAGACTGTAAAGTGTTTGTAAGGGAAATTTACAAACTGGATCACTTCCAAAGAAAAATAGATGTGGCAAATAGATCATCAAGCAAATTTTTCGTGAAGCGCACACATCAGTAATGAATTTTATTAAAACTCTAACAACAATAGAAAGTCATTAGAACCCGAAATAGGACGCAACAATACGGTTCTTCAGAATTGAGAATCTTAAAATTATAAAAGTAGCTTCACTGGAGGCGCAAATCTTAAGGCTATAAGCAGTCAATCCTTCAATTGCAATTTTAGTATAGGTTATGATACGCCAGCTACCGAAGTCACAGTGCATAAAGCTCAAATATTTGGTTCAGCCAAATTTACCATCGACAGCATATTATTTTCGGTGTATGTTTAGGATGATCAAAAGACCAGCAGACCCAGGAAAGTACTTTCATTTATACGTGGACAGAAACTGACTCACCTAAGGGAACAAACCATAGTTCATCCGCAATATATCATTGCTTGACAGAACAGATTCCATTAATAACGAAATTATTATAGTCGAATTGATTGCCGATGGCTGCGGAGGTCAACAAAAAAATTCAACAGCAGTCACAATTGCAGCATACTGGCTCGTGCATCCTTTGCAACAAGTTGAAGTAATATTTTCTGTCGTCAGGCATTCTAGGTGAAATACTTAGAAAGATGGATACTTTTATTTTGCCAGAAATTTTCGATTGGATTAACTCAAAAGGTTTTTGATCTTCTTATGATACCCTCTTGATAAAGTAGTCTTACCGCTTCGATGTTAGGGTTATGTTGGAGCCTCTCCTGATGGTTTTGAGCACACTGCTTTATTTCACTTACCAAGGGGCGTTTACAATCCCTCTGAGAACTTTATTTTGAAATAGTTGAACTATCTGTTGATTACTTGTTTTGTTGCATCCCCATAGTTGAATACCATATGTCCAGACCGGCTTGAGCACTTGTTTATAAAGCATAAGTTTATTGTGAATGGATAACTGAGAGTTTCTACCAATTAACCAGTACATTTTTCTATATTCTAATTGAAGCTCTTCTGCTTTTTCTTTCACGTTTACTTTCCACTTTAACTTTGCATCAGGAATATTATTGAGAGTCACAGGTAGTGGTTCTATTGATCAGTGAAGTGAATGTGAGTAGACTTCGATTCATTCACTTTAATTATTAATATATTATTATTGGCTTGTATATTATTAATGGCTATTTGTTGTGACTTCACCGATTGTGTCAACAACAGCTAGAATTGCAGGGTCATCTGCAAATGTGGCGGTAGTTGTATTGTTCGTCTGCGGAATGGAATGGCCCCAAGACACTCCCTTTCCCTATTTAGCCAAACATCAAGTTACGTTAGAGTTCTGATGTTTCAATTTCCAATTCGTGTCCGTGTACGATAGCCAAGGGTCGATATTTGTGTTTTTCGGTTTGTGTTGCTTCTTCTAGTGTTCGTTTCTGTAATCAATTTTAATTCAGATTAATGAATGATTGGTCCATTGAATCTTAGCCAGTTTCCAGGGCTGCTGGATAAGTTCTACTGGCCTACCATGGGGGAGGTTTTTTGATTTTTTGTGTATTTTTCCTTTTCTTCTGTGATGTTCCCAAGCGGTCACCCATCCAAGTACTAACCCTGCACAATGTTGCTTGACTTCTGTGATGAAATCGCCTACCGCTTAACTGTCTCTGCCACTCGCCCCCCATCGGAAATTATAAAAGCATTACTTATTCTGTAAATAATCTAGCAGGCTGTGTATTTCGTGGTTTGTGTTGCGTGATTGGACTGAATACACGTTTGAGGGAGTGAGGAGGTTCAAATATTTGGGTTCTCTTATCACTCACGATAACAGTGTGGGTGAGGATATTAGAGTGCGGCTGGCATCTGGCAGTCATTCTTTGTATCGTCTAAGACCACAGCTAAAATCTAAACACCTATCAAGTGCCGTGAAGGTGAAGCTTTACAAAGCGTTGATCAGCGTACGGCCCAAAACACGAAATAGATGGTACATACCGAGCTCTGTACAATTTCGAAATCAGAGATCTGATGAAGATCCCCGATATTGTACATGAAGTAAGGTCTCAGGGAGTACGCTGGCTCGGTCACTTTCTGCGTTCTGATCCGGAACGATTTGTGCAACGATCTCTGAAAGGAAAGCCACCATATGGTAGGCAGGCAACGATGGCTCCACGATGTAGAGAACGATTTGGCTTCTTTAGATTGTCTTAGACCGTACGAAGACCATGCTCAGGATCGCAACCGTTGGAGCCAGATGGTTCATTCAGTAAGGGGCCAGTAATGGCCTTTAAAACTGTTAAAAAAAAAAATTATTTGAATCATTGACTGAAACAAAACCATGCTGTCTTTTCGAACGCCCAATAGTGAGTGCATTCGCATATGTTATATTTGGCTGCCCTGGTACTTATTGAAGTTTCTCATGTTTTGTTGCAAACTTTTTGCAAATCTTTTCACAATGCAACCTCTGTAGTTGGCTGGATGCGCCTCTCCACACATTTTGGTATGATGCCTTTTCGTTTCGTACATTCAGCTGTACGGTGTTTTCCTACACATTTCACGCATCTGGGCTCCTTATTACAGAAGTTTGGCGTGTGTTCGTAGACTTGGCACTTTTTGCATTGGGGAATCAGTTCAGTTATTTTAACTACTTCTAATTGCACTTTCATATCGCGTATTTCACTGATTGCATTAATATTTTTAATGTCTTCTGTTCTTTTAAAAAATAACATATGTAATGGAAGAGGTGTTTTGTCACCTCTTTTAAGCAGCTGGGTAACTTCGTTAATTTTGTATCGTTTCTCCAAAAGATACTCTTTTATTTCATCTGGTTTGCATGAAGTGTGTAGTTTCTTAACAATGACTTTGGTTTGGAATACCTCCGTAGGAATACCATGTTGTATTTTCTTCAAAAACATCAGAAAAAATTATAGACATAGAATATTAGGGTTATTTTAATTCATAATTGAAAATCTTCAAAAATTCAGTTAGCTATAGGTGTGTGAAAAAAAAAATTATATTAGTTTTAGTAAATCTAATGAGATGCTAAAGTGAAATTAAAGTTGAAAAGTTATTTTCGAACATATACGAGTACAATACTATTTTACTATACATATGTATGTATGTAGTATTCGAAGATGATATGTAGCACAACAGCATCAATTTATTTATATTTGTATCATGTATCATGGCATTTTATGTTACATATGAGATGTATAAAGCAATATAGCACCATCAAAAATATAAAAGCAAAACTCGCAGAACAGAAAAAAATAAAATTTTATTGGATTTCAATTCCTTTTGTGTTATTTCAAATTTCTTCGTAAAATGTATGTTCCTTTTATCGCTCTAAGAATATCCATAAAAAAAATACCATATTACTTTTAATATACATATAATACTTTTTTTGTGGTTTGGCAACCGAATAAATGTTACGTACAAATATATTTAATAAGCAAATTAAATATTTGCTCCTAAGTGTTTTTTTTTGTGGTTTTATGCTAAATAAAACTGTTATTATGTTGTATGACATAAAAGTATACATAATATGTATTATACTGCGGTTTAATACAGGTTGAATTTTGATTAAATTACAATGCAAGTCAATAGTTTATTGATAGAAATTAGGTCAAGTCGATATATGTACGTGCAGTATCGTGTGGAGGCCATAGAATAAATTTGTAGCGTTTACAAAAATTAATTTACTTTTCTTCCATTTTTCTGCTGTGATATAAATTTCAGCGTAATATATACTAACAGTGCAGTCCCAAAGACCTTAGATGGATTAGCTTATTTTCCTTTCAACAGCATAGGCACAAGCGGGCAAGAAAATCTGTCCAAATCTCAATCATTATTTTCGATTTTAGTACTTTACTTCAAAAACTTGAGCGAGATTATCGAAAAGTAAATAAACTGTGGCCTCTTGTAAAACTGTATGGCCTAAAATAAAATAATTATTCCAGCTGGCATCTTGGGCCAAACTGTGGCCTATCCAGGAAATGTAGAACTGTATGGTTTAACATAAAATGATTATGCCATCATAGTCTAGATTTTTCATAAGAAATTCCTGAACTACCTAATTCATATAAAATTTGTAATTTTTTGACATTTTATCATATTTGGATATCAAATCGCTCACATCTATTTTTTGTTACAAAGAAATTCCAGAAACTATCAAGTATATATACTATATCTCGGCACTATCTTTCGATGTAAATCTTCACGTTGAACGTAGTTTAGAATAGTTTAACTAATATCGAACTTATATGGACACCAAGGCATTTCAATAGTATCGGGAATATGAAAGCCGATGAACTCGTTTCGCTTGGCACTGCAGATAATATCTTTAAGAGAGTAAGGCATATTGAAATGCTACTTCCATCATGTAAACTAGTGCTTCAAGAAGCAGTGAGTAAGTTAACGAATGACAGAATAGTACTTCATGCGTATTAGTCTGTCAGGTCTGGCTTATATTGGATTTGGCAAGATTTAAATAGCTCATTTAAACTTCAGCGGGGCCAGATCAGGATCAGCTGTCGGAGTTATAACAGACCACTGTCTCATAGATGCGAGTACGCACTTGCTAGAAAAAAACTATGTACATATGTACTATCGCTTTCAAAAATTGGTTATACACAGAGAAAAAACTAAGTGGTTTTTCAAACAAGCAGCCCACTAAAATTATGAATTATTTTGTATTGAAAACATAGGGTTAACCTAAAACCATAAAAGGATTACCATTGAAGTAGTAAAGAAAATATTTTCGAAATATTTCGCAAATTTATTTTATTCAATTGATATATTCCAGGATTACAATTGAGTAGAAAGGTAATGAATAAATGCTAAAACTAATAAGAAGTAAAAAAAAGGAATATAAGTAATTATTTCAATAATGTGCCCAGTATTACTTCACGTAATCGATTTGGTTACCTCTTAGCTCTTCCCATTTTTGAGAAACATATTCTAAGACTACTTCTCTCGTTCGTGGGCTTCCAATCCTTAACCATATAACCCCAAATATTTTCTATTGAATTTAAGTCGGCGCTATACGCTGCCCAGGCGACAGGAAGGATTTGCAAGAAGGATTTATCCAACTCATAGTTTCACGTAATCTATATGAATAGCGGAATTATACTGCATACAGTTATTTGAAAATTCCTTCGGAATAACAGTAGTGACTGGCGGTATCATTATTTCATTTAGAAATTATTCCCGACTGTTCATGTGTTGTGAAATTTCACATAACTCAACGACGCCACCTGCACTTATCCATCCCCACACTCCACATGATACTTGGCCACTTATTCTTGTCGTTTGGATATATTTTTCATTATATTCATTTAATAATTTTGGTGTACCGGTCTGAGGCAACCGATCAATGGTTCTTGTTTCTGAAAACCTCTTTATCAATTTCATTACAGTAGTTTTCTAACGTAAAAATATATAATTTACCATTTTACGTGACAAATTTATGCAACTTACTGAAAATTTAAGCTTTCGTGAAATGTATCCGATGGATTTATTTTCTATATGTTGGGTAATTATAGCCCATTTTTGTGCAACATTCAGTTTTCATTCAGCCTTTTTTTCTGTATGCATTGTTGCGCATGTCAGATTCGATCACCCTATTTTTTATCATAATTATATTTACAAATGTTGATATAAAAAAGGCGATTGTGGCTGCCATCAAAATCATGAAAACTAAGCAGTTTTATGTTTTAGTGTACAACCAATCTTTGAAGGCGATAGTACAAACAACACAATGGAATAAGGCAACATTTATAGTTTTGATCAATTAAATTTTTATATTTAAGTTCACGGCAATAATAATTATCGTCATCATTTTAAAAATTATATGGTTCGTCGTTAAGATTCATTAACAGGCTTATTATGAATCATAGATACCACTACGGCATATTCATAGAAATCTGCCACAAATTTATTTTACTTTATTGCCGGCTATTAAAATCACAATAGTGATGAGATTTTCAATGTATGTATATATGTACATATGTACATACAGTAGGTGGGCGAATTACTATCTTATGTATGAATTTAATGTTACCAATGGTTTTTATGCAATCGGATAATCTTAAACAATAAAAAAAACAATGAAGATATCCACATTTAATGATCATCCATATGAATGATAATAAATTCAATATCGTCCTGGAATTCAAAACCTTAAGACAACAATCACATAAAACACAAATGTATTTTAACTTTATTTGTCGTAAATTGCAAAATAAAATTTTCTATTTTCATTGGCCTATATGTATGTACATATATGAAAACTATAACTATATTTCGACGTACATATCTATCTCACTTATACAAATCTGTATTATTTTTAGGAACTAGTTAACTGCAAAAATTTCAAGTTTGCCAAATCGTATTTAAATCGAAAATTACTGTAATTCAAATAATTGATTCTCAGTAGCTGAAGGATTTTTTTCTTGAAAGTGCCAAGAAATTATTATTTGCTCTCGAAATAGGAGCTGAGAAATTTTCTTATTGGAATTCTTTTGATAAATATAGGAAGCGTTCCACACTGCTACATCGAGAAGATGAAAAATTACATTTTTGTACCACCTTATTGTTTTTCGTGGGCTTTGTTGCGGTGCCATTTATACTCGGCCTTTTTCAATTTCTTCAGCATAACGGCTGTAGGATTTCCTTTACTATTTAAGCGGAGAGCCCCAGTTGAGTGGGTTTTATATTTGAGTAACGTCCGGCTCAAGTTGGTAATTGGGTTTTGCGGTAATCGATTTTGCCCTTGTATACTTCCATGTTTAATGTGAACCCATCTGGAGTGAACAATTCCCATAATTGAATGCCATATTTGGGTTTTTACCCCTTAATGTACTGTTGGAAAGAGAAACGCCCCTTAAACAATAGCTGCAATTCAGTTAGTGATAGTGATAATGTCCTTTGTTCTCGTACCTTTCATAGTTCAGGCAACATAAAATTTGCTCGAAACGACTTCCAGACATTGTCGCAGGTAAAATAAGATGATCATATACAATAAAGATTTGCTGATCAGATTACGAATACGAGGAAATTTTATTTGTCCTTGGAGTAGCCAGATCAATAATCAAGTGGTTTTCACACGTTTAGAGGAGGAAGTGGTTCGCTTAGTTTGTCTTCGGGATTGTGTTGATGGGGTAACATTGATAATCTGGCAGATGAAAACAGTTTAGACAGTTTGACTGCAGAAATAGATGAATCGGTGTCATTAGTAAATGACTGCAACGAAGTCGAAACGGCCGATATTGAAATTGAAACTCTTACCGCTCCAAGAACCGAAAACATAGCAGCTTTTGGAAAAGCAAATAAACATCCAGCAAAAATTGTACGACAATTTTGCATTATTTATGAAAAATAATGATGAGCGGTCGGAGGAAGCCAACGCGAATAAAAAAAATATACAGGGCTATCGATACACTATGTGAACGTCAAAAACAAACAAATCTCATTTTGTAGGCTCAAGGTTGATGGCTATAGATAAAAATAAAACAAAAATACAAATACTCGAAATAGAAGTAAGAAAAGCCGAATTAGATTAATATGAAATCTAGAAAGTAGTAATAGACAATATATTTGTGATAAACCAACAAATTTAAGGCTGAATAATTTTAACTTTTTTTATTAGAAGTAAGTTCCAAATGAAATATAAAATGAATTTAATGTAAAATGAAATAATTTAATTTTAAGCAAAAAGTGATAACTGCCAAGAAGGCTTACATTTTTGTGATAATACCATAAACGGTTCAAATTAAACAACTTTTTATTTTTAATTTAGAAATTCGTTTGCTTTCTATGTTCTCTATTGAAAATCATCGTTCTTCTTGCGACTGTACATAACCGTGATCAGGTACTTCAACCTCCTCTTGGACAATTCAATGATCTTGAATCAATAGGTCCTCGAAATCCGGTACAATGAAATGGTTTCGAATATTATGAAGGGCAGCTGCAACATTAACAATCCTCACTGATTTTTCCGGTGTATAATGTACCACATGCGAGCTACACCAAGAAGGCACCTGCACCAGTTCTTCCAAACACCTATTGTGCGCTCGATTACATTACGGCCTGCACTGTGGCTTTTGTTAAATCTGCTTTTAGGTGTATTTAGGTGTATTAACTCTAAACGGTGCATTAAAGCAAGGTGCCAGTTTACAGCATTCAAACTATAAAATTGTTTACGATTGTAAAATAGATGCGTATTACTACTCGTCGGCTTGGAGATTTTTATATGAGTATACCATCTTCACACATAACAATACCTGGGAATTTGCTTTTGACAAGAAAATATAGCCTTGCTTCAGTTTTCTCTTCCTCGCTCATCTTTAACGATATCCATTTTGCACATAACGCTTCTTCCAAAATTTGAAATACCTCAGATAGTACTACTGATACTGTTGGTTGTGCCATCCCAACGAAACAATCTTGGCCAACACCGTTCTGGTATCCACCTATTTGACTGCTGCTTTATTCAGCCTGAAGTAAAATTTACCAGCTACATAAATCATTTCGAGTTTTCAGCTAAGGATTTTAATATTTATCTTGGTAGTTAACAATCCTTACCCCCTGACATCGTGTAACCATTTCACTAAATTTGTCTATTTGTTTATTTTTTTTACTGACCAATTTTTAAATGACAAATTCAATAAAAAATCAAGCTCATCTTTATACGTATCTATACACGTATAGGTAAGTAAAATAAACCGACCACAATTGATCAGCTGTTTGTGGAATTGCGAAGCTAAGTAGCTGGTATTGGTGGTGTAACTGGTGTAGTTTAGTTTGGCAGAGGAGAAATGGAAATACGTAAAATTACAGGTATAGTCGAAAAAGATAACATAAAAGAACGAAAAAAAAAATTGGCGCGAAACAAAATGTTTATCCGAGGTAACAAGAAAGGTGATGATGCGAAAGATGGGCAGACTGGATGGTAGCTCGAAAGAAAAAAGCTCAGTATATATTAAAGATTAAATATTAAAATTTATGTATTATTTTATTAAAGTATGTTGAAGTATGTTTTTTTTTGTTAATCATAAAATAATTATAAGTGGAAAATGAAACACAAAATGAAAAATTATTGAGTGATCCGAAGTATAATGAATGCGTGAGCATACAAATTACAACACGCTGGATACCTAGGTGGTATACCTATATAAGTATATACATATAGTATATACCAATTCAAATGGTAATTACAACAAAAACGTTGGAGATCGAGGAAAGTTATACATTGCATCTATGTATATACATGCAGCGAGTGCAGTGGAATTCTTATCAGAGGGAGATATCAGGGATTCAAACCGTTTATATTAAGTATAAAATTTGCATGAACCAATTTTTATTATTCTTATAATTTTTATAAAGTTCTAAATTGAGTACCTAAACTTTCATATTCAAAATTTTCTTCAAACTGTAATTTTTTTTGTATCATTGCTGCGTTGTTTTTTTGTACTTCATTGAGAATTGATTAATTTGCCGGGCTGGTGTATTTATGTATTTTATTTGTGTCGCTAATATTAAGCATCGTGGCTTTTCTTAAACGCGGATAGTCACGCGATAATGCCTAACTAATTAAAGTTACTAGTGGGGGTAATGAAATCAGAGTGATGAGTTTTCCTTATGCCTTCCATATTAAAATTGTTTCGGTAGTTTAACTTTTATATTTGGTTTTATGCCTTGAGCCTTTTAATTTATATTTTTCTAAGATGTGGCTGACGGTACATGTAGATCCAACGGGACCTCCCATTAGACTAGATGATATCTCTATTATAATGTACGGACATGACCCAAGCCAATCGGTTACAATCGCTGGTATTATAGCATACATAATTGATATATCTATTTGTGGTGCCCAATTTTTTTAACCCTATCACCTATATTATGTTGATAAATTTATAATTAGAGAGCGCAAAAACAAAAATTTTATTGAGATAAATTCAGTTCCGAAAAATTCTGGAATCCGTAAGCATTATAAAAAAAAATGTAAACACCATTCCTGATTGGTTTTCTGCGCTTGTCACATATTTGTATATTTTATGAATATACATATATACATACATATTTTTGGGAACATTTTAATTATGTTTCTGTTGCCACATAAAAAAAAGACGTATGTAACATAATGATATAGCATTAAAACATAATGTATAATTGTTTTTTGTTGTAAATAAATTTTCGTCGCTTGTAGGGAAACCAGCATAATTTATGTTCGTACTTTTCATTTAAAAACATGACATCATATACACACACAAGTACCAAATAAAATTTAAGTATCACTCGATTTTAATTATGTTATTGTGAAAATCAGTTGCCACTCCTATAGTGGCGGAAAAATTTATGACGTGGAATGAAATGAAGTAAAAGTTGAGAAATTTGTTGTGAATCGCTGGACAGTGATAATCTGGATGCTACCATTGAGACGGTCAAGGTCAACGAACTCAATTATTTATTTGCAAATCTTAGCTACGTTGTAGAGATTATTCGTTGAAAAATTCGAAGAAATTTCATTGGCCAGACGGTTAGCAGTTTTTTTTATCGTTTAGCAAATTTTTAATTTAGTCAAAAGCGCGATAAAAAATCCAAAATAAATTAAAATGAATTCCAACATCGGAAAGTATACAAAATTTCCTTCAGTTTACCACCAAATATATTTTTTGTTACTGCGATATTTCATTATGATACAAAGATTAAATACGAGATGATACGATTCCACCTGTTGGCGAATCATGAATTAAAAGTATTTTGAAATAAATTTTTTTTTTATACAGAAATCATTAATATGCAAATCATGCTTTAACTCATTTATAGCACACATCGAAACACATTGAAACTGCAACAAATTTAATAAGTTAGAATTTTTAACTATACGCTTCATTGAAGGCGTATTGCGCCTTTTTAAATTTCGAATAATTTAAAATAATTTGTTTGCATTTAATTTTGGCTTGGAAATTTAGTATACTTTACTAATTTGAAATTTAAAATTTAATTTAATAATTGAAGAATCTATAGTGGTTTGCAAAATTTGGAGAGTTCTTAATTTTGACCTTAAAATCACTAATGTATTAATGAACGTTAGTATTATCCTAAACCATTCCTAAGAAGCAAAAAAATATTTTATTTTACTAAACACCCTGTTAAAGTTAGCCGATACTTTCCAGCCGAAAAAAATCGATAATGAAGATAAATTTTTGTTTTGAATTGAACAATAGAATTGAAGTATATTTTCTCTTTCTATCATACTACTAAAATTACCGATAAAGTCCAGCCGATATACGAATGTCGATAAAGAAGATTATTAATTCTTGAATAAAAGAGATACAATTTATTTCGATACATTTGTGAAATATTTTTTATTAATACTCGTAGGAAAAGTTTCATGTGGGGATCCTGGGGAATTTAGATTTTCCAAAATCATATGCAAATAATTGAAAATTTGCTATTGGAAAAATACTTCAAATCAATCCATCTCCAGACTAATTTTCCCGGGATCCCCACATTATGCTTTTTCTTAGAGTATTATTATAAATTGTCTTACAATTGTATCAAAATCCAATTTACCGTATTATTTTTATTAAAAAATTAAAAATCTTCTTTATCGACATATATCGGCTGGAAACCATCGGGTGAAAACTTTCGGCTATGTGAATTTTTTATCGGCTGTCATATTAATATATAATCTGCATTATCAATTTTTATAACTTTCGGCTGGAAATTATCGGCTAACTTTAACAGTATCTACTAAACCACTTTTAATGTTTTGGCAGAACATATATCATGATGTTTAGTAAAGCTATGGTCTATTCAAGGTTCATATATTTTTTGGAAATTTTCTCTTCGAGCCAACAGGGTTTCGATATGATCAAATTGACTTGAAGCAAAAAATTGTATTTTTGAAATTAAGGAACTGTTTTAAAAGAATTCTAATTTAAACCATTAAATCGTTACTGTTTCATTCTAAATTGAAGATAAAAATTTGAAATGTTTTTCATTTAGTTTCACTCGTCCTCTAGTCTGCCTAGCTAAAGTATGAAAGAGATACACCACTTACGTGAGTTAGATCGATTTAAATATAACCGTAAGGCTAAGTAATAAAATTGCCTTGCTAATCGTCCAGTAGGGAAGGATGTAGGCCAAACATTATTTCAGCTAGTGGGATTGATATGGAGTATGCTCAATTTATTTGCCAGTTTATAATAAAGCAGGAAAGTATGTTTACCAGAACTTATTCAACATCGACATCTTGATTGGCACTTAGTATAGGAAGTTTGGAATATAGTATAGGATGTATCCCTTCATTGCGAAGGATGTCACCATCCAAATGGTTATGTATGTGAAATTTTCCCCAGATTTTATCACACAAAATGAAAATTTTAAATCAGGCAACTCTAGTAATTTACACCTCATGTAATGTAGTGTGAAGTTAGCCCAGTCCTGGAATTTAAAACAATTATACGTTCATATATACGAGATGGTAAATCTCGTTATACAAACAGTTAACATAAAATACAAAAGTTGTGTTAGGATTCAGTCTGGGAAATATTTAGGCATATTACCACGGTACGATTTAAAAAAATTCTGCTGTTTCTCTAAAAACTTTTAGAATGGAGAGAAGAATGTCTTATACTTCCAAATAATTATGCTCAGTGTCATTACAATTCCTTGAAAATCATTCCCATTTAAGACCACGCCTAATAAACAAATTGAGTTGAATGTTGACGACGTAAAATATTTTTAGTCATCGTCAAATATTAATTTGGTTTTGACATTCAGAAGTCAATTAATATACCAGTTACAGCAGCTCTTTTATATATACATAGCTTCGATGTTTGTATATCATTGGTATAGGATAAATTTGATTGTTTCGATTAATTTGGCCTTAATTGTAGAGCGAAGTGCCTTTTTGCTAGATCGGAAATTGGTAAGCATTGCTTGAGAATATGATAATTCGAATTAACTTTACGGTACAATTATTTCACGGGAACCACCCGTTGATTATATTTTATTGACGAATATTAATCGACAAGCTGCGTCGAACACAATTCCTTTCCTTTACAGAGTGAAACTGTGTATCGAAACGAAACTAGAAAATAAAGTAATGAGCATTTCTTAAATTAAGTGAAGTTAGCAACAAAAGTGCGTCCGAAATTCATTTATGGAGATCCACACTTCGAAAACTGAATGCTATGTTGTTGAATGCTTTGAAGTGTCTACACAATAATAAACAATTAATTCAAATAATTTTTAAAACTAATTTATTGTCCAAATAAAACAAATTTATCGAAAATATCATAATAAATGACAATAACGATGAGTTCTATGTACATAACCAATAAATAAAAATTGCAATAAAAATTCCAGTAACCACAATCGATTTAAAAAAATTATTTTTAGGGGACAACGATACATCTCGCCGATTTAATAAACCTCGTATTATCCAGAATTATATATTTTCAGGAACTAGGAACACAGCAGCCCGACCATACCAGAAGTTAATTGATGACCTCGAATTATCGGCAACGGAGAAAAAAGCAAAACCAAAGTGACAAAATGTAATCACGAAGTACAAAAATTAATCCTTATAAATCCTTAAAACTTATATTGGAATCGACTTCTGCAAATTGGGAGCATTTTGGCCAGCTGGATGCATTTATGGCGCAAAACCACATTATTACACCCCCAATTTTTAAAACCACTGCAATAAATGAAAACGGGCACAACCTATTTGTTAGCGACATTATCTCTAGGTACACAGATACCCACTAACAAAATGAAGCGTAACGAAATGATTCTACGAAGGCCAAGTTCCATCCCGAAACTACCCTCGACAATTGACCATCATTTGGAGTGACAAGCATTGACCAACTTTTGTTCTTCACTGAAGGGATTCATAAATGGTGTAACAATAGGAAGTGGTATTATGATGCATGGATATCCAAAATTTTCCCAGAAACGGACTATTGAGCGGAACTCTGCGGAATCGTGCACTGATTCAGGGTATATAACCCGTAAACAAATCTACAGTTAATTTACCAACAATTTTGAATATTACGTTCAAATTTCATGTTTTTTCAAGCACGAATTAGTGTCAACCTTAAGAATAATAAAATTGATATGGGTAAATATTTTAATATTTTGATGATATCGCAGATTCAAATGTATACAGAGTGTTTGTTTTAAACTGAGACGATCAAATATCTCGAAAAATAGCCACTCTACGGAAAAAATGTCCATAATCGAAATTTAATCATACCGCGGGGGAAATACATTAGTGCAAAAAAAAAATAGTCCCCCACCTCCGCTTTGTAGGTGGGGCGGGGGTAACTTTTAAACTAAGATAGGAAGCCATATTTTTTATTGCAGATACGGAATCTACGACTAAAAGTACGTATGATTTGAATGAAATATTTTGTTCGATTCATGATAGATGGCGTTGTAATCGACGAAATTCAATTTTTTCAATTTCTCCTCTTAGAACACACGCATTCGTTTCTGCAATACGTTTGAAATAAAAAAACATCACGTTTTCATTGGAAATACTCGAAATTCGTCATCAAAACAATTTATTCAGTTTTGTAAATCACATTTAACGTTTGTGTTATTTCTTATCTTCATGTTTTTCGTAATTGCAAAATAAACGACAAAATACTTTAGAATGGAGCGTTTAACTGTGCCAGAGAAAATTGAAATGGTTCTGGTTTATGGAGAAGCTGGCAGAAATCTTGAAAATGTTGTCTGTTGCTATTTACGCTCAACGTTTTCCGGATAGGATTCGTTCACGTGCTTCATTTGGCCGTACTATCAATCAATTTATTACTGATGAGAATGTTCAACCGAAAAAGAGGACCCGTAGAGCAACAGTCACTGGAGAAAATAATGAAATTGCTGTATTGGCAGCAGTGGATCATAATCATCATATTAGTACACGAGAAATAGTTCGCGATTCCGGATTGCCCCTCACCAGTGTTATAGAATTTTAAAACGGCACAAGTATCATCCATATCATGTGTCTTTACACCAAGATCTTCATGGCCTTGATTTCCAAAATCGGGTAACTTTTTGTCAATGGGCACGTGAACAAATGCAACAAAACCCCAATTTTTTTCGTTGCGTAATATTCTCCGACGAATCGTCTTTTACAAACCATGGAACGGTTAATCGACACAACATGCATTATTATAGTGTTACAAATCCGCACTGGCTTCGTCAAGTTGCACATCAGCGTCCTTGGACTGTCAACGTGTGGTGTGGAATAATTGGCAACAAGCTCATAGGCCCCCACATTATTGAAGGCAACTTGAATGGTCAAATGTACCGAAACATTTTGGAAAATGAACTGCCAATATTACTTGAAAATTTGAGCTTAGAAGTGAGACGGAAAATGTGGTTTCAACATGATGGTTGTCTTGCACACTATACGTTGATGGCACGTGAAATACTTGATCGTGATTTCAATGGTCACTGGATCGGTAGAGCTGGTCCGATAAATTGGCCCGCCAGATCACCAGCCAAATTTTTTTTTGTGGGGCTACCTCAAAAACAAAGTTTACACACAAAAACCAACAACACGTGAGAACATGATTGAGCGAATCAGAAATGCGTGTGCTGAAATTCAACCAGACACACTTCTCAGTTGTGTACAATCATTTGAAATGCGGATTAATAAGTGCATTGAAGTCGCAGGCCATCATTTTGAACACTTATTTTAGATTTACAATACTGAATAAATTGTTTTGATGACGAATTTCGAGTATTTCCAATGAAAACGTGATGTTTTTTATTTCAAACGTATTGCAGAATCGAATGCGTGTGTTCTAATAAGGAGAAATTGAAAAAATTGAATTTCGTCGATTACAACGCCATCTATCATGAACCGAACAAAATATTTCATTCAAATCATACGTACTTTTAGTCGTAGAATCCGTATCTGCAATAAAAAATATGGCTTCCTATCTTAGTTTAAAAGTTACCCCCGCCCCACCTACAAAGCGGGGGTGGGGGACTTTTTTTTTGCACTAATGTATTTCCCCCGCGGTATGATTAAATTTCGATTATGGACATTTTTTTCGTAGAGTGGCTATTTTCGAGATATTTGATCGACTCAGTTTAAAAGAAACACCCGGTATATAGAAAAAGAGACATAAACTTGCCTTGTGTGAAAATTCCAACTCGGATATTAAATTTTAAAACGTATAAAAAAATATTGAGTGGATCCACGTGAAGTTATCTGCAAAGCTATGTTAGGTTAGGTTAGAGTGGCTGCTACGGCACACTTAGACCGGTGATGGTCCATTGGGATACCACAGGATCTTACTTCCCTATTACCCTTTTTTGAACTAGTTAGAGCTATATGTAGTGTGTTATATCTCACACCTAACAGAAAAGCAGTCCATTAAGAATCTACCCATATATTTATGTCTTCTATGTGCCAAAGCCGGACATGAGCATAGGAAGTGGACTACCGTCTCTTCCTCTCATTCATACAACTTCTGTAGAAATCATTTGCTTCTAGACCTAGCCTCCTCGCATGTTCTCCAAGTAGACAGAGTCTTGTGAGTATCCGATACGATAGTTTTAAATTCGCCTCTACGTAGGTAGATCAATGTCTTTGAGCGTTTCATGTTCAGCTTTGGCCACACTTGTCTTGCTACACTGCATGTGATAGTGTT
Organism: Tipula unca; assembly: GCA_951394425.1. Lineage (NCBI taxonomy): Eukaryota > Metazoa > Arthropoda > Insecta > Diptera > Tipulidae > Tipula > Tipula unca. The sequence goes on along the minus strand of OX596382.1, from coordinate 151,070,200 downwards.
AGTACTGCATTTATTTTAGCGATGTTTTTCTTGACGACGCTTCCTAATGGTGGATTCCTCCAGCTCCGAGTTAACCATCCTGCTCCTCAATATGTGATTGATTAATCCATTTACAGGGTAGTCCACCCCAAGAAGCGACAATCCCTCCAGAATTGCCTCCGTCTTTACATTGTTAAAAGCGCCCTCAATATCAAGGAACGCAGCACAAAACTCTTGCGAGAATATTGATTTCTCAATCGTACCTACCAGGGTGTCTACCGATTTTCCTTTACAGTACGCATGTTGAGACTGTGCCCAGTCACTAGACTTTATTTTTGATCGTCTATCAGTCTTGCCATGTGAGCTTTTTCCCGCTTCTTCATAATCAAACCAAATAGTCGTAGGCTCGAATTCATATTCAAAAATACCAATGGTACGAATTCGTATTCAAGGACATGGCCCCTGGTATAAAAAAAAGTAATAAATGAAGCTAAGGAAAGAAAACTTACTATAATTGTAAATGTGTAAAAAAAAATTTGTTATCTATTATTTAAAGTGGGTGTCAAATTTGTTCACAATCAATGTTGCGGCCACGCTTTCTTGTTCAATAAAATTATAATAATAATAATAATTGTTTTCAGCCGTCCTCGCCTATTTCTTGCTCTCCTGGAACTGGCCGTTGTACTGATGACTCCAGGTCGTGTAGGAATGAATTGGAGCTGTATTGAAGAGTGGTGGTTGTCATGTTAAAACTGAAGGAGCTGTGATGGAAGGTATATGGTGTTGTAACTGATGAAGCTATGATGAAAGGCGGTGGTTATGGTTTTTGGGGAATTATACAGTGTTCCCATTCTAATCCTGTCGGCTCTAGTTTTGTTAATTTTTCCCAGTCTTTTTTAAATCCGCCCTTGCCTGAAACTAAATATTAATTTAATCTTGTTCCTTATACGATGTAAATATCACTCAGCATGATGTGTTTTCACATTACATTTACACATAGAAAAACATTAGCCTTTAATTGTTAGCCTTTAATTGAAGTCGAATCAAACACAAATAGCCCATTGAAATTTATTTCAATAAATTCAATTAAAATTTGCTTTTCAGTACAAGCTATTCTAAACTTTATTTTCTTACCATTTTGCTTAAATTAAATCACAAAACAAAAATGAAAACACAAAATGTCAATTCCCCATAACAGCCGTAAGCACGAACAATTTGTACCGAATCCATCTGATTCAATTATTTTTCATGCTTACCATTGCAAAACTGTACACTAATGCTGTGTGCCTCAATCGATTAAAATAACTAAACTAAAAATTATTGAAGCTTCTGCTAATGTCTCATTGGGGTCAACTGAAAAGTAAATTTAAGAGGTTACTGTTCGATGACTTTCCATTTATACTGTGTAAAGTGATGAATAAACATCTAGTACTACTATTAAAAAATTGTATTAAATAACTTTAGTTTGGTTAGTTTAGTCGATTGAGGCACACAGCATAACACTACGAAAATATTTGACGATACACTTATGAGTCACATTGCGACCAAAATTCGACCGCTGATATAGGGAACCGCCAACATTTTGAAACTCTGGGAATTTCATACCCAAAAAACAAAATATTTCAGAAAGCATTTAAAAATTTGGTAAACAATCAAAAATAAATGTTGAAAGCTACCAAACTTGAAAGCTTGCTCAAGCACAATGAAATTATATTTCATATAATTTTTTTTATTATCAATTCAAAATTAATTGACCGTATAGCATTAATATTAAATTGATTTGAATGGTTGAAGAATTTAATTGAAATCGTCTGCCACATTCATCCGCATGTAATATCCAGATTTAATAAACTTGTGCGCAAATTGTTTCAATTAATTCAATTCCGCATAGTATAAACATAAAAATATCATTAAATACGAATATTATCTGTATATACACGACGAAAGTTGAAATTATGTATTTTTAATGGTATTATAATATACCCAGGTATCATATACATAATTATATATATAACGTATGATGCGGAAATTGAAAAAAAATTATCTGCCCTGGTATATATACACACGACACTTATCTATAATTCCACTCCACTTAAATTACGCTCAATTAAATTTAAATCACACAATTAAACTAAATATGTATCTACGTATATAAAACGAACAAGGTTGAACCTTCAATTATATATTATGTGCATATCCTTGTTGTGTTTCGTACTCCTCTCCACATTTTAACTTCCTATTCCATTAAATACTATATACTCGTATATACACAAAATACCATAAAAAAAATTAAAATCAGAAGACAACTTGATATACTAAATTCGCTGGTGACACGCCATACAAAAATTACAATATGATGAAACCATAAAATGAATTTTATATTCATTCATAATATAATCCATCACATACATAAAACAATAACCCCACTGGTACTTATGTATTCACCACACAACAACGTTAGATTTTTTTTTTGTTTAATCACTTCCTCCCATAACTTTTAGTATTTTCCGATTTAGGGTTTATGCTTTTTTGAAATTTTAAATTTGTTCCAATTGAAACATTATTAAAAATCCGGTTAAATATGGAAATTTTTCACAAATTTTCTTCTATACAATTCATTACTACCCATAATTGAATTTTCATTTTATGTTAAAAAAAAACAAAATCTCACGCTCGTAACAACAAAGTTAAATTAATGGATTTTCTATATGACGCTTGTGTATATTTTTATTATTGCGACGTTTGATTGTGGCATGCATACATAAATATATAGCTATACGTGTATTAAAGTTCATGAACTGGAGGACGTCACGGAATTCGTAATACTCATTAGATTCAAAATTCTACTTATATACTCGCGTATACTAACTAGGATGATGGTAAATATTTAACGATAAACTTTTTCGTTTTCCATTGTCGTGATTACGTCTTTCTCGTATCTTCGTGTACAAAACTTTATTAAAGTAACTACTCGTATATAAATAATTTTGAAGGATTTTCAATCGTAATTATCTAATGATGGTTAAAAATGCAATACACATAATCTATAATATAATATGTAAACGAAATGTTTGGATGAAGTATGTACCAATCACGTACATAAATCCAAAAAGAAGACATGTTGCTCAAAAGTTATTCAAAACTTTCACTTTCACTTTTATTTTTAGATTGCTAGAATGAAACCTCGATTTAATAAACTTTTAAATATTCAAATCAAAAAATCGATCCCCCATGGATCATCTTGTTATCATTTTTCCATTTATATAAGAAACTATATCATCCCTGTTTTAGTTTTTGATTTTTTATATTTTTTGTTATCAACACAACACCTCTTTTCAGTATTAGTACTATTTCGAAAAAACGTTATGGATAACATTCATTATAGCGTTACTTACATAACTTTATATTAATCTTAAACATTCCAATTTCCCGACATTAGATTATAGAGTTCATTCATTGGCAAGTACGAGAAAAAATATAAATAGATCAGTTCTATATAGAAAAGTAAGAGGTTGGTAACCAGCCTCATATCGGCGTATATTTTCTATGTTAAATAAATATTGGTTATCTCTGATTCTGACTCTGTGGCTTGTGAACTAGGAAAAATTTGAGTTGAAATTATTAAGGCTTATCTCGATTTTCTCAATGGAGCTGGTATAGTTCCCACTTGTAGGCCACACTGTACATTAAAAAACGACTTTTAAATTAAATTAAGTTTTAAGAGAAGATTATTTCAATTATTCAACGCAACATTAATTTTAATATCGCGGCAAATATAATATTTAATTATTTCGTAATCTATAGTAATTAATTTATATATTTATACATTTATAGAAAATATATGATTCGAGTCAAAACTTAATGTTTTCGCCGCTCTCATTCCGTGTATAGTCCTATTCAGATCTTAAAAAAAACATTTTTTTAATTTTTCTGCGCAGCTTTCAGTGATGTAGAAAAAAAAATTTTGATGGGTCGCATTTATTTTAGGTAGTAAACCTAAATAAAATAATAAATAACCAATAAAAAGAATTATATTTCAGTTTTAATACACAAAACATTCAAAATGATTATGTATTTATGTTATTACAATCATATTTCGAGTGAAAATTAATAGGTCAAAAAAAAAATTGCACGCCTTTTGGAAACAATGTAAACATTTAATTTTGGTACGGACTAGGGAAAATAAATGATCAAATATCATTCATGTCGAACAAAACCAAAACAACATAAAAAGCAAAATCAGTTTTCAATTTAATTCTTAGTTTTTCGAATTAAATATTAATTTCAAAAGTGTCAGGGATTCTTATAAAGTTAAATTATAAAATCATTTTGTGATTAAAAACGTTCCTATTCCATTTAAATAAAAATGTAAACAATAAACACGATTTATTGTACTTAATACATCACTGTGTATCCGATATATTTTTTCTGCGCGAGAACTGTCAAAATTCCAGCGAGATATGAAAACTACTATACTCTACTCCATTTTATATCAAGCATCTACTGGCGAAACTGAAAATGAACTACAATCACTACTATTCGCCAATACCCGTAATGCAGACAAACAAGTAATCCAATCAACACAAGCGGCAACGCTCAATCGGATTCTATCGAGCGATAAAGTTAAATTAGCAAACAAAGTGTATCTTGCTGAGGGATCCGAATTAAGTCCAAATTTCAAAAGGATTGTTGCTCAGTACAATTCCGAAGTGGAACAAGTTGATTTTAGTAAAACTGTTCAAGTTGCAAATAAAATGAACCAATGGGTTGAGGAGAATACAAATCATTTAATTAAAAATTTAATTAGTGCGGATAGTGTAACCCCCGATTCGGCACTCTTTCTAATAAACACGCTATACTTTAAAGCACAATGGCTTTCACCATTTACAGAATACTCGTTGTTCAATGCAACATTTAACAACATTGATGGAAGTAGATCGGAAATTGAATTCATTCGTGACACAGATTACTATGATGTAGTCAATAACGAGGAGTTACAAGTCGATGTACTCCAATTGCCATACGAGGAATATAGTAATTTTGTATTTTAGATTATAGTGCCACGTGATGGATCTAGCTTGGATGAGCTAAAAACAAAATTAAACCCCGATTTTATTCACAAAATTAATGCATCGCTCACCGAGTCTCGCACCTCAATTAAATTCCCAACATTTACAATTGAATCGAGTGTAGATGGCAAACAAATTTCTCAAATTCTATTCCAGAAGGCTGAATTAAATATGTTCGAAAATTCCGGTCCTCTTAAGGTCGATGAAATAAAACAAAAAACTAAGATTATTGTAAACACAGCTGGTACTGAAGCCGCTTCATCTACACGTAAGTCGTTGATTATATTTCTATATATATTGGGTTTTGTTTGTTACATTATTTTAATTTATAGACTTAAAGGCCTACCCGCTATCAGGATTCAGAGGACCACCTAAAATATTTAATGCTGATCGCCCATTCCTGTTCGCCGTACTAACCGATGATCACAAAGAACCAATATTCGTTGGCCATTATGTAAATGCAAATAATTAAATTAAATGTTTACTATTTGAAACTAAAAATATAAATAATAGTTTTATGTGTGCGTGAATCACGCGGCAAAAGCCACACAGACAAATGAGTTATTCGTCCAAATCATTTGACATAGTTCGTTTGTTAGAGCATCATAATATTGATTTACAAACATCTACCATTTGAACTAATCGACATTAGGCTGTATAGAGAAGATTTTGACTACATAAGTAAATCGTCTCTATAATAAATCTGCCGACGATTCTTTTTAATGCTTTAAAAAAAGTTAAAAACAGACTAATGCCCTTAAGACTTTGGATCCGTATAATCGGACTTACCAGCTTTTGGCATAAAAATAACTTTACTCCTGCTCCAGGATTTTGAAACAGTGCGAAAAGCATTGCTCGCTTGGGAAGGTGTATCAAATGGTCCTGAATTAAAAGAAAGCCATGCTGTTATACCATCAGACCCACCAGCCTCAGAAGGTGCAAAAGAGAACAGACTCTAGTAACTTCATCGTAGTTGACAATAGCACAACCAGGAAAATGAATGGACAAAAGCAGCTCACTAATTTCTCTGTGACAGGAGATACACTTCTTTTATGTTCTTTTGCGTCAGATAAAAATTATCCCAATTCGTCGATTGGAGCTGGTTGCTTTGTTTTGTAGTTTCCTAGTGGATTTTCTTAACTATAGGTATACTCAAATGTTGGCCACTCCAGTTTAATATTCATGGGGCAGTACCGGAGTTAGGAGTATATTTACTAACTTAGTTTTTCTAAAAATGTGCTAGGCTATTCTTCTAACCGTGAGTGATAATCCTGCTTTAATCGTCCGCTGAGTATGATGTCTATAAGGTTCATCAATTTTCAAATATTTTACTGTTATTTGAACACTCGTAAACAATTTGATTAGTTCTTTAGAATATGATTTTAAGGTCATCCAAACTGGATCCTTCACGTGGCCGTACAATTCAAAATACAAAATTGATATCTCTTACGTATGGCAATTGTGACATCTTTATATAGGCAACATTATAGCTTATCTGTGTCTCGAATTAATTCGATTTTTATTTACTGTCATCAAGGTTGTTAAATATTGTGTTAAATTATAGCGTGTTGATAAGAAAGAGTGCCGTATCTGGTGTAACACTATCGGGCTTAATTAGTATCTGGTGTACACTATCCCCATTGGTTCAGTTTATTTGTGATGTTCACATTTTTACGTAAACCAATTTGTTCCGAATTGCTATAAAATTTTGACTTAGTGTGAATCCCTCAGCAAATGTAATTCCCAAAAAATATTTGTTCAAATCGTGCTTAGAATCAATCTGGTGTACAAGGTGAGCATAGATCAAAGATTATCAGGGTACCTGACAGATCGGCACGAAATATGGCGATCAGATAGCGTATAGTCGGTATAATATCAGGGATACCTCTGTTAAGCATTATGGGTGAATGTCCTATGTTATTACAGGTTCACATGAAGACGTATTTGACCATTAAATGTGTCTTCTGTGCCAAATGTTTAACCGCACGATCCAAGAGTGTGAGATGAGAGAGAATCTCCAAAACCTGAGTTGGTACATTCATTAGTGCTCCATTAAAATACAAGCAGGGTGTTCTTTGAGCCAGACCTTCCAGATTGACAATGATATGTAAAGTGGTTACCAGACGGTAATATATTAGTACGGGTCTGACCACTGAAACATAGAACCAGTGTAGGGCTCCAGTCGACAACTTTTTTATAATGGCGTTTTTACATGATGCTTGAGAGGCTGGATATAACTTTTAGATCCCTGCCATCTTGTTCGCATGCTCTGTCCTATGTTATGCTTTCCGTTGCAAATGGTACATTGGTTATTTTGCATACATGCATCTGTTTCATATTCTGCCGCTAAACAGCTTCTGCATAATTTATGCAGCATCACTACTTGTGGTCTCTCGCTTGAGTTTAACTTGCCAAATCTTCCAGATTCATTAATTTTTTGTCCATTTCTGCAGTAGACACAGATGGTGGTTGTTGTGAAATAAGCTCGTTTAACCATTTGACTTTTGTTTTGTTGCATTGTAGTAGAGGTAGTATTATGGGCTTTGGCTGCCATTGCCCTCTAACGATTTGAATTTAGCCACCAGGAATTTTAAAAATTTTGTTGTAGATTGGAATTTTCTAACGAGATCTTATAGATCCGTCGTGATTCATTGTCAAGTTTTATATTTGGGGCCAAGATTATTATTGAATTCCATATGATTCAATACATATTTAACCATGCATTCCGGATTCCGTACAGACATTCTGTTGTTGTATCGTGAAGATTTCTCAGTGCTGCGGTAGATTCCTCATTTATATTCGTTCGACCGAACAACGTGTTTTTGTTGTATCTGCGTTGTTAAGGATTTCCTAAATTTAGCCGCAGCACCTTCCAACTGACCCTTTAGGTTGTTGATTTTATGTGTGTCGCTGATCTGTGTGTTCGCATGGATCAGCTTGCTGAATATGTCACGAAATCTAGTCCACTTTTAGTAATCTCCAACAAATAATGGGATTTCAATTCATGGTAGACGAATATCATCAGTTATTTGGTTTGATGGTTTAGTTTGGTCACATCCGTCAATACGATTGTTATTTGAAGGATGACAGTTTGATATTAAAGATACTATAAATAATTCAGCCATCTCGAAAAATGCAACAGATAAAATCAATCATCTAATATCTGCCTAGAGTATAGTTGTATGGCGATACTGGACAGATACCAGCCGTAACACAGCATCTAGATAACTTTGATTAATCCTCCTTGAGGGGGTAATTACAATGTTAAACATATTCAATGGGACTCAGGGGGAATGAATTATTAGAATTAGCAACAAGTATAACAACAAGTATAAGTTAAAGAGATTAAAACCCATTATGCTCCTGAGCGAAAAATCATAAAAAAAAACTAATTGGATTTGCTGCCAACGATGTGTTTATTTCACGTAAACCGCAGCTGATTATGAAATGGTAACAGAACAGATCTTAAAGAGATTGATGAGAGTAACCATACGTTTGAAAATAGTAAAGAAAAACCTTAAAAAAACTATGATAATCTGTTCACCTTTACACTGGATTCATCTAATCACGATTTGAACAAATATTTTTTAGCAATTCAGTTGTTGCCATATATGCCAATTTATTTATAAATTCTGTCACTAAACATTTCTTATCATTTTACTATTTATGATAAATTCTCATCCACATTAGTGTTTGTGTTATCAGTAATAACATATCACCTCCCAAATATTAGTACATTGGTATACGAAGAGTTTTGTATAAATTACGCCATCATATAACTTTATATAACGATTAAATTTAATTACTCCACGTGACATTTGGTTGGAGGTCACTTCTTAAAGAGTATTAAGTTACTCATAGTTCAAAACCTAACTGATTAAATGTAAGAGTTGCCAAAAAAATTAGAGGATTCGTTCCGGACCCTGGTGCTTGAACTGAACTCTAACCCATATTTGCGTTCGTCAGCAATAAAGCTAATGTGCTCAACCGTTTTTTTAACATTGTTAACATGTTGCAAAAATCTAATAATCTCAACATTTAATTCCACAACGAAACATAAACTACAAAAATGCTGAGAATAGCAAAAAATTAAAATAAAAATTCGCTGAAATCTTAAATTTATATAAAATGACATGAAAAACAAAGTTTAACGTTAAGGCTGTGCTAAGTCTTCAAATAGTGTGCAAGTCGAGTAAGTGTAACTGTAAATACAGGGGAAATAATGAAATTGTTAATAGTTTGTGTCTTGCTTGTTGGGGTGGCCCATTGTTATTTCACAAGTGAAAATGAAAGTGATGATATCGCCTATCATGGTTTCGAAATTTATAGGGTGAGTTGAACAGATATTTAGTTTGTTAATTTATCAAGTCGTCAACTAATTATCGATTTTTATTTGTATACATTTATAGAAAATATACGACCCGAGTGAAAATTTTGTGTTTTCGCCGCTTTCGTTTCGGGTACTCTACTCCATTCTATATCAAGTATCTACTAGCGAAACCGAAAATGAACTTCGATCGCAACTATTCGCCAATACGTATGGTTCGAGTAAAAAATGAATTAAAATATCACAAATGGCGGCGCTCAATCGTATTCTGTCCAGCGATAAAGTCAAATTAGTCAACAAAGTGTATCTTGCTGAAGGCTCTACGTTAAGTCTCGATTTTAGAACAATTGTTGGTCAGTACAAATCCGAAGTGGAACAAGTTGATTTTAGTAGAGGTGTTGAAATCGTCAATAAAATGAACCAATGGGTGGAGGATAATACAAATCATTTAATTAAAAATTTAATTAGTGCGAGTAGTTTAACCCTAGATACGGCACTTTTACTAATCAACACGCTATACTTTAAAGCCCAATGGCGTTCACCATTCGAAGTATACTCATAACATTGATGGAAGTAAATCCCAAATCGAATTCATCGGGGACACAGATAACTATAAAGTTGCTTATAACGATGAATTACAAGTCGATGTACTTGAATTACCATACGCAAGATATAGTAATTTTGTATTTTGGATTATAGTGCCACGTGATGGATCTAGATTGGACGAGCTTAAATCAAAATTAAATCCCGATTTTATTCACAAAGCCAATGCCTCACTCACCTGGCATCGCACCATAATTAATTTTCCAACGTTTACAATAAAATCTGAGGTGGATGCCAAAAAAATGTCAGAAGTTCTTTTCCAGAATTCTGAATTAAATATGTTCAAAAACGCCAGCCCTATTAGCGTCGATGAAATAAAACAAAAAACTAAAATCATTGTAAACACAGATGGTACTGAAGCAGCTTCAGCTACATGTAAGTAATAGATATACTATTTCTATATAGGCTTATATGTGTCCTACATTATTTTTATTTTCAGACGGTATTTATAGTTTTGCTACCTCAGCATACAGTGGAGAACCCTCGAGATTCACTGCTGATCGACCGTTCCTGATTGCTGTATTAACCGATGACCGCAAAGAACCAATATTCGTTGGCCATTACGTAAATTCAAATAATTAAATAACATTTTTAGTTTTACGATTACAGTTTAATGCTTTTAATCATTGTGAAATATATAGTGACCTACAGAAGTTGAATAATATTTTTGTCTCAATATAATTGAGCATGAACTCCGCATTTATATCCAATGTTATTTTATAATAATTGTATTTAATTTGGTTGATTTCTGCACATCGGCAGACAAATTGTTATTCTCAATAATCATTATTAACATACCTTAATAACAGTAATCACTATAGTCGAGCCTAATTTGCGTATGCCAAGTAGTACACTATATTCATTGAATAATATGAATTCTTCGGTTTTATTCTTAATCACATCAATTCCAATCCGAATCACACTGGGACATTTTTTCAGTGAAAATCGAGAAGCGAGTCCGACCGCTTTTAGTATATAACACAGAAATCCCTTAATAGTAATTTGGCCAACGACTGCCTCGCAAGTCATGACTACAAAAATTGAAATAATTTCTCTTCTTTGAATTGTTCGATTCTACCTTTCTTTGTTAGAAATTTCAAACTTCATGGTGCTTGTCAAACTTGCTTCATTAAATAAATCATATTGATTTCAATAAATCATATTGATTTCAATCGTTGAGGGGTTTGGACGTGAAATCGATAAAGTAAGCGATAAAATAAAAATAAAATACTCAAAAAGTGCAGTGTTAGCTTCTTTTTAATTATTTTATATACACTCCCGGCCAAAATCATTGGCTCGATGAGTTTAGTGTCCATTTAAATTAAGGTGGTACACTAATATCAACATTGGTAAATCCACGCTTTATGCAGATTGGCCTCTATGGATTTTGAAGAGGACAATAACCAGTTAACATCAAATCCGTTCCAAAGAAGATCAAATATAAGAAGCTCCCCTACAAAAGAAAAAGTATTAACTCGTTAGTTGATCAAGCCGATGCTTCTAATGCAAGAAGTGGTGCCAGCGGAAATTTCAACATAGACTTGTTATCACAAGAAGGGCTTTCAAGCCTGATGCCATCATCAACTGGTTACTCTCAGTTAGAAAGAGAAAATGCGACTCTTCGTGCAAAAATCAATGAAATTGAAAAGATGACGCATCAGCTTAGTAGCAAAATTATGGTGCTGACGAAGGAAAATGAAGAATTGAGAAAAGGTTTTTTAACCAAAGTCAATGATGAACCTCAAATTACTAACGAGACTACAGAGTTCTATACTGATGAGGAGGAGTTAACAAAAGAGACCGAATGGATTGTCAAACGGAAAAAACGTCCAAGCAAGAAAAGGAAAGCAGAATATACTCCGGAAGTAGCTAGTAGCTCGCAGACCGAATCTACTAATAGGAAGGAGGCAAAGGTACCGCCCCATGAGGTTCAACGAGATAAAAGTGAAAACAAACCACCGAAAGAAGAAAAACTACCACCAATTAATATTATTGGTATAACCGAATATGGAGATGTACAAAATATTTTGAAACCCATTACAGATAAGGAATACAGGCAAGGGGCCTCCATCCAACCTGTGCAATAAAAGACATTATGGAAGATCTCCAACGACAAGGACTGCAAGGACTGCAAATAGAAAATGCAGCAAATATAATAAAAAGAGAGAAGGTCAAACAAGGGTAAGAATTTAAAGTTACTAAAAAAGGTCTCCCGTTATTTATGTTAACTTTCAATAACAAAGAAAAGATAGAAGCCATCTTTAATATGAGAGCTATTTTAAATATGAGGGTTAAAATAGAAGCACTACGGAAATTTACTGGGCTTATAGTGCAATGTAAGAAATGCCAAGGTTTTACCATACTCAAAGATACATCTATGCTTGAAAAAATATTTAAAAGCATCGAAGCGCTAAATACACGGCTTATTAGACAAGAGAGATCCATAGATGCTTTGAACAGGCGACTAGATAGCCGAGAAACAGTGGATGAAATAACATCCATGTTATACTAAACTAATATGACAAATAAAACATTAAGAATTGTAATCTGGACTGCAAATGGAATAATCCAACATATTCCAGAGTTAGATATCTTTTTAAATACTGAAAAAATTGATATATGTTTAATATCAGAAAGCCATCTTACTAAAACCTCATATATCAAAATATGTGGCTTCATCTCTTATCACGCTTTACATCCAGCAGAAAGTGCAAGAGGAGGAGGTTATATCAACAATATTTGTGAAAGAAAATATTCAAAATCATGAGGGCAAAAAAATTGAAGAATAAAGTATGTAAGTAGCTACTGTCGGCATTCAACTTAACAACAAAAAAATAATCAATGTATGTTCAATTTATTGCCCTCCAAGACATAATTTAAATAAACAGGATTATAAAAGATTATTGAACCAGCTAGGATTTAATTTTATCATTGGAAGTGATTTTAATGCAATAGATACTTTCCGGGAGGTCAAGATTAACAACTCCAAAGGATAGAGAACTATGCGCCGCAGGTGGAGCTTACAATTGTGAATTAATTTCAGGAGGAAAACCAACGTACTGGCCTAGTGGCACAAGGAAAACTCCGGATCTAATTTAATTCTACATTAAAAGTGATATATCAGAAAATCAACCTAGACTAACAAATAGCAAAACCAATTGGGAATTATTTAGGAAATTGGTTGAAGACAACACCAATCTTCTTGTACCAATCAAGCATCCGGTGCAATTAGAAAATGAAGTGGAACTATTAAGCAGCATGGGATAGGACCCTTGTAATCCAAAACAAGGGGCGTAATAATTTCACTTATCCAGTCGAGATCAGGGAGTTGATTAAAGAAAAACGGAAAGCAAGGAAAACTTGGCAGAGAAACCGAGCATCACAAAACAAAATAATTTTTAATTACCTCTGCAATAAGCTTAAGCAAAGAATTAAAGAACTGAAAAATGAATCACTCACCCGTTAACTTCATAGTCTTACAGGCGATAAAGAAACTGAGTATTCTTTATGGAAAGTTACAAAAGCATTAAAAATACCAAATTGGGTAACAAGTGCCAAACAGAACGCAGCATACACACAAGAAGAAACGTTCCAATCATATGCTAGACAATCAGCGGATGAAAATATAACACCAGTGCACCAAGAGGAGTGTAAGGAAATACCACCTGTAACGAGATTTGAAAGATGATTTAATTACAGGTGAAATAGTGAAGGCACTTCCTGAGAAAGTGGTGCGAAAATTTCTTAATATAATCAACGCTTCATTTCGACTGAAATATTTACCTCTGCAATGAAAGGTATAGCAGAAATAATTATGATACCAACGCCGAATAAACCATCTAATCATAAAAAGTTACATAGGCCAATTTTTCTGCTTCCAGTACTTTCGAAAATTTTTGAGAAACTGTTATACAAAAAGATGAAACCAATAATACTTGAGAGAAAGCTAATACCACAGTCCAATCGTGATAGCCTGTATTTATGCGAGAGCCAATGAACGAATGTCGTTCAGAAGTTTTTCAAATCACGTACGTGATTGCCGAACGGTTTAAAATTGAGCATCCATTTTGTCGTGATAAGAAAAAAGTTGGCAGAAGATGGTTCGAACTATCCTTGAAACGCCACTCAACTTTGAACATGAGAAAACCGGAAGTAGTTTCCCAAGATCGTGGGCGCTTAGAATGAACCGAGACGAGGTTAAACAAGGTATTTCGATCTATTTCTACAGAGAGAAGTTTGTTATTACCGTCTTTAAAGGATATTTGCGTTTTCGTTAGATTTTATCACACCCACATATCAATATTTTTTTTTAATGTAAAAATATAAAAATAGATTGAAGATGGTATGCCGCCGGGATCATTCGTATGCATGGGTGAAAAATCGATTTACGTTAATAGCAAAATATTTTTCAGTTGGTTAAAAAACCACTTTACACCCAGAAAGCAGTATGAGAAAATTCCATTAATTTTAGTTGGGCACTTCTCTCTTTGTAGCAATGCTGAAGTGTTAGAGTTCGCTGCTGAAAATGAAATTATTTTATTGTGCTTCCCGCCTCATACAATTCTGTTTCTACAACCGTTGGATCGGGCTTTCTTCAAATCTATTAAAGCTTAAAAATAACTCGCCTGCAGTTTGCAGATTTTTTTTATTTCAGATACGTGGAACGGTTCAGTGACTTCGAATAACGGAATATCAGCGTGTGGAGCTACTGGTATAGGCCCATTCAATCCGGGCACTATTTCTGAAGACGCTTTCTTAGACGTTTGTTTGCTCAAAAACCAAATGCACAAATAAAACAACTCATATGAGAATTTTACAAATTTACCTAAATACCTAACTCTTACTAACTCTTAATAAATTCGTTAATTGAAGCGTCTGAGTCTAACTCCAGCTTACTGCTGGAAAGATGTTTAACATTATCTTCTAAGCCTACTAGAATAAATCTAAGGAATCAAACAACTCGCGTTTTGACTTCAATTGAAAATGTATCGGACCAAAAATTAATATCGGCAAAGTGAAAGGCAGAGCCAAAGAGCACAGTAAAAAACAAGCGTACAATGAAACCGGTTCCGAAAATTTTTAACGCGTGATCATCAATAGATGAAAACACAAACATATCGTTACACACGACGCTCTCGAATTTAGAAAATTTTGGGGAAAATAACTGCGAGGGATTCGGTGAAGAGTACAGTACTACCATCAAAACAGGTGATTGTTTACAGTGCTGTGTAGTCAGCGTGGACTGCACGACATTGTAGTATAGTGGTAAATATAAAAGTTAACATGAAAGCTACGCATGCTTTTTTATGTTGTCCATAGCGTAATGAGTTCAGTGGCAGCAGATTGTTAAAATATGTTCACCTAGACGAAGTATTTTATGTTGTTTGACTGACTAGAATGGTATTCGAATTGCCAATATTGTTGATATGTTTCGTTTATACATGAGCGGGCAGACCGCACTACGGATAATTTTTTCTGGGACATTGACAAATTCTCACAAATTATAATGATAGATTAATGCCCGAATTCCACTTCGTCAATTTATTCTCGGCGGCTAAGGAACAGCCGGAACAGAGAGATTGGTGTATTTCCCAGGATTTTTTGGAATCTTCTGTCATTAGTTTGATTGGGCGGTTCACACGTATCGTTATTGAGGCTTTGAATTTGGCTGTTAAAAATGAAAGGCGACGTACTACATTAAGCAGCTCAATTTGAGATCAACTATAAGCATGCTTTCTTATGGGTCATGGCCGTTTTAAAGATCATCTATTTACATTGTATGGGCTTAAATCATGATGTTATATATGAGGGCTGCATTGAGGAGAATCATGACAGCCTTAACTTCGTAACCAGTTATCCTACTTTCAGTTTGTTATATTTTATGTGTTTGCTTAACACAAAATATAATGTTATACTTAAATATTCGGAAGAGAGAAATATCAAATTGATATTTTAGTTAGTTGGAGAAAAATCTTGGTAGACAACCGTAACTAGGGAAGCTTGAGCGCTGAAACACTCTTCCGTCTTCCCCCCCCCCCCCCCCCTCGCTTTGCCGTACGAGGTTCGTCCGCCAATGTTTACAAAGATCGGTGCCTTTGTGTTAGTAGGTTGGGTTTAATTATTGATACTCGCTTACCACGGGTGGGGGCTATGACAGTATCAATAATTTGTGTTATAGTTTATACTTACTTGAAATATGGTGTTTTACTCTTGTCGTAAATTATTTTAACATTCAGGCGTTTTCTTTACTTTATGGTATTCTTTGGAGTGGTCAGCAGTGGTTTCACAACAAGTTCTGTCAGGTAGATATTCAACTTAAGGTCTTTAAATTTCAGTCAGTTCTCCTCCCTGCTCTGGTCTAAACTTATCCAGTTTGCCTTTGTGTCATTGAGTGCGGAATAATAATAATAAACAGTATTAAAGGCCATTACTGGCCCCTTACTGAGTCAACAACCTGGCTCCAACGGTTTCGATCCTGAGCATGGTCTTCATACTGTCTAAGACAATCTGAAGAGGCCAAGTCGTTCTCTACATCGTGGAGCCATCGTCGCCGGCAACGACCTCTGCGCCTACCATATGGTGGCTCTCCTTTCAGAGATCGCTGCACAATTCGTTCCGGATCAGCACGCAGAACGTGACCGAGCCAGCGTACTCGCTGAGATCTTATTTCATGTACAATATCGGGGATCTTCATCAGATCTCTGATCTCGATATTGTACAGAGCTCGGTAGGTACCATCTATTTCGCGTTTTGGGCCGTAGATCACACGCATGACTCTTCTCTCAAATGTTAGGAGCCATCTCTCGTATTCATCCGTCAGCGCCCAACTTTCACATCCAAACATAACAACGGGCCTGATCAACGCTTTGTAAAGCTTCAGCCTCACGGTACTAGATAAGTGTTTAGATTTTAGCAGTGGCCTTAGAGGATACAAAGAACGACTGCCAGCTGCCAGCCGCACTTTAATATCCTCACCCACACTATTATCGTGAGTGATAAGAGAACCCAAATATTTGAACCTCCTCACTCCCTCAAACGTGTGGTGGCCACTACTAAAATCTGGTGTACCACTGTCCCTAAAACCAGAGATCAGGTATTTCGTTTTGGACTCATTGATCTGAAGTCCAACTGAAGCTGAAAACTCTACAAGCGGATCAAGTATTTCTTTCACTCCGTTGCTATTCAGTCCAATCACGAATATGTCATCTGCATATGTAAGCACCTGATTGGACTGGCTATATAAGATGTTACGCTGCGGTGTTTCAGTTTTACGAAAGATGTACTCCAACATGAGATTAAAGAGTATCGGGGACAGAGCATCTCCCTGCCGAACACCCGAGTTAACTACAAAACTTGTCGATAGCCTGTTCTCAACTTTAACACAGCATTGAGACTGCGTCACTGTCATCCTACATAGTCGTACCAGTTTTGTTGGCATTCCTAGGTATTCCAGGGCAGACCATAAACTCTCTCGATTGATCGAGTCATAGGCCTGCCGGAAATCCAGGAACACCTGATGTACGGGGATGGATGTCTCATAATATTTAGATAGAATCATCCGCAGCGAAAAGACCTGATCGGTGACTGATCGATTCGGACGAAATCCTCCTTGATAGTCACCAACCAAGCCCTCCGCTAGAGGAGTGATTCTATCCAATACAATGTATGACAGTAACTTGTAAGCTGTGCAAAGGAGAGCTATACCGCGATAATTCTCACACTTCAAGCGGTCTCCCTTCTTGAAGATGGGGCATATCGCGGCCACTTTCCATTCATCAGGCATAACTTCGGTTCGCCATACTAATCGAATAAGGTCGAAAAGACAGTTCCACAAAGTATCCCCTCCGAATATCAAGAGCTCCGAATTAATGCAGTCCACTCCAGGTGCACGGTTTCGTTTCAATCTCTGCATGGCTTTAGTGAATTCCTCATGGGATGGCTCCTCAGTGCAAATCTCCGCAGTCTGTATTAGAGGTGAGTGCGGAATACTCGTGAAAATAATCTAAACTGATACCTCAGTGCAAAAAATATCAAGCTTATGGACATACACGTGGTTCAGCTATAGTTCTTTTTGGTAATAATAAATTTTCGACATTTACATCAAATAATAATAATATAAAACGCAGTGTTTAAAGGCCATTACTGACCCCTTACTGTGTCAACAATCTGGCTCCAACGGTTTCAGTCCTGGGCTTGGTATTCATACTGTCTTAAACAACCAGAACAAGCCAAGTCGTTTTCCACACCGTGGAGCCATAGTCGCCTGCAACGACCTCTGCGCCTACCACATGGTGGCTCTCCTTTCAAAGATCGATGCACAATTCGTTTTAGATCAGCACGCAAAACGTGACCTAGCTAGTGTACTCGTTGAGATCTTATTTCATGCACAATATCGGGGATCTTCATCAGATCTCTAATGATTTACATCAAATAGAAGAGAAAAATTCGATTTCGAACTTTCGGTATCAAAATAGACGATTAGAGTCCCACTGCTAAACTAAATAGTAAAATTAAAGAATCTTCTATTTTTGATTTCTTCTATTTGATTGAAGATGTTTTGTTTAGATTTTTCAAGAAGAATAGAAGATTTCATTGAAAATATATATTCGATAAAATTACATTTTGGATATAAGCCAAACTACTATTCCATTAACCCTTTACTAATCGAAACCATTTTCAATCAATTAGAAGAAATGTGAAACTCATGCAGTATCTTACACCCGTATTTTCTATCGATAGATGTTAGATACATTACGTTATTTTTTGTTTACTATTGTTGCTGTTGTTGTTGGTATTTTGTAAAAGCAGTGTACATATCTTTATAGTTACATATACATATGTACATATATAGATTTATCATGAGGAATAGCTCATGATTGTAATTCGTGCAAATAAAAGCAATAACAAATCAATTGTGAAATATCGATGGTTTGAAAAGATTTTCTTATTTGTGTTTAACAAATTTAAATCATGAGCGTTGATTTTAATACACAGTAGTTGTAACAGTAAGTATCTTTATAGCATTCACAATAATACGTTTTAGAATGTCTAGTCGTCATATTATTATGTCATTGTATCCTTAAACGATGAAGTGTTTATACGCTTCATGTATATACATCGTACCTTAAATCCAAATAAAATTGATCCAAATAAATATTTAATTTTGTTAAAATTTATTTTCTGTCAACCCCATTAATATTTTTAAAAATTATTTGGGTACGGTACATTTTTTTTCTTTACGGAAACACGATAAGAGAAATTGACACGAGATGAATTTTACATTATTGTTCTCTAAATAAGTCTAATTATTATGTCGACTGTTTTAATTATATTTTGTTAAATAAATGATTTAAGATAAAATCAATTATAAAATTGTTAACCCATTTTACCTTTTTTGACATATCTTTCAGGAAGTGTTGATAACAATAAGATTTATAATTTTTTGTTTTTGTTTTAAATTTGTTTGACAGTGATTTGTTGTTGTTTCCTATAAAATGTATACATTCTTGATTTATGTATACACATGATGGCATAGTATATTGTCATTATTGTATTGTTTATATTTTTATAATTATTTAATCGTGTTTTGACTATTTATTTATTTCAATATAATAAGCGATCCTAAATTAAAATATCATGAGCTTTTCATATGCCGTTACGTCAGATTACGTCAGTTAAAGTTAGGATACGTGTAGTAAAAAATTCACTCGCCTATATATAGGAAGGAAGTTTTTCCTAAAACTGTATTAACTTTTTATTTATGTAAATGTATTAGTGTTGATAATAAATAAAGAGGATAGATTCGGGTAGATAAATTTTGTCTAGATTTTAAGCATTTAAAGCTTATGTCCTCCAATTAGTCA
This sequence comes from Tipula unca, assembly GCA_951394425.1. Lineage (NCBI taxonomy): Eukaryota > Metazoa > Arthropoda > Insecta > Diptera > Tipulidae > Tipula > Tipula unca. Next base: position 151,050,359 of record OX596382.1, on the reverse strand, counting down.
ATAATGATTACACAAATAGAAACAAAATTTATATTAAACTAATTAAAGAAACTAATAATAAAACAGGGTTTAAAGGCCATTACTGGCCCCTTACTGCGTCAACAATCTGGTTCCCACGGTTTCGATCCTGGGCTTGGTCTTCATACTGTCCTAGATAACCATAAGAAGCAAAGTCATTCTCTACACCGTGGAGCCATCGTCGCCTGCAACGACCTCTGCGCCAACTGCGGTAGCTCTCCTTTCAGAGATTGCTGTACAATTCGTTCTGGATCAGCACGCAGAACGTGACCGAGCCAGCGTACTCGCTGAGATCTTATTTCATGCACAATATCGGAGATCTTCATCAGATCTCTGATCTCGATATTGTACAGAGCTCCGTATATGTGCCATCTAAGTGACTGCACATTCCATTTTTCGTTTTGTTGCTATCCAACCGGTTAGTCGCCTCCTACGAAGAGCAAAGTATACTGTGGTGATATTCTTATCAACAAACATGTTCGTGCAATTTAGGTTTACGAGACATGTGTGCCCCCGACTACAGGGACATAACTGCATATTGAATTAAAATATGTAGTTTAACATTAAATGTATCAAATATATTGATAAAAAATTAAATTTATTTAGATTTTACTAAAAAAAACAGAAAAATCCGATCCAGGGCAGTATTCCAATAAGAAAATTTTTGAATACAAAACGCACCTATTATTTTTTCGACTCGCCTGGTGTTCAGCCCTATGTATATATTAATATGAATTTGGTTGCAACATTTATCATAAACGAAGATTTGACATGTGAAACGTCAAATTCGGCAATCGGCACACTGCACAACTACAGTAAACTGCACGTGTGTATTGTTTATGATTGAAAAGTTGGATTCATGTTTTATAAAATTAGCAATTAAAATTTCAATATGAAAATAAAAAATTCAGAAAATTCTGGCAATTGTCAAATTCACAATATAAAGTATTTTAATTTAAAGCCGCGCTCCTTAAATTATAATACGAATTCGCTTAAATTGGCGTTAACGAGGTAAGATGCATTGATTATGCGACCAATTTTCTATTCAGATAATGAATAATTTATAGTTTGTATTCCAGGGATGATGCTAGTATTGAAATTTGGGACGTGGGCTTGAAACCAGTGCTGCTAAAAGTAATTGCATAAATAATAAAGATGCTTCTATTGAAGCGTTGTGTTGGTGTAATGATCGGCTTTTTTCATGCGGAAACGCCGGTGATATTACTGAGTGGGATTTAAATCTGTTGAAGCCTAAACGCGTGACCCCGGTATCTGGTGATGCAGTATGAGAATTGAACTAACTGTGGCTGGAACTGTAAACGGCCATGTTAATGTGTTTGGAGTACACGACGATTGCGATGATCTTAACTATGCAAAACAGTTAAATATTAAAGAAATTACATGGCCATTTAATTAAAATTTGGTTTGGATATCAGAAACCCGATTGGCTATTTAACATATGAAATAATTTTTAATCAAATTGACCGTAACTGCACTTGGGCTGATATTTTTTTAGGCCGAACAAGCGATATTAGTACGGAATCTTTCAATCCATCCAGTGAAACTTTCAATAACTTTGATCAAGCAGACGAAGCAATTCGGGCAACATATACTGCATACTATGTGAGGTTTAATAAAATTTATTAAAATTTCATTAAAAATTATTCCATAAACTGGCCGCTTCTTACGAAATTCGAACTTTTTTGCTATTTGGATATTAAATATCCAAGTTAAAAATCTGTTGTGCGGCCAAAAAATATAGAAATGATTGGGCTAACAAAAAAATATCAGCCCAAGTGAAGTCACGGCCAATTTTATTAAAAATTATTCCATAAACTGCATAAACATTATTTTAAATATTTTGACGGACTTTTCAGATTTCTAATACTGTATTCTTATGTTGACACTGACATTTAATGTTTTATAGATGTGAATAGTCATTCCGGTATTATAGTCGTATTAAATGTTTGAACACAGAATCTATTTTCCTGGAATTAACTATCCATAGAGAACAGATGAAGAGCTTCGTTTAGTAAAAAATATACCTGCCTTGGTGATGACAAACTAGTTCTTAGAACCCATTTTAGTGCATTAAAGTTTCTTAATTTGATAGTGCGCTCGAAGGTATATATAGCTAAACCATTTTACTGTAGTGTTTAAGCTATACAATTTGATGTAAACTATATATTTTTACTGTAATGTTCAGTACATTATTTATGTAAAGAGTAAACTAGTAAAAGAAAAAGAATCCCCTAACGTCAATTCCGATAACTTAACTTAGAAATTCAGTTTGGTATAAGAAGAGTGATTACGTATGTTCTTTAATGGTTATTTACTTAATAATAATAAAACTGTGTTTAAAGGCCATTACTGGCCCCTTATACTGTGCCAACAAACTGGCTGCAACGGTTTCGATCCTGGGCTTGGTCGTCATACTGTCTTAGACAACCTGAAGAAGCCAAGTCATTCTCTACACCGTGGAGCCATCGCCACTCGCAACAACGTCTGGGAATACCATATGGGGGCTCTCATTTCGGAGATCGCTGCACAATCTGTTCCGGATCAGCACGCAGAACGTAACCGAGCCAGCGTACTAACTTAGATCTTATTTCATGTACAGTATTGGCGATCTTCATTAGATCTCTGATTTCGATATTGTACAGAGCTCGGTATGTGGCATCTATTTCGCGTTTTGGGCCGTAAATCACACTCATGACTTTTGTAGCAGCTCGAATATTCGACTCACCTATATTCGATACTGCCACAACAAAACAAATTAGTGAAATTCAAATATAAATCAACTTATTTGAATTGAGAGTTCACTAACCCCATCTATCCAACCACCACTATCCAATAGCCGAACCAATACTATAAAACATTTATAGTAAAGCATGTCGCCATCCAACCAACATCACCACGAACTAACAAAGTTCGGTGATGCAAATCCATTGCACTCAAAATACTAATGCAATGTCGACCGCCGCCGGCTCTGTTCCTTCACCAAAAATACGACACGTATTTTTGGCTACGTCATACAACTTTTTACAAACAGACAATGAAGGCGAAAACACAAGACATTTTCGTCCATTGCGATTTTAGATTATTAATTATATGTACACAAAAATAATTATTAATAAAATTTATTTAATAAACTAAATCAAATCATAATTAAAAATAAATATATATAAATTAATGAAATATTACTGTGTGTGTATATGTTTCATTTTGAGAAGTCCGAATCGGACAACAAACACTAACTAGGAGAAAATACCCAAACTCTCCTCTCAAATATAAGGAGCCATCTCTCGTCACATCCAAACATAACAAGGGGCCTGATCAACGCTTGCCTCACTTTAATATCCTCACCGACACTGTTATCGTGGGTGATAAGAGAACCCAAATATTTGAACCTCTTCACTCCCTCAAACGGTTACTAAAATCTGTTGTGTCATTGTCCCTATAAACAGAGATCATCTATTTGGTTTTGGACTCATAATCTGGAGTTCAACGGAAGCTGAAAACTTTGAAAAGCTGATCAAGTATTTCCTTCACTCCGTTGCTATTCAGTCCAATCACGCAAATTGCTAAACCCAAAATAAATTCACGATATTTTATCACAGGTTTCGGACACAGTCTTAATAGTAAGCTGGAAATATTTCAAAGGCGTTAACGCAAATAGCGAAAATTTTAGTACCTTGATCAAGTTTAGAACATTTTTGTACTAAAATATATACTGGAATGGTCGCGTTTTCATAACGTTAGGCATTGTCAGGCCACTCATTCCCATTACGTAAGGCCATACTCATTCCCAGTACCAGCGAACTACTCGTATTTTTCTCGTTCCGAATAATAACATAATTTCTAATATGGTTGTGTAACAATCGTTGTAGTGTTCTCGGTCAGCTGTATATTTTGCATTTTAGATTTTTTTTACAGTGCTGTTGGTATTCTGTTTGGTTTCCCTTTACATTTTTCTGTCTTGTTTATTTTCAATTACTTGTTGGGGTTCAGCTTTTTATCGTGTTTATATAACAGACGGGATTCGTTTTTTTGACTTTGTTTATAGATGGCTCAATTGGTTTAGTTTCTGGCACAATTGATCAACATCGCAACTATATTGAACGCTTCATTAAGATCAATGTTTTCTAAAGGGTGTTCGGCAATTACTTGAGACTTCTCTTGTTGTACATCATTCGCGCAATAGTGGAATTTATATTAGTTGTGCCACTAATCGTAGTAAAATTTATTCGTTTCGATTATATATTTTTTCTATACCACGTCATATCCTTCAATGAGTCTATACTGGTTAAAGCTAAGAAATACCATCGCCGATTGGGTCTATTGGTGAAGAGTGAATCTCTAAGGTGTATACCGATTTACACCTCTATAAGAGCGGGAAATAATATAATTGAATATGTTAAGTATTGGCAAGGCTAGTTATTACGTAATTCATACTAAAAGGTATTTGAAAAAATGTGAACCAACATGTTTAGTTAGAGTAACTTTACTGTTTTAAGTTATTTGAGTTTTTTTATATTTGCAATTTAATCTTAGGAAGGTCATATTACAAAGCACTTGAGGAGTATCCGGAAGCGAAACAAATTGATTTGCCATATGCCCATCAACAATTCTGCAAAACTCCGAAATACTACGACTCACGAAAGCTTGTTGAACTGACAGAAAACACACCATTGATGTTCACCTTGAATTGATATAAAAATATTTCAATGAATAATGATGTTCTTACAACACCACGTGTGGTCAACATTTAAAATAAATTTGTTTTCCTCAAAAATGTATCCTTATCACTACCAGAATAAACTCTTGTACACATTTGGGAACAATAATTAGGAGAAATAGCAAATTTTTTACAAATTCCCATTTCCTTATTCCCAGGGTAAACCAGAATAAACCCACGGGTGTCTTCAAAGCTTTGCAATTGATTTTCTGTCAAAAAAATACCATACAGTTCTACAAAAGTCTCCGATCGTGCTATATTATCTATTTTAGGTATGTTGCTGTTGTTGGTTGTTAGTATTTTGAGGAAATTAATAGCATCACTCAGAAATGGGTACATGTCACATGTTCTGAAAGAAATTTGGTAAATACTATAGTTGTTGTTAAATACTATATTTAGTAACTTTTTGCCTTCATTTTGAGTTTTCCAGCTTTGTACAGCTTTCATCCATTCTACATTCAAGGGGCGAAAAACACCAACATCTATAATGGGTACCGCACCATTTTGATACAGCGGAAATAAAACTTTTCAGTAAAGTGAAAAAAAAGTTGTGAAATACGTTCCGATATGCATGTCATCATTGAAACCTATTCAATAGATTCTGAGATTGTTGAATTTGACTATTATGCTACCAACACCATAGGCAAAGAAAGTAGAAGTTAGATTGATACTGGCCAGCCTGAGTGATCTTCAAAATCAATTTACCACTTTCATGGTCTTCTTAAATGAAATAAATTAAAATTTCTTCTATAAAATCAATTTGTACAATTTGTACTTCAATCTATAAACCCTATAAGACATTCAAATAAAATGTTTATTATTTTCTGCTAATGTCTTTAAAAGAAATGATATACCATCACGAGTGGAGAAACCTCACATTGGATTTATGAGTAGCTTTACTATAATAAATAAGTCTTATATTTGAATTTTGTTGAAAAGCAACTAAAACTGGTGCGTGATAAGTATATATATTGGGACAATATCAAGCATCTTAGAAGCTAAATAAAGGTCCATGTTATGACTTTATTACGGTAATACTGAAAAGCTTTTAACTTAATAAAAATGAATATACAAATTAAATTATAGATGTAAGACAATAAACGCGCATACAAAAATATACGATCTCGGAGTTATGGTGATTGAAAACAACATTTTCTATTTTCGTATACGGCTATTTAAAAAATAAACTAAAAATATAGATACGTGAACTATATATATATATATAGACTGGACATAAACCGAATTGATCTAACTGTACAATAAAATTATTGAGCCATGAAAATTGCAGATAGCATGAATTTCTATTTTATGAAATTGGATAATAAATTTTGAGCCATGCCCATATGAAAAAAACATTAGTTTCGAATTTGTCTCATAAAAGTTAGCTTATTGGAATTTAAAAAAAATGTCTCGTCAAAAACTATATATTTTGTAAGAATTCCAGATTGTAAACATATCGCCCACATTTATTAGAGATGTCTGTTATATAGGGGTGTTCCAACTAAATTTTCGGTTGGATAACATTTTGCATCACTTTAGGCATAATTTCGGCTTCATTCGCTGTAATGGTAAAATATGATGCAATTGAAACTGTATGGTTTCTCTGGCAGTGCCAGTTTTATTGAAACAGCATATCTCGATAACGTGCACGATTACCACGCATCATGCAACCAGCCCTAAATCCGCACCAAACAGTAACTCTTTGTGGCGCATCGATATAGTTATTCAAACGCATCTTGAGTCTCTTTGGATCACAATAAAAATTACGGAATTGAACACGAAAATCATTTTATTCTTGAAACCAGAGACACAATGTTCCATTGAATCTATAAGCAATGTTATCTAAGCATTTACGCAAGTCACAATTTACGATACGTTAAATTATGAGAATCACCATAGCTCGAATCAATGTTATTACTCCATTAAAAGCAAGAACACGGTCGAGGGCCTATATGTATATCTATATCACATTATTAGCTGAACTGCAGAGTTAGAGAAATAAAAGTTGGATTCCAATTTTTGTAGTACAATTTGATGATCAACCGAGTCTTAGTAATGTCATGCAAATCAGCAATGTTGTTTTTCGTACAAATAATCATCTTGATATAAGAACGGATGTTCTACCTATATAATGTTTCACTCTCGAAACTCGAACTGAAGATATATAGTAATTTGTCCAAAATCATTCAGAGTCTCGGACTTAGAAACTTTACCGATTGTCAAATCTACATTTTTCAGAAAGAAATGGGATATTTTTAGAAATAATGGACCCTGATTAAATCTCACGAATAGCAAGACATATTCTTCCTTATGATAAAAATATTGTTGAAGTAGTATGTGTCAACAGTTTAGATGAACCGGACCACTCGCCCGTCATTATGACTGTTAGTTCCACGATTGTGAACAAGGAAAATCCACCTAGACTAACAAATAACAAAACCAATTGGGAATTATTTAGGAAATTGGTTGAAGATAACACCGATCTTCTTGTACCAATCAAGGATCCGGTTCAATTAGAAAATGAAGTGGAACTATTAATCAATTATATACAACAAGAAGCATGGGATAACACCCCTGTAATCCAAAACAAGGAGCGTAATAATTTCATTTATCCAGTCGAGATCAGGGACTTGGTTAATGAAAAACGGAAAGCAAGGAAAACATGGCAGAGAAACCGAGCACCACAAAGCAAAAGAATTTTTAATTACCTCTGCAATAAGCTTAAGCAAAGAATTAGAGAACTAAAAAATGAATCGGTCACCCGTTATCTTCGTAGTCTTACAGACACTAAAGAAACAGAGTATTCTCTATGGAAAAGACCAAATTATCAAATACGCGCCAATAAAAAATGATGAGGGAAATTGGGTAACAAGTGCCAAACAGAAAGCAGCACTGTTCGCATCTCATCTTGAAGAAACGTTGCAACCATATGCTAGACAATCAGCGGATGAAAATATAATACCAGTGCACAAGGAGGATTGTAGGAAAATACCACCTGTAACTCTACGAGAGTTGAAAAATGGAATTAACCATAAGATAAATATGAAAAAATTCCTGGCTATGATTTAATTACAGGTGAAATAGTGAAGGCACTTCCTGAGAAAGGGGTGCGAAAACTTCTTCATATTATCAACGCTTCATTTCGACTGAAATATGTACCTCTGCAATGGAAAGTAGCAGAAATAATTATGATACCAAAGCCGAACAAACCATCTAATAATAAAAAGTCATATAGGCCAATTTCTCTGCTTCCAGTACTTTCGAAAATTTTTGAGAAACTGTTATACAAAAGGATGAAACCTATAATACTTGGGAGAAAGCTAATACCACCACATCAGTTCGGATTTAGAGAAAACCACTCCACCATAGAGCAAATTCACAGGATTACAAGTATTATTGAAGATTCACTTGAAAATAAGAAAATATGCTCAACAATATTTCTGGATGTAGCACAGCCTTCGATAAAGTATGGCATCCTGGACTGGAATATAAACTGCATCGAGATTTGCCAAAAGAATACTTTCAGATATTAAAATCTTACATTGATGTGAAGAAAAATTTTCCGAGCTAAAGAGGGTATCTGCAGGGGTTCCCCAAGGTAGCGTGCTAGGGCCAGTGTTGTATTTACTTTAAACAAGTGATTTACCAAACACAAGCGGCACAACAATAGCAACATTTGCGGACGATACAGCAATTTTAGCGCACTGGTTATAAAGTAGACGAAGCAACCAGAAAACTGCAACGGGCTACGAACCAACTTAGTAACTGGACCAAAAAATGGCGCATTAAGCTAAATGAAGGAAAATCAACGCACGTTAACTTTATACCAATCAAATAGTTAACTGGATACCAATAGAATAAAATTCCAAACAAGTTCCCTGTGCTAACACAGCGAAATATCTTGGCATGACTCTCGATGCTAAGTTAAAATGGAAAGAGCACATTAAAAAGAAAAAGGAGGAACTACACATTAAATATAGAAATATGTATTGTCTAATTGGAAGGTATTCAGAGCTGTCAATACCTAATAAGTTGCTACTATACCAACAAGTTTTAAAACCTATATGGACTTATGGTATTCAGCTTTGGGGCTGTACTAAGAAAACCAATATTAAAATAATACAAGCTTTTCAAAATAAAGTGTTACGTGGAATAGTGAACGCTCCTTGGTACATAAGAAACGATAACCTACATAGGGACCTCCGGATGGAAAACGTCATCGAAGAAATAACAATTCATGCAAAGAAACCCATACAACGGCTTGGTCAACATGAAAATGTTGAGTTACGTGGTATGCTGAGTAACACAAATGGAGTACGAAGGCTCCAAAAAAAGAAACCGCTGGAATTGGGAAGACTACAATAGGGCGGCCAAATTTTTAGAGACTAACTAATAGGTTATAAGAGAAATTACTAGATGATATATGTAATCAGTTGTAATATTTAAAACAATAAAAAAAAAAAAAAAAAAAATTTAGATGAAATTTCTTTATTAAGAATAGAGATGGTCATGGAGGGTTGAGATGTTGAGAAGGGATATCAGAAAACACCACAAGCAAAAATATGACACAATTTTTTATTCTGGAAAGCAAATATTTCTGAAAATTAGCACATAACTTTCATGGTTGCAATTTAGTGTCCCGAATTTCGATATTTTTATTAGGTCCCATCTAAAAATGCAGTACATAAATTCTTTGATGTTACGATGCTCAATAATTCACTGATTTAGAGTGAAACCGCTGAATTTTCAACTTGATTTCGGGTATGAATATTTCTGCCTCCAATGGATAAAACAAATACAATAATATTCACACCTTAGTGATTAGTGGAACAGTGATTTGTGTGAACAGGTTTAGGTTCGAACAAATGCGACTATTGCCGCACCAGACGAAAATTAAATTATCCGAAATTATTAGATAAACTCGATATCAGCTAACTGGGTGTCTTGGAAACGTGCAGACAGATCGTCTTTATCAGAATATGGTATTCTAGATTTTAAGATTACGTGTGATCGCAAAATTATTCTCCCTCTCCCCATTATTAGTCACAATTTTGATTAGAAAGTAGTTACTGATCAATGTTTACGCATAACCTATCTAAGTTTTCTGGGACCTATCTACTATTAAGAGTAACGTTACAGCCCTGATTCATATGGTCTCAATTTTCGGATATTCGAGGTACCTAGGATTGTTGTTTTTTTGACAGAAACTATATTTTAGTTGTGATATTTTTAATTGAGTTGTTCCGCAGTTGGCCACCATCCTATTTTCATTGAGCATGTCGAGTTCAGAATTCATCGTTTTAAGTCAAGGAATGGCCTATAGTTGGCCACTTAGTTTTACATAAGTTATTATCTTTTTTTCGAATTTATGGTTTTTCCTTCCACCGCTTATCATTTATTTACAGATCGGTATGCCTGATATCTTAGGCAGATTTCCCTGTTTCCATCCCTGCCTCGTGAAGGCACATACTCGTCTACTGTTAATAGACTTATTTGAATACAATTTAATTACATATTTATTACTCGCTTATTTTATAATAATGTCTACCGCTTAGTACAGTATCACTACATTTCTAAAAAGAGTTGAAGTTGTTTGGTATCATCAAAGCAAGTTTATTTGCTGGCCACTCAACTCTTATGTCAATGCGAAGTTGATCTTTTACTACTTGTGCAAGCTGACAGGTCCATACAGGCTACCATTCTTCCATGCTCTATTAGCATTTGCGTGAACCACGCACTTAAATGTATTTTTCTCTCTATAGTCTTTCTTCAATGTTTGGCAGGTAACCGTAGATTATTCTACCATTCATTTAACTCGACCATCTATTTTGCCATAGGCCTATTGACGATTTTCTTATTTACCACTTGAGTGATCTAAAGTGGATCGGCCGTATCTGATTACCCAGAACCACATTTTGGCTTTTTTTTATTTTATAGTTGGCAATCTTTTCATTTAGGAGTATATCTATTGGAATCATGCCGGCCAAGACGAGAACTGCATCACTTGATACCGTTCTGTACGCTTTGGTGATTCCTAGGAAGATACTTCTTTGAGCACTGATTAATGTTCGCCGGTGGTTCCAGTTCATTCTGTCAGCCCATCTAGTGCATGCTTAAACCATTGAGGATACCACGAGGCTTTCATGTCATATACAAACAGAGTACCTTTGTTAAGCCCCATGTCTCTTTTGCTACTCTTTGTAGCACGGCGACAACTTTCTAGCTATTTTCCGTGACGCTTTTAACATGTGAGGTGAATCCGAGCCTTCCGTCGAAGTCCACTCCAAGCCTGTTGACAGTTTTTACCAACTTAATTCTTTGATCGTTTAGTGAGATCAATGCTACCTCTTGGACTTCGTGGTTCATACTACTGTTGAAGACAATACTCCATAAATGTGGGCCTATAGAATGGAGTGTTGTGGGTCTCCCTTATTGACACTCTTTTGGAGTGTATCGACTTGTAGTGGCTGTTCTTTCAGAAAAATAGTCGTTTATGAGATTGTAAATATTTGCGGGGCTATTTATTTTCTTAAACTCCAACATTATACTTGGCCACCACCAATTATCAAACGCGCCAGATTCATCTAGAAAAACTCCTAGATTGGACTTTTGGTCTGATTCTGACCATGTTGAACATTGCTCATTCGATCTATTTTCTCTTAAGCCCAACTGTTTATCGTTGTATTTGCCACTGTTTTGAAATATATTCATCAATCTGCCGGTAATTAGATCGGCCATTGGATCACTTTGACACCTATCCCCACCTTTTCTAATTATGACCACTTTGCCATTTCTCCAAGCTTTGGCAAAAATTCCTTTGTTTAGACAGGTATTCATTAAGCTTGTGATACTACTGGGCCCTATAATAGGCCAAGCACGTTGTATCACTTCAACCTCGATGTTATCTAGGCCTGGCGCTTCATCACTGAAGTGGCTCACATTTGGCGTATCTGGTACAATGTACTCTGTTATAAACTGATTTAGGCTGTTTTGTGTTTTGTCACTTATACTTTTATATATACGCATTACAGTTTGCTACATATGTTAGTTGTTCTTGCTCTCTCGGGATTCGGAGTTCGAGTCTCATTGATATACTTTGCTCCATTTTTGCACAATTTTTCTTTTATTGGTTAGGTCCGGGGACCACCATAAAACAATTTGCTTTTTTGGGGCACGTATAGAGTTTGATATTATTTGCTCAATTTTATCGACGTCATTTCCGTCCGAAATATTCAGGTCATTCACCAGGTTTTACCAGGTGCTATTTAATAGGTGGTGGTACTTCCCCCAATTTGAATGTTTATTTGCAAACCGATGAACTTTTCCTGACTAGTGATTATCATTTTCCGTGTTTTCCAAACCCACGATGAAGAAAAATGCTCTGTGGTCGCTTGTTGTCGAGCGTTAATAACGAAGAAGCCACTTTGTGCTAAAAATTCTTCAACAACAGCTCCTCTCTCATTGTTGTTCTTATTATGCCAAAGTTTGGACTTTGCATTGTAGTCGCCTGTTATTATAATTGGATGGTTTTTAAGAACATCCATTATTTGTTCAAACTTCACGTTTCTCTTGCTCGTCTGAATACTGGAAGTAGATATATTGACTAGATAGGAACTATACATAGATCAGATCTTCTACACACACGCAATACGAGTTGCAGTACTATATATAATGGAATTTATAAAGCTTCTTGATCGTTATTAAGGATCCCAATAGCTGGGTGATAACTCTTGTGGATGTCACCAAACCACCTATTGTAATATTTTTAATCATCTTTAACCGCGTATTGTTCCTGCATGCAGATTATTCCATAAGTCAATTGCTTCTGTGTCATTACAATGTCTGATTTCACGTCGCACTGCTTTTGTATTCTGCATATTCAATTGAAGAATTTTCAATCGACAAGTATTTTTTCTTTAACTTCCATAAACAGGTTTCTTTATCATTTGAACTGAATGATAAAGAAATCTGTTGATGGAAGTTAAAGAGAAAACTTCTATATGAAGGACATATTTTCCTTCGGGATGAGTGATCGAACGGCTTGTATGGTTTCATACAACAATCGCATTTAGCGTGTTCGGTTTTTGTGGAGCAGGTTTTTGTTCGAGACCACTCTCATACCAATGACTGCATATACAATCTAGTTCTTTGCAGTGTTTTGCGATATGCCTAAACGCATGGCATTTATAGCACCTTGTAACACTGGCAAAGTCTGTTACTCTATATATAGGATCAGCACAGATACAATCTGCGGTTTCTGACTAAGGTATTTCTAGCCGTAGGCAATACCTCGATAACCCAATTTACTATCTTACAACGGCGTTTTATATCCTCCACCTTCACTCATGACGATTACCATTACAGGACGATTTCCCGTAGCTTTTTCTACACTCTTACTATTTGTGGAAAAACACTTTCTTACTATTTGTGAAGGAAGTCTCCCTACTCGTCATTGCTTTTACAGTGACAACTTTGGACGGTTGCCACTGCGGATTCTTCTAGTTTTATTTGCCGACAGTAGGACCGGCGCCTGAATTATCGCACTCTCACGATACTTTTTCTCGGATAGTAGTTTTGCCACTATCTCGACTTAGACGAGTCAAACTCGATATACTGCCAACATTTTATGTTTCAACTTTGGTAATAACGAGTAATGTCTATAAGGCCGAATAATTCACAATTTCTTCTTAAACTAGTTAGTGCTGATTTGAATTCATTTATTACAGCAACAGTATAAGTCGTTTAAATTACCTAAGCATAGGTCAGTTTAGATTTTCAAAGACTCAACAAATGGGCGAAATGAATGAGAAAGTCACAAAGCAATAATCGTTTGTTGCTGCGGAGACATTCATATACACAAACTCACTATTCACCGAAAATGTACAATTGACTCTGTTCTTGTTAACAATTGTAGATTTAGATATCAAACTGTGCTTTCAATTAATTTACAAAATTAAGTTTTTTTATTTATGTTCTATACCAACCAATAAATTTCAATCAATTTAGCATCTCCCGTTGAGCCCCTCGTTGTGCTACGGCAAAAAAAAAGAAGAAAATCCCAAATCAAAATATAGAACTGAAAATCAAATGTGAAAATTGGTTAGATTTCACAAATACTAAATATAGGATTTCTATTCGTTTTCCTTTATCTCTTCTACTCGAATAATAATACTCCTATGTATATAGTACGTGGCATATAGTCAGTCATCTGTCTGTATACCATATACGAAATAACATGCAACAGGAGACTATACATGTGTGTATAAAGTTGGTATCCTCAATTCTACAGCACCAATAAAGAGCAACAATTTGAGTTGGCATTAGGACACATAAAAGCTTTTTTGGAAATGATGAATTAATTTCGAATTTATTTAGATGCTTTCTTCAATTGGCCCTTCTTATTTATTATAAGCTCGCACAGCATGTATTAGTAAAAAATTTCAGCACACAATATTCTGGATTTTATTGCGTCGATTTCGAAGTCAAAACTTTTTTTAATCTTATTGCCATAAACTTTTAATTCAAAATTTTATTTTTGGGTGTTGTTATTGAAGACACTGTGACATAATGTTATCTTTAGAAAATTTATAAAGTTTTTGTTTATTTACTTATACGCAGGCAGGTCGAGTATGGATTAAATTGAATTCGTAATTATATATTTACTTTGCTTGCCTTATGAACATAAGAGTATAACATAAAATTGAATAGCAAATATATGTTTATGATTTCGTCATGCGGATATAAGTTTTTCCAATCAAAAATCAATTATCGTTATATCGCATGGATGATAGATGGATTGAGTTTATCTAGGAATAATTATATACACGATGCCCTTGAGGCCATCTGAAGTTCATCAATTCTAATTAAATCACAATTTTTCCACGCGCGAACACATTGCGGAAAAAATGTGATTTAATTAAAATTGATGAATTTGGAATCTGGAATAAAAACTAGACTTGAACAATTATAAATTAAGGCCTAATTGAGCTTTTAATACGTTGTACGTATCCGATGCGAGCCGAGGAGTTTCGTTAACTCCGTGAAAAGCTTTGACTCGAATTGGGTTCCTTGATTGAATGTATAGTGGCAATGGTTGATGCAGACATGTCGCTCATGAAATACGCTTCTAGCCATCGAGTGAAACGATCGACACTGGTGAGTAGATATGTATATCCATTGGATGGAGGGAGTGGTCTTACTATAACCAAAAGAATATGCTCGAATCGACCAGGTGGAATGGCGAATTGTCCAATAGGCGTTTTTGTGTGCCGTTGAACTTTCGATTTTTGGCCGGATAAGCAAGATTGTGCCCAATGGGTTACGTCTTTGTTTATACTGAGCCAAAAGCCAGAGCTGTAATCAATTTACGAGTCGCGCAGACACCACGACGTGAGATACCGTGTAGAGTGTCAAAGATGGTTCGACGTAGTTGCTCTGCGGTGTACGGGCGTTTTGCACTCGTGGATGTTTCGTAGTAGATTTCTAGGCCGGGTACAGTTTGAAAAGCTCTAGTTTCAGAAATGAACAAGCGGAACCAGTAAGTAAATTCTGAATCGAAGTCCCGACCCTCGACAAAATATCTGAAGTGTTTGATTGCTAGATATATTGCGAGTAATTCCATATCGAATGCAGAGTATTACGGCACCGACGGCAGTGTTCGATGCATCAGTTGTTATGCTGAGCTTTGAGTCGCAGAGAGGATGCGAAAAGTGTTGACATTCGTCAGGCCAAGATAAGTTCTTAGCTTTGGTAAAAATCGGTGGTAGTAGTTTACCATGCCGATGGATCGTTGAATACTCTTGATTGAGGTTGGAGCTGGGAATTCTTTAATGGCATTGATTCGTTCTTGTGAAGGAAGGATGCCTTTAGCGGTGATCTTGTGGCTGAGGATATCAAGAAAGGAGACGCCGAAGACGCATTTTGAGCACTTGATGTGAACATCAAACTCGACAAGTCGTTGGAATGGCGTTTCCAGATGGAGGTTGTGTTGCTCTTCAGTTTGAGATGCCACAAGAATGTCGTCTATGTAGACGAACACGAAGTCGAGATCTCGAACGACTTCGTTCATGAAGCGCTGAAACGTTTGCGCGGCATTGCGTAATGCAACTGGCATACTGGGTTGGTGATTGCCGTTTTAAAAACGTCTTCCGGTGCCTCGGGAATGTGGTGATAACCTCTGATGAGATCAAGTTTGGAGAAAAATGTGCAGCCATGCAAGTGCATGGTGAAGTTTTGAATGTGGGGTACCGGGTAGAGATCCGGTATCGTAACCGTGTTTAAACACCGATAGTCGCCAAATGGCCTCCAATCGCGATCTTTTTTCTAGACCATGTGTAGTGGCCAAGAGACAGAAGATGTCGATGAAATGGGAAATGGCCTTCCGTGACAATGTGATGAACCACGTTGTGTCGGACTGGCATTTTATAGTTTGGCTCTACTGTAAGTAGTGGGTACTTTTTGAGCAGAGTACCGTAGCCATTATTGATGTTAAAACGGATTGGTGTTGGTGTGTTACAGGGATGTGCGTCGACACGTCAACTATTATTGTCGACGTTGAAGCGTCAATAATGCGTCAACATTGTGTCGACGTCATGTTTAAGTCGACAATGACGTAATGTCGAGAAAAAATTATTTTAATAAATTTTTTAGTGTTGGATTCCTTTTTTTGCTTTTTCCGGTTTAATTCTATTCGATTTTTCCGTTAATTTTTTATTTTGTTTTACTTTATAAGACTTTTTACCGAGCAAATAGCGCAGTGGTTGTGACGTTTGGATCGGGAGGTACCGGGTTCGAATCCCAACAGAGGTGGGATGCAAAAAGGGTTTTTCATCTCCCGATTACGATCGGTGATTAAATTGAAAAACATCTATGACCCTCTGTTGGAATGTAGAACTCATGGGCCGACCCATCGTTCATGTTAGTACAGGCTAGCATGGAGCTATGCCGTGTGCAGATGGCCAATTAAAAGACGGACCTGTAGCCGTGTACAAAATAGGGATACTGTTCAGAAGCTTTCAAAGGACATTAAATCCACTTGTTCGGCTAGTGGATTTAATGTCCTTTGAAAGCTTCTGAACAGTATCCCTATTTTGTACACGGCTACAGGTCCGTCTCTAAATAATGTATGTATGTGTTGGTATTTATTTTAAAAAAAAAAAGAGTGAGACGACATTATTTTGTTATTAGATTAGTAAGTCCCCAAAAATCATTTTAGTATTTAGTTTTTTTTTTGGTTATTTGCGTGGAGGAGAGTACGGAATATAGTCAAATTTATCAATTGTTATTATTTGCCTTTAATTTGCCTTTATTTTCTAATTTTAATACTTCGAAAGTGTTTTACGATTGTTTTTTGCCCGTTTCGTTACCTAGATTTCTAGTTTGGCCAGAAAACTTTTAAAAATTCCAGCCAGTTCCGGTCAAATTGAGAGAATTTTTTCCAACTGGGCTTATATACATACACTCAGAAAAATAGATCCTATTAAAAGACTAATAGTACAGTTATTGATTTGATATGATAAGTTGTTCATACTAAAATCAAAGTTTCTTAAAGTATCATACGATTGGTTTAATAAGGTTTGCATTGTTGTTTTTAAACTATAAAAAAAATAAAAGTAACTAGAAATACTATTGAAGTAATATGATTAAGCAAGCTATATTAATTAGATCGTACTATTGGTTTAATATCCTGAACTATTGGTAATTAATGTGAGCAAAAGTATTAAATTTATGATAGAAATTATAGTACATCCTTTTGATTAATCAGAAAATAAAATTAACCTAACTATGTATATAGGTGAATTTTTATGAAACATAAGAATGGTATCCAAAAACAATATATAGTAATAAGAAACAAGTGTTTATTTTCTTATTAATTTATATAGTTTGTACTTGGGATATTACATACCGAAATTTACTGTAAACAAGATACAAATAAGGGTTTAATTCATACTTACTTTACATTAGTCGTACAACTATCGGACGAACGAGCATATAATAATAATAATAATAATAATAAAATAGTGTTTAAAGACCATTACTGGCCCCTTATTGCGTCAACATTCTGGCTCCAACGGTTTCGATCCTGGGCTTGGTCTTCACACTGTCCTAGACAACCATAGAAGAAGCCAAGTCATTCTCTACACCGTGGAGCCATCGTCGCCTGCAACGACCTCTGCGCCTACCATATGGTGGCTCTCCTTTCAGAGATCGCTGAACAATTCGTTCTGGATCAGCACGAAGAACGTGACGAGCGAGCATATACTACTGTAGTATAGCAATCACGTTCCAAATAATAATCACACGCCTCTTAAAACGAAGAATCCGATTTACGTTTGGCGCATAGTTGTTAACTTAATTAAGAAAAATATTTGAGCTTTCATATACGAGTATGTGTAAAATTATCACAGAATTTCAGAAAAAAAAAATAAGAAAATTTTTATTATAGCTTGAATTAAAAAAATTATAATTAAATTAGCAATCCAGTTGATAATCGTTGAATATTTGAAGATCTTCATTTTCTTAAGTTAAATTAGTTTTTTGGGCTAGAGTATTATACACATAAACATTAACGCTTGTTACTACATTTTTATATCTGGGATGGAATTCTGCAAGAATGTCATATATACATATATACATAAATATATCGATAACTTAACGAATTCCACCTTTAAGGTCTTGAATCGATTGTGAAGGATTGGCATAGACCCTATCTTTCACTTAGCTCCAAAGAAAAAAGTCTAAAGATGTTAAATCACAAGGTCTCGGTGGCCAAGATCACCTCTTCGAGAAATAACACGGTAAGGATATTTTTCTTGCAAAAATGCTATTGTTTCGTTGCTTTTATCACATGAAGCGCTGTTTTGCTGAAAATAAACGTCGTCCACATAAATATCTTCCAATTTCGGTCATAAAAAATCATTAATCATAGCTCGATAGCACAATCCATTCACCGTAACAGTTGCACCAGCCTCATTTTCAATCGCACTAAACAGTGACACGTTGAGGATGGACAGGCATTTGTACAATCATTCTTGGATTTTCTGAGCCCCAAATGCGACAATTCTGCTTATTAACATAGCCTCCGAGGTGAAAATGGGCCTCATCACTGAAGATGATTTTTCGATGAAAATCCGGATCATGTTGGAAAACCCTTTATATAGCCATGTGGAGGGCAAATCAATAGTGTGACTATTAAATATATAGGAACATCCTATTGAATAAATAGGACGCACATTATTCAATGTTTTTAAACGGTAATCCGATAGGATATAAATATGTAGAAGTGGTACTCGTATACCCATCGGTCAAAAATAACGGTACATTTTGTATTAGTTTGGAACGTATTCGAGAGAAATGTATTACTATGTCATTACGCAATTGAAATTTGAAGCGATCAGTTGAATTTAAAAAAAAATTACTCGGTGTTTCAAATAAATTAATTTCAAATTGTGTAAACCTACTGAAATATTTTATGATTATTTGTCAAGTTCGTGTTCTTAAGTAAAGTGTAAAAGTACAGATCACTGTATAAATAGAACGTATACAGTATACAGATTTTGTGTGAAAATTGTGCCGCCACGTGCAGGAGCAAAGCAGTGAAAACTTCTATCGGTAAGTGTTTTTAAAACTTTCAACTTTCTTATACATATTTAAGTGCAATTAATAACTAAATTTATATATGTATATAATATTTTAGTTGTTGATTTTATAAATATAGTAAGCTCATTTTGTGTTGAAAGTTACTCTTCTTATACGTGACGTGCTGCAATAAATAAGCAATATATTTTGTGATTCATAGAATTCATAGTATCTATTAAATATTAAGGAATATATACTTTTAAATAAATAGGAGCCATATTAAGTTTACTACTTTCTTAAGAGTCCAATTATTTTGTAAAATCAGATCAGTGTTAGGAATGTTTTTGTTGTAGTTTCTTATTTGAAATCGAAATTTTAAAACCTCAGGAATTACTTTCTTCTTATAATTACTCATATTCAAATATAGGGCTAGTATTGGAATAAAATATGAGCTTCAATGAGGATTTGGTTGATGTGTCCGAGGAATTGTTGAATCCCGCTGAAATGAATAAAAATTTGGATATAAATACACAAGATGGAACCCAAGCAGAAGTTGATCAACAACATAGTGTATCAACCGAGTTAGTGGTTGAAGGGCCTAGCTGCGGTGCCATTATTCAACATTTAAATAATGGGAATGGTGCTGCTGACAGCAATAGCATTGGTCAAAATTGCGATCTTAAGGACCTAATTTGTGGTCGATTTGGTTTCGATGAGATTATTTATAATCGTGTTGCTGGTAAGAATATCAACTTTTTTGGAATTTGAATTAAAATTATCTGATATTTTTAATATTTAGAACACGATTTTGATATTGAGAGTCTTCTCGTCATCACCGAGTCGGAGATCAATGATTTATTTCCAGTGCCGCTGTTAGGAACTAGAGCCAAATTTAAATTTCATTTGAATTTATGGAGAAGAGATGTAATTATATTGTTGTTTAATTTTGCAATGGTAGCTTTAATAATTATAATTTATAGGCCTGTACGGTTTCTGTTACAAGTTCCTGTTGGGAATGGATTAACAATATATCAACTCCAACGTCCACGCAAAACACATTTTCCAATGGTTCACAAGTTAACTCAGGTTCCCCGTCATCTCACGAGCCAGCGAAGAGTGCGCCTTGAGTAACACGAAATTGATAGAATTACTGAATGGTACAGAAATAGGTGCAGAGGTACTCGTTTTTATGAAGAAAAAAATTACCTTGAGGGATCAGACAGGGACATTTTAACCACATTAATAATAATAATTAACAGTGTTAAAGGCCATTACTGGCCCCTTACTGAATCAACAATTTGGCTTCAACGGTTTCGATCCTGAGCTTGGTCTTCATACTGTCTAAGACAATCAGAAGAGGCCAAGTCGTTCTCTACATCGTGGAGCCATCGTCGCCTGCAACGACCTTTAACCACATTAACTGTTGATAATTATTCCAAAAACCAGAAAGTTATGTCAATGCACGACATAGTTAGTGGATCTGATGCGATTCAATTAATATTTCATACTGAGTGTAAAGTGAGCTCCATTTCTAATTTATTACTGTTTTAGTATTTCCTACAATTATTTATTTTTCATTGATATGTACCTCTTAATTATGTACTTTGTTATTCCTGTGATTTTATTAAATTTTCATTAAATTTTAGGACTATTATATAAGAAAAGGGGAATGGACTAAACCCAACTGGGAAGCTGCACGACAAAGCTGTCAATGCTCGCGCTAAGATACGAAATTTAAAAAAACGAAAACATTTTGAAATTGAAAAAATAAGTATATCTACTTAAATTTATTTTAAACTTACTTTGTATTTATTTAATTTTAAGGTACGACTGCTGTCCTTATTGTGCCATAACCAGAAACTCTCAGTGAAACTGAAAAAGAATCCATTATATGGCTTAAGCACAACAATGAACCCTGGACACTTGTGGAAATTGAATGGAAACAACTAATATCTACTAAGCAGATATTCGAATACTGGACAGCTATAATTTATTGAAGAAGTGGCCACTATTTAAACACAAACTCGGACATACCTTGGTAAAAAATACACAATATATACGCATAACTGAATATTTTATATACTTAATGAAATTTTTTATTTAGATTGATATAGACAATTCATCCAATTCATTTACATCTGCTAAATAATAATCAAAAAGCTTTCAGGCTAAAATATCACTAAATAAATATTTATAGAAGATACATATGTATAGACACTTATGTTAAGAATTATAATAAGAATGTAATTAAAACTCGAAAAGCATAATGTATATAAATGAAATAAACAATTCAAATCGTTTTTTGAAAACAATTGGTTTTACTAATTTTTTAATTTTCAGGTACCCAGCAATTTTCATATTTAATTATTAAGTAGCATTATAAAAATAATAGTTTTTCATATTAAAACGATATATTGTTGTTTTGAAAAGGTGTAGAATTAATATTATAGTAAAAGTACAAATATTTTCTGTTTAATACAAAGTGAAGGTCCTATTAAACCAATGATGCAATAGTGTACGATTTTCTTTCACTCTATGAGATGATCACCTTAATTTTAAAGTATACCCTATTATTTGATCATCTAGTAGATCACATTATATCGATCCGTACCACTTTAAAATTAATAGTATACATCATGTTAATAAATAATATGACGTATCGTTGTTTTAAAACGGTGATTACAATTAATTTTATAGTGAAATTAATAATTTTTTATGTTTAAAAGAAAATGATGGTCATATTAAAACAATGGTGTAGCAGTGTACATTTTTCTCTCAGTTTATGGGGTGGCCATTTTGATTGTATAGTCCATCCTATTATTTATCCATCTAGTATGCCACATTATATTAATATGTACCACTTTAAAACTAAAAGTACACCCCATTAATAAATAATAAGACGCATTTTTCCTTTGAAATGGTGATATTATTGATGTAATAGTAAAAAGCTGCTATTAATGTAATAGTTCCCTAATTATTTAATCAATGGTACAAATACCATTGACCAAAATTAATAGTAAAAAATTATTGACGTAATAAGAAATTCTATTAATTGTACAGGATTTTTCTCTGAGTGTAGTGTCCTTCGAAATAGATTGACGATGGATAAATCAAAAAAATTATTATTTATATATTTTACCAGTAAAATTTCGGAAACAGAGAGTAATGAGTTTTCTGATTACGAAATTATTTATTAAATTTAATAATGGTAATTTTCAGTATTTCCTATTTAAACTTACTTTAAATTTTTACCTAATTTTTTTATTAAAATTTATTTTTAATTAACTGAATTAATATTTAAATATTTTATTATTTTTTGTTAGTCATTTGTGAATTGTTAAGTGATAAATGATCAATGATCATTACAAATTATGATTTCTATATATTTTTAATATTTATGTGTTACAAATGAAAAAAAATAAAAAGAAACAAACAAAACTATCATTTTTTATATTTTTTATTGTTGACGCGGCAACAATGTACGTCGACAAAACTTGTAATTGTTGACTCCAAAAAAATATGTCGACAACAATTGTCGACGTCGACGTTTGTTGACGTCGCACATCCCTGGTGTGTTAACACGAACCATTGTGGCAATTAGTGACAGCGTCGTAGCTGGATCAATCAGCATTTTGTGCTTAACATCGGCGCCAATGATCGGACGATTCACAGCAACTAGTATGAATGCGTGTGTGAATGTTCGTTTGAGTCCGATATCCACGTTAATCAATTTTGTGCCGTACGTGTGGATGATTGAACCATTGGCAGCCGATAAGACTAGAACTGAATTTCGATTGGATAATGTGTAATTCATTTTGAAATTCATAGCTGGAATAACCGAAAGGTCAGCGCTAGGGTAGACTAAATAGGTTAGTTTGTTTGTTCGGTCGTACACGAACAAACGGGACTTATAATGTATCAGGGGAGCTGCGTAACTCTGTACCCGTAACTATATTAGTTTTTTTGGTTGTGTGTGCTTGAGGTAGATGGGTATCAGTGCTGTGCCGTACGGAAATTACATGGTGGCATACATTTCTGTGCAGCGTTTCCATGTATGGCATGATACCAGCATCTAAGTTGCCGTATATTGCTATGTGCTCGGGCATGTGATGGAAACCGTTGTCCACGTGACCGGCTCCTGCGTCGGAGCAACCCAACGAGTCTCGATTCGATTCTCATTTTAACCCACAACGGTGATGGCGGGAGGGCGCGGTGCAGCGACAAAGCCAAATTGAGCTTTTAATACTTGCACATTATGTCCGATAGTAAAGTTTTCAATTTAATGTAAATTTGAATAATTCCGTACTCGAAAATGCGCTATATACAAATTTTGATCACAGACATGGAAAATAAATTTTTGATCACAGACATGCACTTAAGCTTGGCACCGTGGGTCATGCCAAGGTATTAAGCGGTGTTTGCTTATGGCACCTATCATGAGTTAATTTCTATTGGTAGATGGCAAGCCTTTTCATATGTAAAGTTAATATGCGTGGATTTCGACTCATTAAGCTTTATTCGCCAACGTTTTGTCCAGTTACAAACAATCTTAATCTTCTGGAGTTTGCTCGTTGCATTGGCGACATTATTTCCAACCGCCGCAACTGCTGTGTCATCTGCAAAGGTGGCTATATGATTCCTTCAATTGAGTTTGGTATAAATCTCCAGACACTCCCGTGCAGAACACCGGTAGAAGTTTTCTTTAGTTCGGAGTATTCATCCTCATATTTCACACGAAAATGTCTATTGGATAAATAAGATCTTAGTATAGCATAGAATTGCCTCTGCTGATTTCTATATGCAGCTTGTATTCCATCCACTGTGCCAAACTTTATCGAATGTTTCGGCGACGTCAAGGAATATGCTTGAGCATAGTTTTATACGCTCTAACGTTCTTTCAATTATGTTTGTAACGCTATGCACCTCTTCAACTGAATAATGTATTTCTCTTAATCAAAATTGATATGGAGGAATTAGTTGTTGCTCCTCAATTATTGGTTTAAGTCTCTTTAGTAAAAATTTTTCGAAATTTTTTGACATAATGGATAGCAATGAAATTGGCGTGAAAGACCTTTTATAGTTATAGGTGGTGCAACAGGTTTTGCTATCATGTTTTGTTTCTGCTACTGGAGTTACTCCGCAAACAGATCAGCCTTCTCTTTGGGAACACTTGTCCAGGTTCCATCTTCCTTTTTAAGAGGAGGCACTTGCATTTTGGGTTTTTTAAGTCCTTTCCTCGCCTTCCACTGTAAGAAGAATTTAGTAATCAGAATTTTTTTCATCAGTTAGACTTACTATATATATATATATCTGTTGATTGATTCATTTTTAACTTCATTAAGAAGGGATTTGAGACTGCTACATAAATTGTTAAGAATTGTTTTGTTCTCCGGTTTCATTGAGTAAATCAATTGTAGCGCGCGCTGTGTGGCATGTGGCTCCATCCTGTTGGAACCACATAACAGCAAGATTAATGCCAGCTAATCTAGGTACGAAAAAAATTCTAATCATGTCCCTATACCGCTCACCATTGACAGTAACATTCTGATCATCATCGTTTTTGAAGACATATGGACCAATGACTACGCCAGCCCATAAAGCGCACCAAATAGTAATTTTCTGTGGATGTAATGGTGTTTCAACAAACGCTTGTAGATTATCCTC
Organism: Tipula unca; assembly: GCA_951394425.1. NCBI lineage: Eukaryota > Metazoa > Arthropoda > Insecta > Diptera > Tipulidae > Tipula > Tipula unca. Next base: position 151,025,362 of record OX596382.1, on the reverse strand, counting down.
TATCCAAATGCGACAGTTCTGTTTATTTACGTATCCATTCTACCAAAAATCGGAGAAGAAAGTTTTGAATGAAAATTCAACATCAATATCAATTTGTGCTTCAGCCCATGCATCGAATTGGCGGCGCATACGATGGTCGTTTGGTTTTAATTCCTTCACAAGTTGAATCTTGAAAGCTTTTAAGCCAAGATCCTTTCGTAAAATCTTCCATAAAGTGGGAGGACACAACCCCAGTTGCTGAGAACGGCGACGAATTGATTGATTTGGATCTTCAATGCTTTCCTGTACAGCGGCTATAGCTTCTTCAGTGCGCGCTGTTCGGCGTCTCACGGGATGCACATTATCATTAAGAGTAAACGTGGTTCGAAAACAATCTATTTTTATTCGAATTAGACGCTCTGAAGGACGATTATGTACGCCATAAAATGGACGAAGTGCACGATAAGTTTGACGAACAGAACGATTATTTTGATAAAAAAATTCAACAATTTGCAAGCGTTGCTCTGATGTAAGTCTATCCATAATGAAATGTCAAACCATACTAAACAAAAAGCAACTATCAGCTGTTAAATGGGTTGTCAAATAAAGCAGTGTTGCAAACTCAAAGTTGTGAACCTCTCAAAAAACATCATTTATGTTATGCGTCTTCTTATTTTGTATAATGGAGGTGCTAGCCAAGGCAGCATAGTGAATCTTAAACTGGTGAGAATTTCTTATTGGTACCTGGAGATTGATTTTTTCCGCCAATAATTCACGAAAGTGTTCCCAGTTTGTTAAAGTGATATTAAAATTAAAACATGTCAAATTTTTGCTTTAATGAGAGTAATATAATCAATGCCGGAAGACTATTGCGGGTGGAATGCTACAATTATTTAAAATATAATTAAATTTTTAATAAGAAGTTAAATTTTATTTATTATTATTCCACACTTAGTGAGTAGTTTTTAACGGGTGTCTGTTAATATAACCCATTTCTAGATGCTCCTACTCGATGGAACTCTAGTTTCAAAATGCGTTACAACGAATTCTGAAGACAACAAATATTACCAAATCTATTTTAAACAAATATTCTCGAAATTGTATTTAATGTAGTTTCTTCATGATTTTAATTTAACCGCTTCTTACATCTTGAAGGGTTTATCGAAAAAAATCGTCGTAGGTATATAGAAATCGGATATGCTTGAATTATCCAAAAAACAAATAATCCACGATATTTTACTAATTGAATCAATCAATTTAAATCTCATAATATAAAGAAAATTGAAACCACTTCACATTCGAATATTTGTATATTTATAGCTCCACAACCTTGTACCCGCATTTTCCACCATTCTTAGATACTTTACGTCATTTATGTTGTTTTTCGTTGTCTATGTATTTTAGCAGTAGATTTATCATGAAAAGCAGTTCATGGTTGATTGAATTTGAATGACATGTATGTATTTATTGTATATATAGAAATTCGTGAAAATTAACAATGACAAATCAAACAACAAATATATGCCAATGATTTACAACGATTTTCCTATTTGTGTTTAACAAATTTAAATTTTGATTGTATGTGTATTTGAGTTAGACACATGAGTACAACGTATGTAGATAATATATGTACGAACATGATAAAATGATTTTGAATGTCTAGACGTTATATCGTGTCGCTACATAAGGCGATTTTCAATTTTTTATACTTTGGAGATTGTAATTACTAACTAGGTTCAAACATCACAGAGCTTGATGCACGAGACATCGAACTTGAAATCGAACTCGAAAATACAAAGAAAATTAAATCAAGCATAATAATCGAATTAAATATAAATAATAATTAATTTTCTTTCAACCCTTTTATGTTTGTTAAAAGTATCTTGAGTTGTCAATTTTTTCTTCTTAAAAGCGATAAGAGAAATTGACAGGAGACCAAGTTTCTTTTATCTTTTATCGTTTTTATGTAATTTTAATGTTAAAAAAATGTTAACCCTTTTTACCTTAATTGGCATACTTTCAGGATGTTGATAATTCTAAACGTGTGTTTACAAGTAAAAAAAATTGTATTTCGAAAACTTTGTATACATCCTTGATGTAGGGAAATGCTAGAAATAGTAGATAATTATTTATTTTTTGATTTAATTAGGTTACATGATTAATTCGAGAATTTAAATAAGCATTCTTCTTCGTACTGCGGATATTTGTATCACATTTAGTTGAAAACTACAATTTGTACCTCATTCATTATGAAATAAAAACAACGCCCTATTTTTTTTTAACGTGTTAAATTTTTATATTTTTTCTCTTTACTAAAATTAATATTTATTTTATTAGATGGAACCTAGTTTTTTATTAATTTTAATTATCAATAAATTGCAAAAATAGGCTGCCCAAAGTTTTGCACGCCCTTAAGGGCTTTTAAAAACGTAACTACACCACATTGTTCTAGTTGATTTTGAAAGTTCCAGTGTATTCTTATCTAAGCTCAAAATTACTGAATTGGCCTGTTTACGATTGGTTTAATAGTTTAATTGTCATGCTTGTACTATATAGCGAGCGCCACGTATATCAGAAATTTTTAGGGTCATAACTGTATGCTGCGACTGACATTTTAATCCTTCTAATTGAATAATTCTAAATTTGACATTTTATTCTTCTTGGCAAACATTGCCTAAATTCAGTCATTCACGAACTTAAAATATATAAATGTTGTAATCTCAAAATTTATTTTTAGACTGCGAGTGGCTGTATAGGCATGGGATAAATTAGTTCAATTTCACGTTCATGGTCTAGAGCTTGTTTATGAACCCAATAGACTAAATTATAGCAATCGTAATTAAATACCGAATATTTTTCAGCTCAGGTCAAATGTTCTCAGTCCAACAAAAGGGAAGCCAGCATATTCTTCAGGCAGTTGAACGAAATGGTTACTAGTTTGAAAAAAGCCTGTAATTTTTTCACGTATATACTGGTTATTTCTCCTATGCAAAACTTTCATAACTTTTATCTGTCCTACAGTATACATAAGTGTATAGTATATGTCGCTGAATGTCGGTTTTAAACCCATTTTAGAATTGTTATTTCTAAAATAACTGAGGCTGACGTGCAATGAGAAATTTAAATCTGCAGTAGTGGGGTTTCATACAATTGTTACTTGCCATAATGCCTTCTGTTAAAAAAAATGGGCATTAATTCTATCTCCTCGGTTTTCTTTCGGTGCAATTCCAAAATCGAAATGACTTTCGTGGACGCCTTTTAACCATTTTTCAATGGTTAAAGACTGTCAGCTAAGTATTTAGACTCAGATACTGAAAATAGGAATACCTCCTTATCCAAATATTTCACACAATGCCATATTAATGGTTTGTGCTGCTATATTAGCAGTATAATTGTTGAAAAGGTCATTCGACCTCAATTTGAGCTGACATTGGCTCACAAGTTGACTGCTTTAACCAAGTTGCACACATCACAATTAAAAATGAATGGTGTATCATCTTTCGCTATACCGGGCCAGTAAAACTGCCTTTGAAATTTCTCTAAAGTTTTACCCCTTTGAAGTTATCCCAGGCTTTCATCACAGGATATTTTAAAAATACCTATTACAACACGAGCGTAAATAATCCATCCCGTACTACTTTAAAAATACATATATACTCGTAATTTATACAGTTGGTTCATCCCAGACTATTTTAATATGTAAAATTTATTAAGTGGAAATACATTTATTCTGGCTAGGTCGTTGAAAGGGTGGCTATTTTCTCATAACGATTCAATGAGATAAGGACTCTATAAGCAACCAATATGTTAGCTTTAATAATTTATTGACTGTTGGAACTGCCGCTACATAAATAAATGTGTCGCCTGGTATGGCCAAGCTTTTGTTGGTTGGAATTCTCGCCTTTGCCAACTTGTCATAGAAATTTAAATAAATGTGTCACCTGGTATGGCCAAGCTTTTATTGGTTGGAATCCTCGCCTTTGCCAACTTGTCATAGAAATTTAAAATCGAAAAAAATCGTATGGCTAAGCTTTTGTAGCGACGGCTATTTTCTAACAGCGATTAAGTTTAAAACAATCTTGGCCATCACTGTGCCAACGTTGATATATTTTTAGTTATTGGAGTTGGCCACCACTGTGCCAGCATTTAGTTTTTTGACTATTGGAAGTTATATGCAATATAAATAAATGTGTCGCATTTGCCAACTTCAAAAAAAGCTACAATCGAAAAAAATCGTATGGTCAGGCTTTTGAAGAAACGTCTATTTTCTCACAACGATTATGTTTGAAACTTTCTTGGCCATCACTGTGCTAGCGTTGGTAATTTTTTGACTGTTGGAATTTCCGCAATATAAATAAATGTATCGCCTTTACCATCTACAAGAGAGCTAAAATTTGAAAATAAATTGTATGGCCCACCTTTTGTAGGAACGGCTAGTTTTTTGTCGTTTGAAATTCCCATAATATATATAAATGTGTGGCCTTTGCCAACTTCAAAGATGGCTAAAATGGAAAAAAGTCGTATGTCCAAGTTTATGTAGGGGCGGCTGTTTTCTAACGGCAATTAAGTTTGAAACCTTCTTCGCCATCAATGTGCCAGAGTTGATATGGTTTGGATGGTTGGAATTTCTGCAATTGCAAACATTTCAAAGGAAGCTAAATTCGAAAACAAATGTATGTTCAAGAGAGGGAAGGCTACTTTCTTGTTTTGTAGTTAAGGCTACTCACGCAGTGATTGAGTTTGAAAACTCAACTTGAAAACTTTAGGTCATCATGGTGCTAGCGTTGATAATTCTTGTCCTTTGGAATTTCCGCAATATAAATAAATGTGCCGTTTTTGCCAACTTCAAAGAAAACTAAAATCGTATGGCCAAGCTTTCGTAGGGACGGCTGTTTTCTTGCATCGATTGAGTTTGGGACCTTCTTGGCCACCACTGTGCCAGCGATTATAATTTTTTGGTATTTGGAGTTTCCGCAATATAAATAAATGTTTTGCCAACTTTTCAAAGAAAACTAAAATCGAAAACAAAAATCGTTTGGCCAAGCATTTTTAGAAATGGTGATTTTCTCATAGCGATTGAGTTTGGGACCTTCTTGGCCATCACTGTGCCAGATACTGTTGGTTGGAATTCTCGCAATATAAATAAATGTGTCGCCTTTGCCAACTTTTCATAGAAATTTAAAATCGAAAAAAATCGTATGGCTGAGCTTTTGTAAGGACGGCTATTTTACAGCGATTAAGTTTAAGGCCATCTTGGCCATCACTGTGCCAACGTTGATATTTTTTTAGTTGTTGGAGTTGGCCACCACTGTGCCAGTATTTAATTTTTTTGACTGTTGGAAGTTCCGCAATATAAATAAATGTGCCGCCTTTAACAACTTCAGAGAAAGTTAAAATTCGAAAACAAATGGTATATGGCCAAGCTTTTCTAGGAAAGGCTATTTTTTGTCGGGTGAAATTTCCGCAATATAAATATTATGTTATGCCTTTGCCAACTTGAAAAATTTTGTGTCTTAGAATTTCCGCAATATAAATAGATAAATAAATGTGTAGCTTTTATCGAGCTATGTGTTTAATACCTTTATGAAAAGTGAATCATATAATAAAATTAAATGTTAAGCTTAAGACTATCGTGGTGTATTACCAGAGCCACCTATATATACAGAGCCGTAAGGATCAGCCATGTTTTTTGTCGAGCTTTTTCTAGAGGAACTACTTTTTGCATTATCCCATAAGAATCAATGTAAAAATGACCATTTTCGAATTACTTTTCATCAATGAAAAGTTAAATCTTTCATTTCGATAAACACTTTGTGGAATTGATTCTATATTGAAGCAGCACATATCTGAAAGTCAGAACCTTAAACCTTTTATTAATTTAATAAACATTAAATCAAAATTAAATATGAATTTATCATATTTATGTAAACATGAATTTATTTGAATGAGTAGGTAAAATAAATAAATAAAACATATATTGTCATCCTTTCGATCGATGATTTTGTCTCTTTTTTAAGAACTAAATCTCACATTTTTTTTTTAATTTCGCTTTTTCTATTGCGATCGCAGCATGCTCGTATAAAGCATTATTCTATTTCCTTTTATACATTTGAAAATGTATCACCACATATTTCTATTTCATTACCTTGTAGCGAAATCGGAAAAGGGATAGAGTGCAAAATTATTCCAATAGGCTGAGATCGCAATAGAAAAAAATCAAAATTGAATTCACGAAATAGCGTAAAATTTAAAAAGAGAACAAAAACATCGATCGATAGAAAAAAAATTGTGATATTGACAACTTACAACATGTCATAGGGAGTTCCAATAACAGCTGCACAATTTATTTAGAACCATAATTATGCACAAATGCGTAACAAAACTTTACCAAAATAAAATAGAACCGTGCCAGAAGAACTGTGATAGTCATGGTGTTCCATTTATAATCTAAAATCCAAAATTTACGTTGAAATTCAAGTGAAATTAGTTTGAGATTTATTCAAACAAAATCATGCAGCTTTTATTGAAATACCCTTTAAATATTTTATTTTATTCACAAAAATATAATTCAAAAGGAAACATAACCACACTTTTACTATTTTCTCTTTTCGTCTTGCAGTTTAATTTTATTGCGTTGGTATTTGTGTGTATTTATATCAATTCAATGGAGAAATTCTTTTTTTTCTATAAATTTTATTAATAAATATATCAAAAATTAAACAACTTCTTTGATCAAGCTTTGAATCAATTATAAAATGATAATTGTAGATTCTATTTCAGTGTTAAAATACTTAATCCATCGACATTTTCATTGAAAAACATCGCACCGAAAGAAATTTAATTTTTCATATGTTTTGTATGGAAAAAATGTTTTTTTCGTCAATTTTAGTTCCTCTAGAAAAAGCTCAATTTTCAACCTTAGGGCTCTGTATATATAGGTGGCTCTGGTATTACTAATCGATTCCGTTTAGTTGTCTTTCAATGTCGAATTTTTAACATTAAAAACGCCAAAAATGGTATTTTCTGTTAATAATGCGCCAATCCAATAAGATGGCACTGTTTTCGATTTCGGTCGATAGCATGTCCATGCGAAGTTTATACCAAATCGGAAAATATCAAGTTTTTCGATTTTTTTTCCATGACCTTTGTAAAATGTAGTCCAAATAAACTTTTGCACTAGAACATTTATAACTTTCGTTCCAATTAATGAATTTGAATGAGGTTTTTTGTGTTGTATTATTTACAATATTCTCAACGAAACAGATAATTTTAATTTAATTTTAGGACTCACCAGTGAATTTTTAATACAATAATTTAATGAAAGCGGTTAGGACTCACCAGTGAATGAAAGCCATTGAAACGTGTAAGGAGCGGACTGTAATTACAATTTTATTATCAAAGCAAGCTTAATTACACTTTTATTATCAATTACTCGCATTTGCCAACTTTTCAAAGAAAACTAAAATTAAGAAAATTTCGTATGACCAAACTTTTGAAGGGTCAGATATTAGCATGGGCGCCACATTTATTTATATTGCGGAAATTCAATCGCTATACGAAAAATACACGTCCCTACAAAAGGCGACACATTTATTTATATAGCGGCAGTTTCAACAGTCCAAAAATATCAAAGCTAACGTAATGATTGTTTATAGAGTCCTTAACTCAATCGCTGTGAGAAAATAGCCGTCTCAACGAGCCACCCAGAAGAAATTTATTTCGACCATATAAATATTAAAAAGTATTTAAAAATATCTGATGATGAGTATTTTGATACCAATTGTATATTTTTTTAGTTGACAAAAAAGTCTGGGATAGTTCAAATGTAAATAAATTTGAGATGAACCAACTGTATAAATTCTTTATGTATTTTTAAAAAGTTTGGGGTGGATTATTTACGCTTGTGTTGTAAGACGTATTTAAAAAAAACCTGGGATAACTTCACGAGGAAAGGTTTTTTTGGATTCCCTCATGAACTTGCGAATGATAAATAAGTGAACCTGTTTGATGAGTAAATTCCTCAATCTTAATGAAACTACTAATTTCCATGGTGAAATGTTCATATCTATATACATTATATATCTCAAACCGTAAGCAAAAGATTTTCGAATAATTTGCGATTGGTTTTTAACATTGGAACTGTCCTCCAATCATTTTATACAAGCCAAGTAAACGTCATCTTGAAACGCCACTGAGATGACATCAAAGCACAGACTGCAAATATTATTAGAGGTTCACATACCGTCTGGAATAATATTATAGGTACCCCTTCCGGGAATGAATTCTTATTGAATTTGAAGCTTTATAATTTAATCAGATTAAGTCATTAGCCAGGGAAGACTCGGTCTTTATCCGCAATGATCATGAATTTGAACCTTTAAACATATGGCCGAGATTGTTTGACGCTCAACACCGCAACGAAACACTCCGCAGTTTTTCACGCTCCGAAAAATTTCTGAGCGAGGCCATGCACATATTTGGGACAAATTTAGTGCCAAATAGAGTCGTTTTAATTCCTCCTTTTCTATGAATTGATAACTGTTACAATATTCTTTCTTTAGTTCCGTTTGCCGTGGAAACTATATAAAGCTGAAAAAGTATGGAAACAAATACCGGAATTAAGGATACCGCACATGTCCACATATATAAAGAGTACAAATTAAATTTGATATTCACATATGCGCGGTCATCCACTTGATTGGTAATTAAACATTCACAAACGTCCTATCGTAGTTTCTTCTGTATAGTTTAAAATACTTTTAGGCTCCATTAAACTTAAGTAATATTGGTAAAGATGAATTGCTTATATGTTTGGTTCTATGGTCGGATAGTTTGATCGAAAATTCAGCACAGGTTTCTTTGGGATGTTTTGTTTGCGATAATCTTACAGTTTTCAGATTTCTCGTTTCTCAAAAACGACGTATATGTATATAAATTCTGTAAATCATGTTGCTTTTGATCGAATCCCAGGTTGAGTCGGGGATCGGGATGCCACTTCAGATATACCCTAACCCATACCAATGCATTACCCAAAAGCAGACACGTAATTTCCTTGAGGTCGTCTAGCCATCTGAATCATAAATTTCAAGAACTTAGTGTTTTGGAGATATTAACATGATGAGTTGAATGTGGTTGATCAAACGAAACGTCACTACGGGTAAGGTACGGATGGTAACCTAGGAGTATGTGGATAGTGCCGGATTATAGGTAATCAAGGCACTGAAGCAAGTATTATAAATGGACCTCCTGATAATTTTTTTCTTGATTTTGTGTTTTAATTTTTTTTGGCCCAAGGCTCCCTCAAGCCTTTCGCAGCTTGGTTTTTTGATTTCTTATATAACACCATTACCAGACAAGGTAATCGAGGACGCATGGCTAAAGATTCACTTTAACTAGTACATTATATAGTTCCATTCTTGTTTGTACTGACTGAATCTTGCGTAATTCGGGTGATACGTTGAAATTTTACAAATTAACTTAATTCTCAATTGAAAATTGAAAATTTGAAACATACTCCCAAATCGCTAGTTTGGGTTCTCTAGCTTGGTGAAATTCAAATATTGGAAAAAATTGGAGGAATGCTCTAAAAATTGAAAAAAAAATGTCCAAAATAAATTGGAGATTTTCATGACCGTTTAATATTCAAATTTTAAATATTATCTTCAGAATGGTATATACGTATTGTTCGGTTGAGAATTCGGTTGAATTTTGTTGAATTTTTAAATTTAATCTAAAGAAATTTTTATTTTTCACAACCGAGATTAAATTCAGATTTGTAAACATCTAATATCATTTCGTATTTTGATTTACAAAATTTTAAAGTTTTAGAATTTCAAAACTAAATTAAATTATTTGTTTAGCCTGCGGGCCCACGTTTGAATCGAACAATAAAATTAACTATATATTCAAAACAAATCTTAAAAATTCTGGATTTTATTCAATTTTTTCGAAAATTGGTGGAATTTTCAAATTGACGTGAGGTTTTGAACGTTTTATATTGATTAAAACAGTAAAACGGGTCGTGGAATACGTATCCATTTGCGGCATACTATGATCCGGCCTTGAGTGTCTGTCTCCATTCCTGCATGAAAAGGCTTCAACTCTAGCAACGATTTTATTTAAATCAACAAAACTGGTATATCATTGATAACATGGAGTGGTCCCAGATTCGTTTCCACAAATGCAAGTTTTGCTGTCTGTGAAATAGAACAGCCTTTGTTTCTGGGAGTATCGTAATTAGCCAATAATACTGGTTGTGGTATATGCTCTACTACCAAAGAGCGTACATTGATACGGTCCGGATTCATATCATGGAGTAGCTTACCTCACCGATGATACCGTCAAATTCAAAAGTAGAGCTACATTTGGCTCTGTAGAAGGAGAAATAGGAGTGATCTCATTTGTTGAGCAAGATAAGATGCCATATTCACTGATTTAATCAATCATTGTTAACGCCTCGACTCAAACCTTGAGTGTGAATTAAGAACACATTTATGAAAATATATTGGATTAACAAAGAATGAAAAAAAAATTAGGGCGTTGTTTTTATTTCGTATAATAGCCAATGTATTAAAATAACAAAATATTTTTGAGTGCAGGTTCGCATTTAACTGATTATTATGAAATAAACCCAACGTCCTAGTTTTTTATTTCTGGATTTCATTTATCTACGATTTTTATTTTTTTTAAATAATGGAGATCAGAAGTTTACTTTACTGTATTTTATTCCATTCAATGAAAATTCGGGGACATTTTGTTTGTATAAAATTTTCATAAATTTATCTAGCTTATCTATATAAACAGATGTAAGCTTTTTCTTTTTTTACAGAAATATTTATGCATCTCACATCTTCTCGTACAAAAATTACACAATTTAATCAAACGAATAAAGAAATAAAAATTTTGAACATGTCTTGCCATAAATGTTGCTATACCAAACATCACCACTTCAAAGGTATTTCAATATAATTTCAAAATTCACTTAAAATAATTTGATTTTGTGTAACCTCCAAAGAACCAATATTGTATATAGAAACAACAGCACATGTCACGTTCATTCCCAGAATTTATGTGTCAATTTCTCCTCTTCTATTTCTGACTTTCACAATCATATTTATTCAGTTTCGGTACAGTAGTTTTAAAAATCATATGCGTTTCTTTCTAAAACCAAATACATACTCAGAAGTATCCTATATTCAAGGTAGAAAAATTGATATAGCATATGGGCACTCCTTCAGTACACCAATTTCTATGTATGTATATCTAGAATGGTTTAAGACTTGTATACCAAGAAATAAATCAGAATTAATTTGTTCTATTCAAATTGTTGAATTGTGCAATTGATATTGACAAGACATGAGACCAATATAAAATTTATTATTATCTGTTAATGTGTTAAAAAGGAATGATGTGTTCCATACGAGTGATGCGAAACGGGTGTGAAGTTTGTCCTAAAATTGTCCTAACTTTTTTATCTGAGAATGTATTAGTAAAAATTATAAATCTCTCGTTATTATGAATTTTTTCACAAACTAGTATTAATTTTGCAATAAGAATAATTGAAAATGAAATATTGCCGCATTTTTGGGTAGCTGATGACCATATCTAACTAAAAAATATTAAAGCTCTCTTAAATCTAGAAGATAAGTATCTTAGGACAGGGGTGTTTTACAAATTGTTTGATAGTACAAAATTGAAATATTTAAAAATTTCTCCTACTAAACCAGGGATCGTACCCAGATAGCGATATACAATTTTTGGTAGCTGAGGGCCATATCTAACTAAAAAATATTAAAGCTTTCTTAAATCTAGAAGATAAGTATCTTAGGACAGGGGTGTTTTATCACGTTGTTTGATAGTACAAAATTGAAATATTAAAAAAAAAATCCTACTAAACCAGGGATCGTACCCAGATAGCGATATACAATTTTTGGGTAGGTGATGGCCATATCTAACTAAAAAATATTAAAACTTTCTTAAATCTAGAAGATATGTATCTTAGAACAGGGGTGTTTTATCAAATTGTTTGATAGTACAAAATTGAAATATTTAAAATTTTCTCCTACTAAACCATGGATCGTACCCAGATAGCGATATACATTTTTGGGTAGCTGAGGACCATATCTAACTAAAAAATGTTAAAGCCTTTTTAAATCTAGAAGATAAGTATCTTAGGACAGGGGTGTTTTATCACGTTGTTTGGTAGTACAAAATTGGAATATTATAAAATTTCTCCTACTAAAAGAGGGATCGTACCCAAATAGCGATATACAATTTTTGGTAGCTGAGGGCCATATCTAACTAAAAATTATTAAAGCTTTCTTAAATCTAGAAGATAAGTATCTTAGGACAGGGGTGTTTTATCACGTTGTTTGGTAGTACAAAATTGAAATATTAAAAAATGTCTCCTACTAAACCAGATATCGTACCCAGATAGCAATATACAATTTTGGGTAGCTGAGGGCCATTTCTAACTTAAAAATATTAAAACTTTCTTAAATCTAGAAGATAAGTATCTTAGGACAGAGGTGTTTTACCACGTTGTATGTTAGAACAAAATTGAAATATTAAAAAATTTCTCCTACTAAACCAGGGATCGTAAACAAATAGCGATATACATTTTTGGGTAGCTGATGACCTTATCAAACTAAAAAATATTAAAGCTTTCTTAAATCTAGAAGATAAGTATCTTAGGACCCAAGTAGGATACTGGTTTAGTAGGAGAAATTTTTAAATATTTCAATTTTGTACTACCAAACAACGTGATAAAACACCCCTGTCCTAAGATACTTATCTTCTAGATTTAAGAAAGCTTTAATATTTTTTAGTTAGATATGGTCCTCAGCTACCCAAAAATGTATATCGCTATCTGGGTACGATCATTGGTTTAGTAGGAGGAATTTTTTAATAATTCAATTTTGTTCTAACATACAACGTGGTAAAACACCCCTGTCCTAAGATACTTATCTTCTAGATTTAAGAAAGTTTTAATATTTTTTAGTTAGATGTGGTCATCACCTACCCAAAAATGTATATCGCTATCTGGGTACGATCCCTCTTTTAGTAGGAGAAATTTTTTAATTTTCTAATTTTGTACTACCAAACAACGTGATAAAACACCCCTGTCCTAAGATACTTATCTTCTAGATTTAAGAAAGCTTTAATATTTTTTAGTTAGATATGGTCCTCAGCTACCCAAAAATGTATATCGCTATCTGGGTACGATCATTGGTTTAGTAGGAGAAATTTTTAAATATTTCAATTTTGTACTACCAAACAACGTGATAAAACACCCCTGTCCTAAGATACTTATCTTCTAGATTTAAGAAAGCTTTAATATTTTTTAGTTAGATATGGTCCTCAGCTACCCAAGAATGGATATTGCTATCTAGGTACGATCACTGGTTTAGTAGGAGAAATTTTTTAATATGTCAATTTTGTTCTAACATACAACGTGGTAAAACACCCCTGTCCTAAGATACTTATCTTCTAGATTTAAGAAAGCTTTAATATTTTTTAGTTAGATATGGCCCTCAGCTACCAAAAATTGTATATCGCTATCTGAGTACGATCCCTGGTTTTGTAGGAGAAATTTTTTAATATTTCAATTTTGTTCTAACATACAACGTGATAAAACACCCCTGTCCTAAGATACTTATCTTCTAGATTTAAGAAAGCTTTAATATTTTTTAGTTAGATATGGCCCTCAGCTACCAAAAATTGTATATCGCTATCTGGGTACGATTTCTGGTTTAGTACGAATTTTTTTTTAATATTTCAATTTTATACTATCAAACAACTTGATAAAACACCGCTGTCCTAAGATACTTATCTTCTAGATTTAAGAAAGCTTTAATATTTTTTAGTTAGATATGGTCCTTAGCTACCCAAAAATGTATATACACCCTTGTCCGAAGTCAGTTAGCAGCTGATAGAGGATTGTTATTATTAATCGGTACATTAAGGTTTCCGTTCATTGATTTTAAGCAAGTTCATGCTTTCGTTTATACCTTGAGTAAAATTTGGGATTCGTTTTTATTTGAATCGGCATGAACTTTGTAGTTGAATATAATTGTATTTAGATTTCTTGTCTTTGAGCATTGCTAATTTTTCTTCGTTTGTTAATAAGACAAATAGTTTTTAAAAATTGATCGGTTTATCCGAATTTTGTTTATTATTGTCACTAATACAAACAAATTTATTTAGTATTAGGACAAACTTCACACTTCTAAACAGACGCGTGAAATTTGTCCTAAATTTGTCCTAATTGTTGTTTTTGTAATTTAGGACAAATTTAGGACAAACTTCACGCGAATGATGCGAAAACCCACATTAGGTTTATGAGTGTAGCATTTTATACATATAAATCCTTGTAGGTCATTTTTTTGTTACATTTACATGTAAATATTCGGTAGCTAAAACTTATGCGTAACAAATATATACATATGTACATACTTTGGGACAATTTCAACCATTTCTTTCTCCAAAGAAAGGCCAATGTTAATAACGGTAATGTATACCTATATAGCATATATACAAATTAAACAGATGACTTTATTACGATATGCCGAAATGCTTTTAACTTAATAAAAATATGTATACTTATATATGTACACAAATTGAATTGTACGAGTAGATGTAAGACAAAAAAAAAACGAGCCGACAAATATAGCAAAAAATATACCAATCTTAGAGTTATAGTGATTAAATTTAATTTTTACGATTTTCGTTATCGTATGGCCATTTAAAATATAATAAAACCAGGACAAAAAAAAATTGATCTTACATAGTACATACAGAACTATTGAGCCATGAAAATTACTGATAATATATGAATCCAATTCCTGAAATTGGATAATAAATTTTGAGCCATTTATATAATATGAAAATGGTGTGCAGGTGGTTACACAGTTAAAATTGGTTTCTGACCAAATCTATATATACTTCTAGAAGAAGTTATCAACAATATTTTTGAACGCCATCATTTTGAAAATAAAAATAAAAATGGAAAATTTTTTAATCGATTTTCAAATAAAATTGAATTTTTGTTCAGCCAACAATAAATGAGCTGAATATAGAAAATTTATGTACAAAACTTTTAACCATAAACTAAAACTAATTTGGAATGTGTACCATAAAACTTAACTCAACGTGTTGAAAAGACACAAAAACAACAAAAACTTTTTATCGATAAAAACTATTTATTTTCATCGTCTACATGACGACTATGACCATTCCAATCTGGTTTTTACTATACTGGTGTTAAGATTGGTCTACATGCGATGACTGACCATTCCAATCTGAATTGTATTATATTGTGTTATGATTGGTACTTGGGTTTATCATAAAACGCTATAGTGATGAAATGATAAACTATTTTACAACACTAAGAAGGCAGTTGTTTATTTAGCACATATGAATTTGGTATATGCAGCCGCACATTTATAAACGATATCTTTAATAGCAAATACAGGAAAAATGGCATTTTCTCAGCAATCAATTTTATTCGGATTATTAGGAGAAAATGTATGACACAGAAGCTAAATTTGGTTATTTTTCCAATTATAGAAATAACTTAGACTAACATTTACCTTTATTTTGTCCATGGGAATTAAATTATAATGAGCTGCTACATTTTCGTGATATTAATTTACTGCCGGCTCTATAGAGATGCACACGGGTACTCAAGCGTATTTTCGGATAGTTTAGACCAACTATAGGATTTATTCTATTGCACTTAACTTTTTGTTTCATACCATCGATCTCAGAAATCACGAGTGCATGTCTATATTTTCAGATAGTTTAGTCCATCTGGAATCTGTGTGGTCAGCGAAATTCATTTCAGATGAAGTTGTCTTATTTTATACAGACTTTATAAAAGTTACGTAATTTTGACTGATTTTTAAAAATTTGTCAAGCTTGGATGAAATTAATTTTTATTTTTTTTACATTCATTACCAACTTTATTTTAAAACAATAAAAATTGTACATAAATCTTGGTAATATAATTGCACCCTTAGCTCTTTAGAACATGTGACAGGTGCAATGATGGAAACTTAACATCATTATAAATTTAAAATAATTATACAAAAATTTAGCAAAATTTACAGCATTGTATTGCATGAACATTATGAGGTAGTAACCATTCAAATCATTAATTAATCGTGAAAGAAAGCACACCATCCAGTTTTCAGCATTACACTTGAGAAGAGTTGCTCTATATTTTTAGTCTGTTCCAACCAATGTTTAAGGCTCTTGGAGAAAACAGAAAAGCTGCCACACATTCTAATATCAACCGGTAAATTGTTAAATATAATTGGTGAAATCACATTGAAAAACGTGTACGAAACTCCAGTTTGAAATTTGGAATATATTTTTTATACTGGTAGTTTAGATGAAGACTGCGATCTGGATAATGAACAAAGTTGTTTCCGCTGATTAGGTAGACAATTCTTAAAATCTTGTAAACATACAATACATGTGTCTCAATGGTAGTATATGCAGTTCCCGGAAGGTGGGCCAGGATGAGGAATTATATCTTTAAAAGTTATTAGTCTGAGAATATGTTTCTGTCTAATGTGGAGCGAAGTGATGCTAGTTTTACAAGCACCACCAACCTTAGAAGGCATGGAGAGTAATACAGTCGTAAAGCATACATTTTTTAAACCCTCAATGTGTGCATTCCAGCTCAATTTAACGTCTATGATAATGCCTAAGTATCTCACCGCACTAAGTAGTTTTATCTCAAAACAGCCGTTTAGGGCGCAAGATGATCCCCCAATGCAACCAAACACATGATACATAATAGCAGACGGAGTTATCTGACTGTCCCTAAAATGTACCACCTTAGTTTTATCGCTCAACAAACAGTAAGTTATGGGCTTTAAGCCATATCGCTAGATTATTTAAATCATGATGAATCGCAGTTATATTGGCGTGTTTGGTTAGGCCAGCCTACACAAATGAAAAATCATCGGCAAAAGCAGTTAGAGAACCGCAAAATGGCTACCTAATATCTCAATGAACATAAACCAGGAATAGCACAGGCCCAAAACCGAACCATGAGGAACTCCAGCCTTAATAGTGCGTTCCCTACTTGTATGACAATTTGCACGCACTACCTGCGTTCGATCCCAAAGGTATGAACAAAACCATTTGTAAATAGATCCACGAAAACCACAACAATAATGTTTCTATAAGAGAGTAGAATGATCCACTCTGTCGAACGCTTTGGTTAAGTCTGATCAATTCCCGCACTAATCTGTTCCAGAAATGAAGAAATGGCCTTTTAAAATTAAAGTTGGGCGGATTTTACTCCAGCACTCAATGCCACTAATGGGCCCACGGTGCAATACCCACATTCACACTAACATTCATTCAACCCATTCATCCCATTCACACAAGTACAGTATACCACCTGCGCATTGCATAGCTCCATGTCACCCTGTACAGTGACATAGAAGATGGGTCGGCCCATGAGTTATAAATTCCAACAGAGGGTCATAGATGTTTTCAATTTAATCACCGATCGTAATCGGGAGATGAAAAATCCCTTTTGCATCCCGCCTCTGTTGGGATTCGAACCCGGTACCTCCCGATCCAAACGTCGCAGCTTTAACCACTGCGCTATTTGCTCGGTAAAAGAAATGGCCTGCTCCGTATTTTTATTTTTTCTAAATCCAAACTTTACAGTCTTTAAAAAAAGTAATTCTTAAAAGATCACTTAAGACATTAACTTCAAGCGAATCATCGCCACCTAAGAAAAATATTCGACGTAGAACTAAATTTCACGACATAGAACAAACCATTTTTCGCCGCAATTCTAAAATAGATAGTCTAGAGTCAGGTTTAGAAGATCTTAAAAGTCTAAACTTGTTACAAAAAGAGCATTTTATTAACTTAATATCAATGTCGAAACCGGTTAAATAAAATTTAAAAAGACAGCTTCGTAAGCCAAAGGGCTTAAAGACATTACCCAAACGTTTCCCGATTGAAATCAGAAAGTATGCAATGACACTCAACTTTTATTCCCCAAAAGTTTATGACTTCGTTCGAAAGATATTTAGTACTCTACTACCCCATTCAAAAACAATTGCACAGTGGTAGAAATGTGAAGATGGAAAGGCTGATTTCACAGAAGAATCTTTTCATACTTTGAAACTTCTTATATAGATATGGAACGAGCAAACAATTAAGATGTCTTCTGTAATTTAGTTTTTGATGAAATAGGCACACGCAGTCAAATAGAATGGAACGGTAAACGAACAGTCGGTTGTGTAGATACAGGGAGTGAACCTAAAAGTGAAAAAGTAGCTACTCAGGTTCCGGTATTTTTGGTTGTATAGGGATCAACAAGTGATGGAAAATACCAATAGGATATTTTCCTATTGCTTCTTTAAATAGCGAGCAGAAAAGTAATTTGTCTTTACTGTGCCTTCATAATCTATACGTGACGTATGGGGGTTAAAATAATTGAAATTACATTCGATGGATGTCCAGTAAATTGTTCCCTAGCAAATTCATTAGGGGGTCATACAAATGTAAATAATTGTTCAGATTTAGATAATTTAAATTGGGTGTTTCATTTCAATGATGGGACTTTTACTGAATCTTTGGTTAGCATGCCCGATCCATGTTACATGCTTAAATTAATTCTCAATACATCTGCTGAAAAAGGGCCTCGATTATATGAAAACAACGGTGAGATATCGTGGCATTATTTAGAATTATTATTACAGCTACAAGATACCGAGCAGTTACATTTAGGAAATAAATTGCAAACAGACCATGTTTTCTTTATAAACCAGAAAATAAACGTTCGACTTGCCACTCAAGCGCTAAGTAATTCTGTTGCGGATGCTCTTGAGATTTACAAAAATCAGCTAAATCTACCGCAATTCCAAGGATGCCTAGCGACGGTGCGAGTTATTAAAATTATTAACAATGTATTTGATGTTCTAAATTACTTGAAATATGTCTCAAAGAGGAATCATACAACCTATTTGTGCGGAAAATATAGGATAAATTAACATATTGGTTAATTCCGCTATAAAGTTTTTAGGGTCGCTTAAAATTGTGTCACCCAGTAATTATCGTCCTGTTGTTATGTCACCCCGGAAAACTGGCTTTGTTGGTATGATTCTAACGTTAAAAAGCATTAATTTTATATTTGAAAACTTCATTAAAACTGCACTTCTTAAATTCGTGCCATTCTACAAACTCAATCAGGACCACCTTGAATTTTTCTTCGGTAGTATTAGGGCCCGTTTAGGCTCTAATAATAATCCCACAGTGCGACAATTTACAAAACGCTCCTAGTTCATACAAAAATTACAGAATCAGGTTTAGGTAATTGTTACCTTTAGAACAATTAAACATTTTAAATCCTATAAATGGGTTAAATTTAACAACTGCCAAAAATATTTTACGCGGTTGAAGTAAGTCATCAAAATTCTAACATGAGAAATATCGATTTTCTTACAAACGACAAAACTACCTTTCTATCTGAAAATTTTGATTTAATTCAAAATCCAGATTTATCGGGGTTTGTTGAGAACTTAGTGGAATATGTGGCTTCATAGTTTTCAGGTTAAATAAAACATTTCATTGCTCTAAATGCATTACTTATCTCGAAGGCAATAGTTCAGCTAGTTCATTCATAGCTAAAAAAAAATAGAGGACGTTTAGCTGTATAAATTAAATGTATAATTAAAAACTATTTAGATATACGTTTTTTTTATATTTGTAAATTAAATAAATTAAACCGCTTAGTGATATTTCACGGAATGTAATTTAAGTAAAATAGTTTATATTTTGTATGACTTTACATCTTTAAAAAAAATGTATTTGTAAAAATTGAATTAATATTTACGACTATGGAAATAATAAAAAAAAAATTAAAATCAGGAGAGCAGCAAACGAAACAATAAAATTCACTTGACACAACCCGATTCACACTCTGTTTTAATTGTGCTGGTCGTTTGTTACTAACACATTGAACACCACGAATAAAAGTTGCAAACTATTAAAACACATCATTCGTATTTTCAATCAAGCGACAAAAAAAAATTAGGGCGTTTTTTTACAGGCGTCAATAAATGTTGGTTTTCTTTTTTTTTTAGTTCATATTTTTTGTTATTTTAATACGTCACTGGCTATTATAAAATGAAAGGACCGCCCAATTTTTATCTTCATCCATTTTTAATTAAAACTATTTTCTTATATTATTATATTGTGCCAAGCGAAAAACGAACACGGTTTTCCTCAATCCTCAGGTACATATCTCACCATGAAACTTAGTTATAATACTACCAATTAAAACTAGTCACTAGGGAGATTAAAATAAATAAAATTTGTTATATTTCTTTTAAATCACGCGATCCTACACGAGGAAACCTCATCTCCACTCGCGTACAATTTAGTACTATCAATTAACTTGAATAATGACAAATTTTAATTGATTACGGTTGTAATTGAAATTAGTGTTACATAAAATAAAGCAAAACAAGGAGCGGATAAATGATCTAGTTTATCATTAAGAGTATTTATATACAAAAATCAAAACCGATAAAAAAATGTATCAACAACATTGTGTATGCACATTTTCTTACTTAATGCTTAAGTTTTGTTTCACTTTGACGAGGTTATCGTTAATTTAATTTTTTTTATCATTCATCTAGTCATTCTTAAATGAACACATTACAAGATAACATGATTTGTGTTATTCAATTTGTGATATTTATTCTTTTATAACCTATCTTTTACTCTACGCTATGCTCATACATAAATGTTAAGTACAAATAAAATTTGATGAGGAAAAAAAAAATTAAATAGCTATTGCTTAACAAATAGAAAAACTTTATTTAATACGTTTTTGTTTACTACATATCAAATATTAAAAACCGCACACCGATTTTTCCTTTATACAATCAATCAATCCGGTATTGATTAAAATTGAATGTCAGCAAAAATAAAATTTGACATATATTTTTCTCAAGCTATACTAATCTCGTCTCGTTTATATTCCACAAAAATGCTTTCTCACCTTTACCAAATCTAGCTTTGCTCAGTTATGATTTTAACATTTTATAATATTTAACCATTATTTGTTGTTGTTATATTAATAAAAATATATATGTTAAATTTACAATATTTTAAACATTTATAGTTCTAAAAATAAAAAACATGGAAAACTTATAAATTTATAAGAAATTAAGTTTTATTTTATAAACTCATTAAATTTCCACTTTCTTCTTCTATTATGTATTTGAAATTGTTGAATTAATTTTACTTTACACTTTTTAAACACTTAAAAAAAATATTGAATTAATTTAAATATCTCTCGAATAAAAAACAAAACAAAATTAAAATTTCTAGGACTTTAAACTCGGAATTTTTTAAAATTAATCTTCTTAAATATATAAAGATTTTGTAAATAGTAAATTTAAAAGCAATTAAATTCTGTAAACGAAATTAGAAATATTACTTAGTTTTTAAAAATCTGTAAATGGAACTCTAATAACACCTTAATTGTTTAAATGATTTAAAATCTTAAAAAATTTATATTTTTAACATGGCAATCTTAAAATGTGTGTAAAATTTAAAATATACTACGGTTTTTTCATAAAATTATAAAAAAAAATCAATTAAAATTTAAATGTAATTTTGTATTCAGTTAACTGAAACCGAAAATATGAGCTGCGAAATTTCTAAACCACCTGAAAATTTAAAAACAATGTTCAAACATGTATAAATATTCAAGAAATGTTTAGATTTATTTTTAATAAAAATATTTACAACTTAAAACCAAATTTGCAAAATTCTTAATATTTTTAACGTTTTTATATTTAAAAATTGCAAAAAATTATAAACATTAGATTTTCGGAACATAAATTCTAAATCTTATCGTTCTATATATTTTAAAACTTCTGAAAATATTAAAATTAATAAAAATTTAAATTAAAAATTTTAAAGCACTCATAAAATCAATTTAAATACTGATTTATTTTTTAAATTTCTAATAAATATATAAAAATTTCAGTATGGAGATTATGAAACATGCAAAATATTTTAAATTCAAAAATTGAATAATATAACTAGTTTAAAAAAAAATTACATTCGAGTTCCTAAAATTTTATTATTGCAATTAAAAAGGTTTATTAAATAATAAAATTATTTTTAAAATTTATTTTTTAAACATCATTAAAATCCAAAAAAAAATTTAAATTTGTAATGTTTATAAATCCTTAGAATTTTTAATTAAAATTATAAATATTCCGAATAAGTTTATTAAATTTTATTTAGTTTCAACCTTTTATTATAAATAAACCTTAATCTTAACCTTAAACTAAATTTAGAATTGAAATATGAAAAAATAATTCATTTTGAAAACTCGAATTCTTAATTCCTTTTTTAGAATAATCAATTATAACAAATTACATACGTTGTTAAATATATGTTATGTTTATTACTAACCCGCATTACAAAATTTTTTTTAAAATTTTAAAAACCAAATTAATTAATTTGAGATTGCTCAATTCTTCGAACTAATATTATTTTGTAAGTTTTAATTCTTTAGAATAATAAAATTTAATTTAATTACATTACAATTAGTTTAAAATATTAAAACGAATTAAACATTTTAGAACTTCCATTCGTTAATTCTTTAAATTAACATTCTGAAATATATGATATAAAATTTTTGTAAAATATTTAATTTTAAAGTAACGATTTGAAAAGAAATCTTAAACGATATTTGGAAAATATGTTCAAATTATTAATTATTTTTACATATTAAAAATCTATAAATAGAATATTAAATTTTATATTTATTTATTATAAAAATTCAAAATGTGCAATAAATTAAAATTCTGATTCGCCTCGTGATACCTTCAAAATTAAAAAATAAATTCAATTAATAATATTCTGTGATTACCCCAATTATTATAGCAGTGTAGTAAAATTATAATTCTAAATGTCATAGATTTAAAAACTCAAAATGTCTGTTAAGAATGCAAAACTGTTAAATTTGAAAATTGTTGAATTAATTTTAATTTGTGCATTTTAAAACTCTCTAAAAAATATTAAGATTGGATTAAATTAAATATCACTTTAATAAAAAAGCTGTAAATTTTTATTGAAAATATTAATAAAATTTAAATGTTAAAATTCCTACTCGGAAATTTGAAGAGTCCTTTTAAATAAAAAGATTTTGTAAATGTAAAATGTAAAACCAATTTGTTTGAAATTTTAAAAATATACAAATATACAAAATTTAAAACAAATTAGTTTTTTTTCTTAAAACTTTGAAATAAAATAAAATAAAATTTAATTTTTATTTTTCTGTTCTTAAATAGCCCGAAAAATTTTATGATTCAAATTTGGCAATAAGATTGCATATTCTCAGCGGCAAAATGTCACTCTAAATCTTATCGTTCTATGTGTTTAATAAAACATCTGAAAATGTTAAAATTCCGTTTTTTTTTAAATTAGTAAATTTTGAAAATGAAAAATTATTAAAACCTGCAAAATCTTTTAACTTCAAAAATTGAATAATCGTCTAACTGGTATATATTTATAATTTTAAATATTCCCAATAACTTTAAAAAAAAAATTTTTTTAATCCTATTATTTTATAAATTACTTCAAACTAAAATTAATTCTCTAATCTTAATTATTTTTTAACAAACGTTTTTAAATACATGTATGAGTATTACTATTAAATAACCTATTCTATAAATATTTTAAAAGTTTTAAAATCCAAATGTATTATTTTAAGATTGCTTAATGTTGTAGTTATGGACTGTTTATAACAATAAAGTTTAAAAATTGGATTGGAAACATTAAAATAAATTTAAAAATTTAGAACAAATATTCTTAATATTTGTAAAATTTTGTTAAAATGTTAAATTTAAAATAACATATTGAAAAATATCTTAAAATTATTAAATATATTTACATATTAAAAATCTATAAATAGACTATTAAATTTTATATTTAGTTACATAAAATTTTTAAAATGCGGAACATATTATTCTATTATTCAATATATACATAAAATATATATATATATTAAAATTTGAGATTGTTTAATGTTGTATTCATGGCCTGATTAAAAAAATCGATAATATTCAGGATTCAAATCTAAAAATAGCTTAGTTCTTAGAACTAATATTGTTTTGTAAGTTTTAAAATTCTTTAGAATATTAAAATTTAATTTAATTTCATTTTAATAAAATTTGGTTTGAAAATCTTAAAACAAATTAAAAATTTTAGAACTTCCATTCGTTAATTCCTTAAATTAACACTCTGAAATAAATTATATAAAAATTTTGTCAAAAACTTAATTTTATAATAACGATTTGATAAGAAATCTTAAGCGTAACATCAAAAATATGTTCAAATTATTAATTATATAATATTTTAAAAATATAAAATGTGCACTGAATTAAAATTGTAAGTCACTTCGTGATACTTTGAAAATTAGAAAATAAATTTAATTAATAATATTCTATAATTACACCCCAATTATTACGGCAGTTTAGTAAAAATGTAATTCTAAATGATATAATTTTTAGAACTCAAAATGTTTGTGTTTTAGTTATTCTAATTTGAAAATTGTTGAATTAATTTTATTTTGCACATTTTAAACACTTAAAAAAAAAGATTAAAATTGAATTAAATTAAAAATCTCACACTAGTAAAAAGCTTTAAATTTTATTTGAAAATATTAACAAAATTAAAATTTTTAGGCCACTTGGAAATTTTTATAATAAAAAAAGCTTTTGAAATGTTAATTTAATACCAATTGAAATCTGTAAATGGAGTTCTAAAAACATAAAAAAAAATTAAATGATTTCAAATCTTTAAAAATTTATATTTGAACATAATAATCATAAAATATGTGAAAAATGTTTCAATATAATTCGTTTTTCTCTTAAAACTTTGAAAAAAATAAAATTAAATTAAATTTTTATTTTGTTTAAATATTCTGGAAAACATTCAAATTTGGCAATAAAATTGCATGTTCGTAGCTGCAAAATAATCACATTGCATTGACAGAAATGGTGTCAAAAATGTAATTTTATATGGAAAAGTTAACCGTTGATTAGCTTGACAGCCGGTTAACCAATGTTTTCTTGAAACCAGGCATTAATGTTGTAGTTATGAACTGTTTGTAACAATCGATAATATTCAGTATTCAAATCTGAAAATTCTTTAATCTTAGAACTAATATTATTTTATAAGTTAAAAAATTTTTTTAAATTAAATTTATAATTTCATTACAATAAAGTATAAAATTTGGTTTGAAACTATAAAACAAATTTAAAAATTTAGAATAAATATTCTAAATATTTTTTTTATAAAAAATTTGTAAAAAATAATTAAAAGATAATTCTAATTTTTTTTATATTACTCCAATAAAAAAATTGTAGAAAATATTAACAATATGAAAATTTTTAGCACTCTCACTTGGAAATTTTTTAAATTTATGTTCTTAAATATATTGTATAAAGATTTTATAAATATTAAATTTAGAACCAATTAAATTCTGTAAACGAAATTTGAAAAATTACTTAATTTTTAAAAATCTGTATATGGAATTCTAAAAACGTACACATTTTTTAAATGATTTAAAATTAACATAACATTAGCATAATAATTTTAAAATGTGTGAAAAATTTCAAATATATACTTCGTTGTTTTCTTAAAATTTTGAAAAAAATAAAATAAAATTTAAAATTGTTCAGATATCTTAAATAGTCCGAAAAATATTATAATTCAAGTTTGGTAAACACAAATTGAAAATTCTTAGCTGCTAAATTTCTAAACCGCCTGAAAATTTAAAAACTATGTTCAAATAATTATGAATATTCAAGAAATATTGAAAGTTATTTTTAATAAAAATGTTAAATTATTTAAAATCTTGAAACATTTATAAATTTTGAAAACTTAAAACTTAAAATTTGCAAAATTTTTAATAGTTTTAAACGTTTTCACATTTAAAAATTCCAAAAATTTATAAAGAAACATTTTAATAACTTAAAATCTAAATCTTAACGATCTATATATTAAATTTAAAAATCTTAAAGCACCCAATAAATTATTTAATATTCGATTTTTGTTTTAAACTTCTAAAGAAAATTTTTGATAATTAAAATTATTAAAACTTGCAGAATCTTTTGAATTCAAAAATTAAATAATCGCTTAACTAAAAAAAATAAATTTCGAGTTTTTAATATTTTATTATTGCGATTAAAAATGAATTTATTAAA
The DNA here is from genome assembly GCA_951394425.1 of Tipula unca. Lineage (NCBI taxonomy): Eukaryota > Metazoa > Arthropoda > Insecta > Diptera > Tipulidae > Tipula > Tipula unca. The sequence continues at coordinate 150,999,110 of OX596382.1, read as the reverse complement.
TAATAAATTATTAAAACCAAATGTTTGTTTAGTTTTTGTGTCCTTGTCTAATCTTCATTTGTAGTTAAATTTTATTAAGCAAAAATTGTAAGTGGCCTTATAGATAGCAGCACTCTAATTCGCGGAATTTTTTTCAGAAACACTTCAAATTTCAAAAAATTATAAAATGTCATATTTGTGAATGTATGTACATACATGATATATAGACGAATAAAACTTGTAATTGAACCTTACAAGCAAACACGCTCAAGAGGTTTATGGCATTCCAATTTATTTCACTGTTCGAATAATTTTGAATATTTTTGATAATTGTATAATCCAAGTTGAATCCACAATTTTATATATGGTTGGTGAAATTTTTCAAACCATTCAGTTTTCTATACTGATCTACATACACAAATATGGCACCGACAGTTCAAAACCTAATCCTGAAAGTGTTGATTAATTAAAATCCCATTTAACTGAAACTACGATTCAATCAAATACGGCACAAACATTTGCAATAAAATAAATTGCATATTGCATGCTATCGAGCGTTAACTGATTGAAATTTTTGATTTTTAATTTTGATTTCACAATTTTATTGACGAGGTTACTTTTGTTTATAATTAAAATTGTGTACATCATAGCGTCAATATGTGCATTAATATTTTCCATTCAATTAATTTTTATACAATTTTAATTAAATCAAAATAGATATATTTTTTTTTAAATAAAAACAAATATTAAATTGATTTTCCATTTTAAAAATATATTAGGTGAAAAGTATGTATACAATGTATATATAATATTGACAATATGTATAAATATAAAAAAGCTTATTCATGTGGAAAATTAAAAAAAATGCAAACAGCCGAACAGAAATTATTTATTTTCAAGTAATTTTCTACAGTAATATTGGCCTTCATCAAGAAGAGTAGAAAATTATTATTTGTAACAAAAGCCCCTTATTAAACAATGTCAGGCTCATACTTAGAACAGAATTATATTTTAAAAAAATTGATAAATTATTTGAAATTGTTTTGTAAAAACAAACAAAAGAAATTCTGGAAATAAAAATCGCGTTTATTACTTTATTCACTTTTCTTTAATGTCCCCGTACACTTTTTATGAAATAAGCATTTATATTGTCGTATAATTTTTGTGTTATTAAGACAAGAACAACAACAATGCTCAAATATGATAAAATCATAACTGTGTACACCAGCATTAAAAAATTCATAATTCAAGATTTTTTTTATAAATAACATACGTATATACTTGTAATATAATAACGAGAAGTCAGAGTGAATCGAAATTTATACACATCCAGGGAATAAGGCAACAACTGGTTAACTACGCAGATCTAAAATTTCATTTCTTGATATAATCACTATATCAATTCCACAATCCGAAACTCATTTTTCAAAAAATTTCTTCAAAACTGGTTACCTTTCGTAAAAAAATAAAATGTGTTTTGTAAAACTGTTTATTTGTAGTACAACATAGTACAAATCAGTTTCACTAAGGTATACTAAGGTATAAGGTATGTTTTAATTTTTATTAAAATTGTGTTTTACAAAAGCTCCAATATCACTCCGTTGAACAAGCATTATTGTTACTAATTTCCATTGATTAAACCATTAAACAGTCCAACTCGTGATTTTATTATTTGTCGAAAATTGTTTTTGTGCAGGTAACATAAAACAATTGAATAGTACCGCTCTGCTGTTCAACTAAAATATTTTGATATTTTCCAAAAACTTGCTGAGTTTTTCCAGACCAAATGAGTTTCAAATTTTTCTTAATGAGATCGACTAGAGGAGCAACAAAGCTAGCAAGAAATGTGCATTTTATGAGTGGTTTGTATTAAATCCTCAGGTAATGACTTACATTTTATCCAGATTTGACGAGAGAGTTTCGCTCCCAACTACATCTTAAGGTAGGTGATACGATTGAGAAGAAGATGATTGTTTTTAAGTTTTACCGTTTAACCAGCATCAACAAACTTGTTAACCACAAGTGACAGCTAACCAAAGTGGATGCCAGTGAAATTGGCCAAAGTCAAAACTTGAAATAAACGTTGGTTCCTCCAGTCGACTGCAGACTCCGTTAATGTTAGTCAGCTAGCTGATAGTTTTCATTAGAAGTGAAAACATGAAAATCCGAACATTATGTTAAATAATTTCCAAAAATCAATGCCTAAATAGAGAGGTTTCAATATAGACTAAATAGGAATTAAATAAATTTACATCGACCTATATGATTTCTATTGCAGTAAACAATAATATTCATGAACCCGTTGCGATTGCAAATGACCACTTCCTATTTTAACTTCTGATGAAATATTATGGATTTTGCTGTCGAAATTTATAAAATTTACAACCCCAGCCGACGTAAGAAATCAAGTTAAATAATGATAGCGTCCATTGCAACACAGTACAGGTCATCCTCGACTTACGTCGTTTTGACGTTACCGTTTTTTTTTCAAGTTACGTTGTTTATAAATTACCTCTTTGATTTTAGTTTCGTTGTTTTATGCTGTGAGTTACGTCGCCGAAAAAACAACTATCGGGGTTTCCATTTGGGACTTAACAACTTTGAACATCCACTGTGAACGCAACCTTAAACAAATAACCAAACTGTATGTGTCAAAATATTCAGTAAAGACAATATTTTCATCATGGTGAAGTACACGAACGAACAACGATTACAAATACTTAAAATGTACGGCTTCGTTAACATACAGAATATCCATTATTGGTCATGTGAAAATTCTCCATGTGCTTCAAGAAACACCACTTCATCCACAAAAATAACTGTATTGTGTGGTTTTCATGCTGGTGGTGTCATTGGACAGTTTTTTTCATTGATGAAAATGACCGTCACGTTACAATCAATGGAGATCGCTACAGAGACATGATGCCACGTTATTTCTTTGGTCAGTTGCATGAGCTAGACATTAATGATATGTGGTTTCAACAAGACGGTGCAACTTGCCACACAGCGGGTCTAACAATCGACTTATTGAAATCTAAATTCGATGAACGTGTTATATCCAGAAATGGTCCTGTTGATTGGCCGCCTAGATCGTGTGATTTAACTCATCTAGATTTTTTTTATGGGGCTCCATTAAATCATTGCCAACAAGCCGGCGTCGTTAGAGGAGCTCAGAGCCAATATTGAACGATGTCGAATTCTTCCATACATAAATCTTTTGATGTACTTCAAGCCAATAATAAAATTTTCAAAATATCTCAAATGGTTTGCGTTTTATTTAAAAAAAAAACAGTTGTCAAGTCCTTATTGGAAACCCCTTTATAAGAGAGAAATTTTTGATATTTTAATGTGCGCACGGGAAATATTATTAATTTTAGTTATTCCCCGATTCATATAATTATTTAAAGAATATACTATATTTTTGTCAATGTATATATACAATTAAGTATATAATCTTTAAACCTTGAGATCAAAACTCATTACTACATAGTAAAATTGTAACTTGCAAAAATTAGATTCTAAAACTAGTGTGTTGTAAGCCACAGCAGTTTTGTGTAATTTCATCCATATTTAAATTGGACTTAACTTTTAAATATTTTTTAAGTTTGCGGTTAAATATGAGTGGACGGAAGCGATCAAAAAATGTACCATCCTCTCAATAAAGCAGGCAAAAACTGGGACATAAAAATAAAATTAAATATTTTGGACAAATATTCGGCTGGTGAAAAGGCAGTTAATACATCAAGATATTTGAATCTTCCACCAACAGCTAACTGACAGAACTATTTGTAAGAATGAAAAACCAATTGGAATCACGCTAAAGCTAGAACTTCGCAAAATAAAGGAATTGTAGCAGACGGTCGATACTCCAGCAAATAAATGGTTAACGTCGATGAAACAGCTTGCACTGGAAAAAACTGCTAACACGGGCGTATTTAGCACCAAAGAAGTTCATGCGTTTTTAAGACAGCTTCAGATTCAATTGAAATTGAGGGTTTAAATAAATCCACTCTACACCTGTGTTATAGAGGATCAATAAAAAGAGTACGGCAAATCTTTTTACTGGTTCAAATCATATGTTTGCCTCGCTATGAAAGATTATTGCTCGAAAAACAATCTATCTTATAAAATGATGCACTTACTTGACAATGCACCAACTATTAAGGTGGATTTTTCTACCATCAAATATAACATCCACATTGTTATCGCTGTACTAAACGCATTATATTTACGACAGAAACTTTTTGTTATGGCCATGGTAATTGATGCATCATCCGAAGACAACAAGGCAACCAAAAAATATTTTTGGAAAATTTCCCAATAAAACATACAATTAACAACATTCCAATCATATGGGAGGAAGTATTCAGGACCATGCCTCGGTCCAAAACATATATGTACATAAGTACATGATTTATTTTTTGTAAACTGAATTTTTTATTGGATCATTTATTAACATTTTTATGAATCAAATTATGTAGAAAAACCTACCTACGATGTAAGTCGGAGATAACTTGTATACCAATCAGTTGTGCTGTAATATAATTTACATTTTCATATATCATGTTTCTATCACCAGAACGAAAAGATGGAAATGGTAAAGTCGGAATTAACGGAAGTGAACGTTGATGTTAAGCATTAAAATGTTGTTAAAGAAGACGAAACATTATAATCATGTTGCAGTGCTAGACAATTTTTCGTTTGTTTTATAATGTGAGTACCTGGCAAGGTCGAATTCCATTTTTGATAAATTTATAAATAAAAATCAAAAATATTAATCATAGCGCGACGGGTTTAGCAAACTGAATATTTTAAGCAGTCTTGCCATAGAATTGGAAATATTGAAATCAATTAATTACTATCGCTAATCGTTTGGCTAATCCTTAAACGGTTTAAATTCAATAGATTTAAAATGTGTTCAGTAGAAAATTAAAGTATAAAGTTTTGTATATTTTTATCAAAACTCAAAACTTTGGATTATATTTTCAATTTTTCGTTGCTACTGGAAATATTAAAATTAGGTTGCTTTACTGAAATTTTTTTTTTTTTTTTTTTTTTTTTTATTTTTTTAAATAACAGTATATTTTCTATTTAAATAATAAAATTTTGTATACAATAAATAAAAATACAGAAAATAACTATTTTAGTGTACTCCTTATTTATACAAATGTCATGGAGCCACGATTCATTATACCTACTTATCACAAAATAATCTTAAAGGTAGTAGAGGTTACATAATTAAAAAATTAAAACTAATATATGTACATACGAGCATAGTTTAAAATATAACAAATAAAAAAAAAAAATAACAAATTTTTATTTTGCAAAACGATTCATTTGCGTAATAAATAAATTAAAAAAAAGCTTCCAAATAAACTAATCGCTTTTGTCAAAGCGTCTGTGTGTTTAAATGTGTTTAAATGCAGAAAACTAACGTTAAAAGTTTTGCATATTTTTATCAAAACTCAAAACTTTCAATAAACTTAAAGTTATAACTAAGACGGAGATAATTTTATCTAAAGAAAATATCCGTGAAAGCCATTGAGTACAGTAAAATCATCAATTATCTCCCTTTTAACTATAAAGATATTTTCACAATCATTTAGCGAAAACTTATGTCGATAAAAGCTTTCTTATTATACTTCAAGTTTTTAGCATAGAACTTATGACTTTCCAAATAATCCATATAAATGATCTGATAAAAATTAATTATTTGAAGCAACTCAAAATGTTATCATTAAAAATAATTTTTCAGAAAATAACGCAAAAAGCTTTCAGCGATTAGGTACTTTGGAATATATTGTTTTCAATTTTTATTTTATCATTAAAATTTAGAAATTTAACATCTTAAAGCTCTCAGATAAATGTTCTTAATATGTTTTGGTTGCCATTAAGAAGCATAATTGAGTTTTGGCCGAAACTTTAGTCTTATTCTATATAAGCTATGATGGCAATTCACGAAATTATGTTTCAAACCTCCTACAATCATTTATTTAAACCACTTTTCAGTTAATAATTCAGGTTTAATGGCAAAAAATTAAAAGCTCATCTAATAAAATAAAATAATTTTTCGCAGTTAACTAATAGACGATTTAAATTTAAAAGATTTGTGTTTAAATGCAGAAAATTATAAATAAAAGTTTTGTATATTTCTATCAAAGCTCAAAACTTTCAATACACTTAAAGTTTTAATTAAGACGGTTATTGTTTTCTAAAGAAAATACCCGTTATAGCTGTTACTATTAAGTACAGTAAAATGCTTAGTTATCCCTCATTTAACTATAATGATGTTTAAACAATCAAAAATTTATGTTAATAAAAGCTTTCTTATTATACTGAAAGTTTTTAACATAGAGATTTTTGATTTTCCAAATAATACATAGAAAAGCTCAATTAAAAATATCTTTTTTAGAAGCAAATAAAAATTGTATTATTAAAAATGATTTTACAGAAAAAGAAGCTACAAGTTTGCATACAAAGTTTCGAAAAAAGCTTCCGTAGGAAAGCTTTCTTAATCGATTGGGTTGAAATACTCTGTTTAAAAAAGTTCTTAATCAATTATTAAACTCATTTTTCTGTTACTAAAAGCATTCTGGTAATAAGGTTATAACTAACTTAAGAAATAAAACACCAAACGATTGTAATCTTTGAATACAGCTTCAATTAGCTCAATTGATCCTATTTTAAATATTTAATCATATCAACAAAACTCTTCTGTTACACTTTTATCATGTATAGATGGTTTTAAAACTTGTTGACAATAATAACCGATTAGTTCTAGTTTTGAATGCTGATAGAATTTCACGTCTTGTGCAAGATCATAATAAATATTATGATTCTGTATATATGTAATGTTTTTTCTACAAGGGCAACTAATATTTTTACCACAGGACAGATAATTATATTAGGACGGGCATGACTGAAACCATTTAACTTATGGTGTTGGCTATTTCAATAATTTCTTCTCGAGTGTGATTCTCCATATAGTTGCCCAGATTTGATGAACTAAATGGAAATTTTATAGAGGTCAGAATTTTTTAAAACTTGAGAGCCTCAGCTGTATATAATGGTACTATTAATTTTCAATTAAAACTGTTGCTGTAAAGGAATAAAATATTAAATTTATATACTCGTATAGGTCGCATTTCCACAAGATAACTTCCCATTACGAAACTTACAATTATTTTGAGCCAGATGACAAATTTTTAATGGATTACAGTTGTAATTGAAAGTTATCATTCATAAAATAAAACAAGCATCAGTTATACTACAGCAGCTTATATATGTGTAAATATATAAAAGATAATAATTTTTCAACTTGATTTTTCCGACAATAAAAATAAAATAAAAATAAAAGCCATCACATAGCTACGAGTAATGTATATATAAAAATTTTATTTCACCTTAACTTCGGTATCCGTAATTTTATTTTTTGTTTGCTCATCTGCAAATGAACACACTATATGTATATGAGATGATTTGTACTATTTAATTTGTCACATTTGTTGCTAAACTAAACATGTATGTAAGTTCAAATAAAATATATGTTGATAATAAGATGATGTTGGTTAAGGGTTTGCTTAACAGATAGCAGAGCTTTAACATTTCCACATCCAATAAATCATTTTTTTTTCATGTGTAAGTAACAAAAAAGCTTTTAAATAATGATATTTCTTATGCTTATGTAAACGTATATATATTATGTATATACATATAGCTATGATTATATTCAATTTGAATATTTTTATTGTTTTTTTGTTCTGTCCTAAAAACTCAAAAAGTATATACCGAAAAATCCTCGCATCCTCGCAAAACATCCCGGAGCCAAATTGACCACGTGTTAATTTCAAAAGGGCGAGCTCGGGTTGTGCAGGATGTGAGAACTTATCGGTCAGCAACCAAATACGTAGGCAGCGATCATTATTTGGTCGCTGCAAAGCTACGGTGGAAGTTTTCGTACAGGTCGGGGAACACAGCAAAACGGATGGAACGTTTCGACTGTGAAGGTCTGATAAATGAAGATCAAAAGAAACGATATCAGGATCTTGTCAGCGACAACATTGAGGGAGCTAATTACCAGTCTGACTGCGTGAACTCTGTTTGGGAGGTACTGAAAACTTCGGTTGTCAGTGCTGCTCAACAGACTTTAGGTATAGTGAAAGTCAGACCAAAGAATGATTGGTTTGATGACGAGTGTCGTCTTGCAGTTGAGCAACAAAATATAGCCCATAATGAAGTGCAACAACGTCTCACAATCGCAAGGAAAAACAAGGCAGCTCTTGCAAGAAGGGCAGCTAAGCGGATTTGTAGACGGAAGAAGCGAGAATGGTGGAAGGCCGAGGTTCTGAAAGTACAACAACTCAGCAATGAGCGTAGTTCACGTAATTTCTTTAAAGGAATTACTGGATTGCACCATACTTTCAGGCCTTCGTCAACCGCCATTCGGGACCGGGATGGAAACCTCTGTGTCAACATCGACGCAGTACTTGACGCATGGAGTGGACACTTTACTGAGCTGCTTGATGTTCATCATGCGTCACAGACTGTTGTTGAGCCACCTCTAAAACAGTCTGCGGAGATTTGCACTGAGGAGCCATCCCATGAGGAATTCACTAAGGCCATGCAGAGAATGAAACGAAACCGCTCACCTGGAGTGGACTGCATTAATTCGGAGCTCTTGATATTCGGAGGGGATACTTTGTGGAACTGTCTCTTCGACCTTATTCGATTAGTATGGCGAACCGAAGTTATGCCTGATGAATGGAAAGTGGCCGCGATATGCCCCATCTTCAAGAAGGGAGACCGCTTGAAGTGTGAGAATTATCGCGGTATAGCTCTCCTTTGCACAGCATACAAGTTACTGTCATACATTTTATTGGATAGAATCACTCCTCTGGCTAGGGCTTGGTTGGTGACTATCAGGGAGGATTTCGTCCGAATCGATCAGTCACTGATCAGGTCTTTTCGCTGCGGATGATTCTATCTAAATATTATGAGACATCCATCTCCGTACATCAGGTTTTCCTGGATTTCCGGCAGGCCTACGACTCGATCAATCGAGAGAGTTTGTGGTCTGCCCTGGAATACCTAGGAATGCCAACAAAATTGGTACGACTGTGTAGGATGACAGTGACGCAGTCTCAATGCTGTGTTAAAGTTGAGAACAGGCTATCGACAATTTTTGCAGTTAACTCGGGTGTTCGGCAGGGAGATGCTCTGTCCCCGATACTCTTTAATCTCATGTTGGAGTACATCTTTCGTAAAATTGAAACACCTCAGCGCAACATCTTATATCGCCAGTCCAATCAAGTGCTTGCATATGCAGATGACATATGCGTGATTGGACTGAATAGCAACGGAGTGAAAGAAAAAGTTGATCCGCTTGTAGAGTTTTCTGCTTCTGTTGGACTCCAGATCAATGAGTCCAAAACGAAATACCTGATCTCTGGTTTTAGAGACAATGGCACACCAGATTTTAGTAGTGGCCACCACACGTTTGAGGGAGTGAGGAGGTCCAAATATTTGGGCTCTCTTATCACTCACGATAACAGTGTGGGTGAGGATATTAAAGTGCGGCTGGCAGCTGGCAGTCGTTCTTTATATCCTCTAAGGCCACTGCTAAAATCTAAACACTTATCAAGTGCCGTGAAGCTGAAGCTTTACAAAGCGTTGATCAGGCCCGTTGTTATGTTTGGATGTGAAAGTTGGGCGCTGACGGATGAGTACGAGAGATGGCTCCTTACATTTGAGAGAAGAATCATGCGTGTGATTTACGGCCCTAAACGAGAAATATATGGTACATACCGAGCTCTGTACAATTTCGAGATCAGAGATCTGATGAAGATCCCCGATATTGTACATGAAGTTAGATCTCAGCGAGTACGCTGGCTCGGTCACGTTCTGCGTGCTGATCCGGAACGAATTGTGCAGCGATCTCTGAAAGGAGAGCCACCATATGGTAGGCGCAGAGGTCGTTGCAGGCGACGATGGCTCCACGATGTAGAGAACGACTTGGCCTCTTCAGATTGTCTAAGACAGTATGAAGACCAAGCTCAGGATCGAAACCGTTGAAGCCAGATTGTTGATTCAGTAAGGGGCCAGTAATGGCCTTTAACACTGTTATTATTATTATTATATACCGAAAAAGCTTCAATTTCATAAAAATTTCTTTTGTTATGATTCAAATTACAAAAACAGCTTTTGTGTATTTTTTTTGTATGCAATTCCATGCAAATAGGTGTACAATTAAAAATTCATATAAAATATTCCAGTAATTAAAAAATCGTTTGACATACTCTAAGAACAATTATAATAAAATTGTACATTTTTATTAAAATTCAATTAAATAAACTAATTGGGTCAAGTCTAGTATTCTTTTTTATGCATATTTATAAAAATATAAATCAATAACTTCATCAATAATAATTGTGAAATACAATTTAAAAAAAAACAATTACCAATACCTGAGATCAGGGGCCCTACACAAATTCTATTCGCCTACTATTTCCGACGGCTACCGTTTTGCTATAGTAGGCAAAGGAAGAAAAATATAAACAATAGTAAATTTGTAATATAGTTTTCCTTCATCCGTTGCCTACTATAGTAAAACGACAGGAGTGAACTCGACATTGTAACAATATTGTTAACATTGACAGTACTAAAGCGTTCATAAACTGCGGTTTACCCTAACCAAAATTTACCCTTATTGTTAGAAACGTGATTACCAACTCTACTCGGTACTGCCTTTCTATAGTCAAAAGCATTTATTATTTGCTAAAATTACTAATTTCGGCCAAAACACGCATCTAGGAAATGATAGTAATGGATGTATTACATTTTGTGGTTATTCAGGATTTGTTGGAGAGGGTGAAGTCTTTAAATTTGTTTTTATTATATTAATCAAGCCAACACCAAAATATTTCAGGACAAGGTGCTCCAATTATGTGAATCGGATGAAATCAGTTATTACAGATAATGAAAAACAAACAATAAATTTTGATAATATTAAAAGAAGCAATTTATTTTTGTATTTGGATACAATTTCTGTACGTTTTGTGGCGCCAATGTTTGTTGGTATAACTTGATTTTGACTCCGTGATCGAGATAATTCTACTTCTTCTGGAATAATATTATGGTTTTGTTTTGTTAAACCCTCTGTGATATACACATTAAGCATGTCTTGATCGAAGTTAATACATATGTTGTGTAATTATTAAATTATAACAATACGGCTTAATTTTTCTTTTGACGTTTACAACAATATTGTTGTTAACTATATACATCATTTAAACAATGACAGTCGTCAACAATATTGTTACAATGTCGAGTTTATGAACACACTCCAGCCGTCGAAAGTAGTCTAGGAATTCCATAATAGGGCCTCAGATATATCGACACCGTTATCACATTGTTTTTATAAAGTGACATTTAGTTTTGGCGACAGTGTCTACCTCATAAGAATTTGTGAGTTTTTCAATTAATCAGCTATAAATTTTATTCGACCAACTTTGACAAATTATCTACGTCATAAATGTGGAAATATACTATATAGAAAAGGCCAATGTAGTACAATAACTCGAGAGAAGAAATAAAATGCAAATGCATTTAAGGAAAGCCTTAAATTTATTTTTTGTGAATCTCCGTTGAAAACCTCAAACCTGAATTCATCATTCCAAATTAGTTATAGTTGATCCCATTTGTTCTTTCATTTCTCTGTATTGTCTTTCTAACTGAAGAGAAACAGCCTAACTGTACTAATATAGAATAAAAAAATAAAAAAAATTATATAAGTATATACATAGGTATACATATGACATATAATATTGTTTGACAACCCATTTAACACCTGATAGTTGCTTTTTGTTTAGTTTGGTTTGCATTTCATTATGAATAGACTTACATCAGAGCAACGCTTGCAAATTGTTGAAATTTTTTGTCAAAATAATGGTTCTGTTTGTCAAACTGATCGTGCACTTAGTCCATTTTATGGCGTACATAATCGTCCTTCAGAGCGGCTAATTCGAATAACAATAGATCGTTTTCGGACCAAGTTTACTCTTAATGATAATGTGTATCCCGTGAGACGCCGAACAGTGCGTACTGAAGTAGCCGAAACCGCTGTACAAGAAAGCATTGAAGAAGATCCAAATCAGTCAATTCTTTGCCGTTCTCAGCAACTAGGGTTGTGTCCTTAAAGTTTATGGAAGATTTTACAAAAGGATCTTGGCTTAAAATCTTTCAAGATTCAATTTGTGCAGGAATTAAAGCCAAACGCATCGTTTGCGCCGCCAATTCGACGAATGGGCTGATGCACCAAAAGATATTGATGTTGAATTTCCATTCAAAATTTTGTTCTCCAATGAAGCCCATTTTTGGTTGAACAAAACATCAACAACGAAACACCATTCCATCCACAGAAAATAACTGTTTGATTCGCTTTATGGGTTGGTGGAGTCATTGGTCCATATGTCTTTTAAAAACGATAATGGCCAGAATGTTACTATCAATGGTGAGCGGTATAGGGATATGATTAGAAATTTGTTCCTACCAAGATTAGCTGGCATTAATCTTGCTAACATGTGGTTCCAACAGGGCGGGGCCACATGCCACACAAGATCGTGTGATTTAACCCCATTGGATTATTTTCTTTGGGGTTATGTAAAGTCACTTAGTCTACGTCGATAAACCAGAAACAATTGAACACCTGGAAATCAACATTCGAAATCAACCAGATTGCGCCTTGTATGCGCCGGCCGTGGCGGCCACATGGCCGAAATCATATTTAAACATTAATGTCATTCAATTTTCTATCCATTTTCGTTTCATTGACATTAAAAGTATACATTTTCACTTTGTTTTAATGATTTAAACTTGTTTAACTCTATAAAAAACACCTTTTATATGAATTATCGCATGTACATATATGTGAAGTTAGCTCGGAAACCATCCCGAACAAAGACTTTAGCAAACAATTTTTGTGACCTCACTAAATACACAAAAAATCACTTCATCCCCAAAAATAAAAATAGTTTAGAATTTATACATGAACTTTTCAGGCTAGTATATTATTTAAAACATAGCAACCCGCGCACATATGTACCACTCGCCAATCTTGGGGGCAATCTCTATAATCGGCGCTATAGCCGAAAATCACTGAATTTCAACAAAAAATTAGAAAGATAAATTATTAATCAAAAATTCATAAACTTTTAATTCCAATAATATTTGGTTTTTATTTATAAAACTATTAACCACACAAACTATATAATTTTTAGGATAAAAACTTGTACCACAACCTTACTTCCAAAATAATTGTGAAGCAACTAAAAACAAACTGCAAAATGTTTTATGAGTTTAATTAAGTGACGCGAAACAAAAATAAAACAAAACTATACACAAACGCAGCCAACCTAGTTTTTTTGTACAATTAATGAATTTTACTTCAGAAAAATTACGCGAAATGTTCCTTCTTAAAGTGAATACGAATTATACACATGGAATGCAAGAGATCATCGGATGTATAAATATGTAGTCACTTTTGAATTTTATTTCAGAAGTTCAATGAAACTCCATATAAAAACCAATTATACTTACCGTTCAATCAGAATTGAGCCTTTGAAATCAAACAACTTCTGTTCTGAAAGTCTAGGCAAATCGTATCGTATTATGTTCAAACTATCTGTAACGACTAGCTTCGCGCTGCGTTCCAAGCTAAGTGAGTTTAACACCTCTGCGCTGTATCTCAATTTTTTTTGTATGTATCAATATTTTATGTACTTGTATTATGTACATATTATTTATTAAAAGCGCGGGAAAAATCCGGTATGATAGGGGAACCAAAAATTTTTGGTGGGAACTTTTATTGTTTGCCATGGATATAAAAACCAACCAATTTGTTTTGTCGGGACAGTTAATATATAAAAATTCAGATGAGCTGTTGCTCAAATGCCAAAGAAAATAAAAAAAAAAATAAAAATATTTGTGTGTGCAGTGATTGAGTGCGATAAAGATAAAATAAAAAGGAAAAAAACCAAACATTTTTTTTTGAGAACATAGTTTTTTTATATAATTATAATTTATAAAAATTAAGTTTAATTTTTTTTGTACTCTTAGTTTTTTTTTATCATACATTTAAAAATATCACACATTTAAAAATATTGTGTACTTTATAGTTTTTATTTAAAAGAAAAAAAAAAAAATAAATAGTGAAAATTTAAGTGCTAAAAACAGTAAAAAAAAAAATAAACTGTACCTAAATCATACTAAACTGTATATAATTCATATACATATGTATAGTGGAAAGTAAACTAAAAATTTGGCGTTTGGGAACTTAAAATTAATACATCAAGCTGCGCCTACAAACAAGCACAAACGGTAGTGCCTAAACAGTGTGTAATAAAATAAATGAAAAATAATACTTATTAGTGACCGTTTAATTTATTGACCTCTTATATACTCGTATATACGAGTTAATTATGTATGCACAATTACAGTGCTCGCAATATTTATAATAAATATTCAATTGCGAGAACATAAGAGAAACATAATTTGTTTTATAAACTAAAAGTTATAAACAAAAACTAAAAATAAAAATAAAAAAAATAAAAAATTTTCTTAAAATTATAAGTGCTAAAAACTAAAAATTCAAAATTATAAGTGCTAAAAACTAAAAAGTGCTAATTGTACAGATTATCCTATAAATTAAATATCTGTAAAATAAAGTGAAATATATATGTATATTCAAATTACCAATATATACAAATACATATATATATATGTATATACAATATACATAGTTATGTACGAATGATGTCTTCTATCAACTCGTCAACATTCAACATTATTCTGATGAAATTTTGATTAAGATAAGATTTTTTTAATATTATTTAATTATTCTAAACATATATATATATTATTAAATCTTAAATTTTAGAGTTATTTCTAATATCAAATTATTTAAAAAAAAAAAAAAAAACAAATATTTCTTGGATATGGCAATTTTTATTAAGAATAATTTGATATACTTATAGTTAAATTTTTTTTATATCTATTTATAATATTTTTTTTTGGTGGTGGGTACATTTAAATTTATTTTGTTTTTTTTTTCCTTTTTCTTTTTCTTCATTTTTTTTATCTCTAGTTCGTTACTGTTAAAAACTTTTCTTATATTTTTTTTTTTTTTTTATTTTCTCTAATAAAGTTACTGTATTTCTGTAAATACTCGAACTTAATTGTTTCTCTTTATTTAATTTATGGATTTTCACTTCAGTTTCTCTTTTCGCTATATTTCGCTTTTCAGGATGAGATAATTACGCTTAACGAATGATAAGGTTGGTATAGTTCGCGGCCCTTGAAATAACTAGGTGAGTAGATTCTGCCTTGTTCCACTCCTGTTTGTGCAAAACTCCGTTAAATTCTTCCTATTTCCTTCGCGGTCTAGCAAGATTCATTTACACTTTGGAAAACCCCACCCCAATCCCTGAGCTTTAGCCGGCTAAAATATGACCGCTCCAAAGTCCCTGAATGAAGATTATCTGTTAACAGTCCGGGTTCTTCAGTGATTGAATGCATTTCATTCATGAGCCATTCACACCCTAAAGGACTTACGTTACAGTGGCGCCCAAATATGCAGCATTTTTTTATTATTACGCCATTTTTCTGTGGCAAACTCAATTCTTTCGACCAAATCTTTCCATAATAGCTTTCTTTTTCAAATCTAAGTAATCATTTTTTTAATTTCCATAGTTTAAATTCTTTTTTTAGTTGTATATCCTAAATTTTCATCTCCAATATTTCCGAATTCGCAGCTGCATCCAGACTTTGATTCTGTAGACTCAGTTGTTCGAACCAAGGATTGTTAATTTTCAAAAATTGCTTTCTACTTCATTAATTTTTTTTGTTTCTTCCGGTCGTTAGTTTTTGGTTATTCAATGTAATCACAATCACATTACTTCCATTCGTAAGAATGTTGATTTTAGTGTTTGGCTTATTGTGATTTCATCGATTATACAATAATTCATTACATATTTTTGCAACGGTTTCCACTTAATGTGTTAATTTCATTGTTAGATGAAATATGTAACAAATAGAATGTCTTGAGCCGCAAATGTATCCAAAATATTTTGTAGACTCATTGGCCAGTACACTCAAGATATTCTGGTTTTAATTTTATTATTAATCTGGCGCAGTTGCTTCCAATATCTGTATTGTAGATATTGTCGATTCATCTGTTTGCTTCCAGATTCACCCTTTTTGTTAATCCTTTTTTCCCCAAGGCAAGAATCTACTCAAAATAGAAACAAGTTGCTACAGGAGCCGTGATAGGATTTTACTAGCCTTATCATCGTTTATATAATTCATTACATTTTCTTTGAATTTTTTTTATTTTTTTATCATAATCCTGAACAGTGAAAAGTGAAGTAATTATCGCTGAATTTTTTTTGCACGTATTCGTATCTATAATTAAATATTACATAATTATTTTGTTTTCACAAAATTCGAATATTCATTTTATTATTGAATTATTTTTAAGTTTTATTAACCATGGCAACATTCTGTATACGTTCCCAGGATTTGTCTCCTGATGAATTAAAAATTGAGCTCGAAATCCGTAATATTGATGCTCCCAAAGAAATTCAAACGCAGAGTTTAGATGAAGTGTTAGAAAAAGAAGAAACTTTACCAACGCTTAAACCAACTCAACCTCATAGAAATGCTTTAATACACCCTCACAATGAGGTCACAACTTGCGCAATTAAACTGCAACATCTGCAAATTAAACTATTAAATTGTATCCAAAACCCCAATTTTAATAATCAGGAATTTACCGTTTTGATTTCGAAATTATGTCATTTGAAAGCACGCAGCGAACGAATTCTGATACTTGATGTAGTGAAAAAAACAGCTAGTAAGTTAGCGCAAGTATGTAATTCCCTATTAGCGACATGCCGTCGATTTACATTGAAAGAACAGACATTACAGGATGCTGTCTTTGACGTGAGTGCCACACAAATAGATCAAGATGACCTCTTAGATCTAATGTTAGCTGCTCCACAGCCTGCACAGCTTGAGGAATCTGGATCAGAATCGGGCAATATTACAGGATTTATTGAAGATAATGGTAACCACATTCTCCCCAATGTGAAATCTTCGATCGTAAACCCCAATACAGTGATACAATCCAATCATGAAGGTGGAGAAACTAACCAATCAAATAATGCGAGGCATCCAACATTGCAACATTCCTCTCCATCCCACCCAAATATTCCTTCAATGTTCCAGAATCCATACCAGAATCATCAACCTCCATTATTGCCATTCCCCTATAATTATCCCTACTTTGCGCAACCCCCTTTCACTCTACCTCAACCTAACACCAACAACGTTGCCCTACCATACACTATTCCATTTCAGCCACAATTAGCCTCCGGTGTATCATACAATCAACCAGCACCGATCATTACGAATTCGTTTATTCCAAACCAACAGGCAAATATTGAGCCTCAATTACCACAAAACAAGTCCAATCACCACAGCACTCCAACTACATTAGATCAAGGGGTAGTTCACGAACATGGCTCACCGCAATCTAGTAGATCCCAAGAGAATACTTCCCGTGCAATACCTGTACATAAATGGGGCATTTCTTTCGATGGATCTGCATCCGGATTGGCGGTGGAAAAATTTTTATATCGCGTCGAACATATGGCCAGAACCAATAATATACCATTGAATAACCTCATCAATGATATTCCTTCTTTGTTGAAGGGTTCGGCAGGCGAACATTATTGGCTAGTTTTGGAACGACATCCGAGATGTGATTGGAATCAATTTAAAACTGCATTCACACATCGGTTCCAAGATCGACGAACGGATGTTGATATTGTACGGCTTATTGATGCTCGAAAGCAACGACCAAGAGAATCGTTTACCGAGTTTTACTATGATATTTTAAATTTAACTCTGCCTTTGAAGGTACCATTTTCAGAACATCAGATCCTGGAGATTCTGAAGAAAAATATGCGAGCTGGATTGCAAGTTCATCTCGCCGGTAGAGAAATATCATCGGTTTCGGATCTCGTCAGTATCTGTATATCCACTGAAGATATTTGGAGAACTGTCGGACTGGTTCCAGAACAACTGGTACAAAGAACCATTCAGTCGGCCCGACTTCATGAAATGGAAATACTTGATATCGAAGATGTTAGCGTATATTCACAGCCTTCAGCCCAATCGTCAAACATTGAGCCGTCCTCTCCAATTACCACCCAACAACATCATAATCCAAAAATAATTCAGAATCCCGTAGAGAATCCTTTTAATGTAGAGGCTTTCCAACCAACTCCGCATAATCAAACACAAGTTTCATTGAAAAAACCTCCGGTTCCCGTGTGCTGGAACTGTCAACGGATCGGACATCTCTACATTGATTGTGACCTGATTCGTCAACACATATTTTGTTATGGATGTGGTGTTGCAAACGTGTTGAAGACGCATTGCACATTTTGCAATCAAAAAGCATCTTCTTTAAACCCGATCAAGGAGACGACCACAGGTGGGTCGAGTCGTTCTCCAATTCAAATTCTTCAGCGACCCCCACCTCCGAATTCACAAACCCCATTTATCCGTCACCCGAAGCAATAATCAGACCAACATCACATATAAATACAACTCCCAAATCTTATATTAAATACCGAACAGGCCGATCCATTAAATATTTTAAAAACCGCCATCATATTTATCGAAACATTGCCAAAACAAAATTTTGTAGTGCTATAGACTATCTAGAAGACAATCGCCCTTATGCAATTGTTACCATCAACGGCGAAGAAGTTCAAGGTTTACTTGATAGCGGGGCCAATATATCTGCTTTAGGCAAAAATGCATTATGTTTTATCAAAAATCATAACTTACATATTCATTCTATCCCTGCAATGGTCCAAATTGCAAACGGTTCTCCCCTTAAAATTCATGGCTTTGTAAATACCGAAATTTCGTATAACAACAGAATCCTGGATATGAGGCTATTTATTGTACCAGATTTACAACAAAATCTCTATCTGGGATGCGATTTTTGGCAAAAATTTGGAATAGAACCCTCCATAATTTCATCTTTGCAAACTATACCTGCATCAGTACCAGATTCCCAGAGTCATACAACAACTTCTGCAGACAACAACCAGCATGAGCTTTCCGCTAATCAGCGGCACAGATAGCAAGCCGTGGTGGAACTGTTGCCTAGTTCTGAGCGTTTGGGGCTGGGTCGAACTCATATTTTGAATCACTCGATCGACGTTGGGGATACTCCACCCATTAAACAGCGACATTATGCCGTATCCCCAGCAAAACAGCAACAAATCTATGAAGAAATAGATCGAATGATTGCGCTGGATGTCATCGAGGAGAGTCACAGTGCTTGGAGCTCCCCATTGGCGGTCGTGCCGAGGAAAAGTGGTGGTGTTCGACTTTGCCTTGACGCGCGAAAACTAAACAGCGTAACTAAAAAGGATGCATTCCCTTTGCCGCTGATTGACGGTTTGCTCAGCCGGTTGGATCGTACCCGTTATATTTCGAGTCTGGATTTAAAGGATGCTTTTTGGCAGGTACCTTTGGATCCAGCCTCGAAAGAAAAGACAGCGTTTACCATTCCGGGACGACCATTGTATCATTTTAAGGTCATGCCTTTCGGTCTTTGTAATGCGCCTCAGACCTTGTGTCGATTAATGTCCAACGTGATTCCTCATCAATTGCATGACCGGGTATTCGTTTATCTGGACGATCTTTTGATAACCACTGCTGACTTTGACGAGCATTTGTCGTTACTCCAGGATGTCGCTGAGAAATTAGCTGCTGCTGGGTTGACGATAAACGTTCGAAAAAGCAAGTTTCTTCTAAAAGAGATCGGATACCTGGGTTATGTAGTTGGTGAGCGAGGATTGAGACCTAATCCAGACAAGGTCGAGGCCATTCTCAAATTCCCAAGGCCGAAAAACATTCGGCAAATGAGAAGGTTCCTTGGCGTCACGGGATGGTACCGCCGTTTTATAAACGGGTATTCCACGTTGTCCGCTCCTCTTTCCGCTCTTCTTAAAAAGAATAGTAAATTCGTGTGGTCTGATGAAGCTGAATATGCATTTTCTACACTAAAGCAAGCTCTCTCTACGGCTCCTGTTTTAGTAACGCCGAATTTTAATTCCCGATTTTACATTCAGTGTGACGCAAGCTCAACTGGTATAGGAGCGGTACTATTCCAAAGAGATGAGGAAGGCAATGACAGACCCATAGCCTACATGTCCAAAAAGCTTAATTCGGCCCAACGGAATTATTCAGTGACGGAACAAGAATGTTTAGCCGCACTAGAAGCAATAAAAAAATTCCGGCTGTATGTAGAGGGTCTGCCTTTTACGGTAATAACGGATCATGCTAGTCTTAAGTGGCTGATGTCTCTTAAGGACATATCCGGAAGACTCGCACGTTGGAGCTTAAAGCTCCAGGGTTTCGATTTTGACATCGAATTCCGAAAAGGATCCCAAAATGCAGTCCCGGATGCCTTATCCCGAATAGAAATTGAATCTCTCGATGTCGTTCAACACCCATCAACGGATTCTCCCTTACATGTGGACCAATCGTCTCCGGCTTTTCATGATCCGGCGTATCAACAATTAGCTTGTACCCTCCAACAGTCTAAACGAAAAATAAATCTATTTACAGTACATCAGCTGATATACATTAAGCCGTACTCAAACAAAGCCAGTTTACCGGATATTCCGTCGTATAAACTACTCATTCCCGAATCCTTGCGAATTTCTGTAATTACAGCTGCGCATTGCCCTCCAACTGCGGCACATTTGGGTATCAGCAAAACTACAGAAATTATTCAACGCTATTATTATTGGCCCACTCTTCAATCCGATGTCATCAAGTTTGTTAACACTTGTGAAGATTGTAAAGCTAATAAGGCTACAAACCAAACAAGCAAACCCCCACTTGGGGTCTTACCAATGACATTCAGACCCTTTCAAAGAGTATATCTTGATTTTTTGGGACCATACCCCCGAACTAAAAAGGGCAACACCGGAATACTTATTGCGGTGGATCATTTTTCAAAATTTGTCATCACCCGACCAGTTAGACATGCAACTGCTAATGAAGTATGTGGGTTCTTGGAAGACGAAATATTTCTTATGTTTGGAGTCCCAGAAGTCATTCTTACCGATAATGGTAGACAATTCGAATCCCTACTTGTACAAAATTTGTGCAAAAAGTATGGTGTACGACACGTATTCACCGCTAAATATTCACCCCAGGGTAATGCGTCAGAGCGCGTTAACCGAACTCTGTTGGCTTCTTTAAGGGCTTATATTAAGGCAGACCAACGGGTATGGGATGTCAATCTAACAGCGATCACTCATGCTTTCCGTAATGTAGTTCATGATTCGTCAAAATATTCCCCACATTTTCTTGTATTTGGTCAGCATGCGGTTTTACATGGCTCATTGTACGAGCTTTTGCGACAAGCTTCTCCACTTGGTGGAAATCATCTTCATGGAGAGGATAAGCCAGAATACCTATATAAAATTTATGAAAATGTACAAAGTAATCTAATCAAGTGTGCCGAGAAAGCTAAAATTAGATACGATTTGCGAACCCGATATCCCAAAATTAATGTTGGTCAAACTATTTTTATCAAAAACTTTAGACAAAGCAAAGCATCCGATCAATACGCTGCCAAGCTCGCATCGAAATTTGTCAAATGTGTGGTTACTCAACTGATAGGAAACGTTGCATGTGAAGTTGCCGACGAAAATGGTAAAATCTTGGGAGTATACCATTTTAAAGATGTCAAAATATAATTTTACTTATTCAATAATTGTTACAGTATTTGCCCGGCTTTGAGACATCTCCTGGGTGTGAGTCGTCCCCACGTTTTGTAACGACTAGCTTCGCGCTGCGTTCCAAGCTAAGTGAGTTTAACACCTCTGCGCTGCATCTCAATTTTTTTTGTATGTATCAATATTTTATGTACTTGTATTATGTACATATTATTTATTAAAAGCGCGGGAAAAATCCGGTATGATAGGGGAACCAAAAATTTTTGGTGGGAACTTTTATTGTTTGCCATGGATATAAAAACCAACCAATTTGTTTTGTCGGGACAGTTAATATATAAAAATTCAGATGAGCTGTTGCTCAAATGCCAAAGAAAATAAAAAAAAAAATAAAAATATTTGTGTGTGCAGTGATTGAGTGCGATAAAGATAAAATAAAAAGGAAAAAAACCAAACATTTTTTTTTGAGAACATAGTTTTTTTATATAATTATAATTTATAAAAATTAAGTTTAATTTTTTTTGTACTCTTAGTTTTTTTTTATCATACATTTAAAAATATCACACATTTAAAAATATTGTGTACTTTATAGTTTTTATTTAAAAGAAAAAAAAAAAAATAAATAGTGAAAATTTAAGTGCTAAAAACAGTAAAAAAAAAAATAAACTGTACCTAAATCATACTAAACTGTATATAATTCATATACATATGTATAGTGGAAAGTAAACTAAAAATTTGGCGTTTGGGAACTTAAAATTAATACATCAAGCTGCGCCTACAAACAAGCACAAACGGTAGTGCCTAAACAGTGTGTAATAAAATAAATGAAAAATAATACTTATTAGTGACCGTTTAATTTATTGACCTCTTATATACTCGTATATACGAGTTAATTATGTATGCACAATTACAGTGCTCGCAATATTTATAATAAATATTCAATTGCGAGAACATAAGAGAAACATAATTTGTTTTATAAACTAAAAGTTATAAACAAAAACTAAAAATAAAAATAAAAAAAATAAAAAATTTTCTTAAAATTATAAGTGCTAAAAACTAAAAATTCAAAATTATAAGTGCTAAAAACTAAAAAGTGCTAATTGTACAGATTATCCTATAAATTAAATATCTGTAAAATAAAGTGAAATATATATGTATATTCAAATTACCAATATATACAAATACATATATATATATGTATATACAATATACATAGTTATGTACGAATGATGTCTTCTATCAACTCGTCAACATTCAACATTATTCTGATGAAATTTTGATTAAGATAAGATTTTTTTAATATTATTTAATTATTCTAAACATATATATATATTATTAAATCTTAAATTTTAGAGTTATTTCTAATATCAAATTATTTAAAAAAAAAAAAAAAAACAAATATTTCTTGGATATGGCAATTTTTATTAAGAATAATTTGATATACTTATAGTTAAATTTTTTTTATATCTATTTATAATATTTTTTTTTGGTGGTGGGTACATTTAAATTTATTTTGTTTTTTTTTTCCTTTTTCTTTTTCTTCATTTTTTTTATCTCTAGTTCGTTACTGTTAAAAACTTTTCTTATATTTTTTTTTTTTTTTTATTTTCTCTAATAAAGTTACTGTATTTCTGTAAATACTCGAACTTAATTGTTTCTCTTTATTTAATTTATGGATTTTCACTTCAGTTTCTCTTTTCGCTATATTTCGCTTTTCAGGATGAGATAATTACGCTTAACGAATGATAAGGTTGGTATAGTTCGCGGCCCTTGAAATAACTAGGTGAGTAGATTCTGCCTTGTTCCACTCCTGTTTGTGCAAAACTCCGTTAAATTCTTCCTATTTCCTTCGCGGTCTAGCAAGATTCATTTACACTTTGGAAAACCCCACCCCAATCCCTGAGCTTTAGCCGGCTAAAATATGACCGCTCCAAAGTCCCTGAATGAAGATTATCTGTTAACAGTCCGGGTTCTTCAGTGATTGAATGCATTTCATTCATGAGCCATTCACACCCTAAAGGACTTACGTTACATATCCGCAATGGTTCTGATATATAATAAATTCGTGCATGTGATCAAGTTGTCACGAGCTGAACACCACACATACTAATACTATATGAATGTATATACATCAAGATGAGTTCCATTCAAAATTTTATTCGTGCGGCACTGCACAATTGCAAGCCTTGGCCTGATTAGATAGCCATTTGAATGTTTATTCGTTGAAACGATTCCACCACCCATAAAATGAGCTATACTGCCGTATAGGCTTTACTAATAGCGGGCAGAGCCCTACTTGACATCTTGGATAACAAATAAAATTCAACGATATTGTTATGCCCATACTGTAAAATACAGCCTTTGGTTGGATAGTTATTGATGCTTTCATTGTTATGTATGTATATTGTATATCTAAAGTTCCCAGCCCATCAATGAAGCAGCTATTGTAATAATATTCTGCAAACTGTAGAAAGACACGACTCTCCATATATATGGAGATCGTTATTATGAACCTATATAGGAATATCAAACGTTTTTCTCAAATACGGTTTCGCACGGCTATGCAGCCCGATATGTCGTACACTTGCCATTCCAAGTAGAATTGTTAACGTTAGAAATCTTTCTTAATACAGCCGTAAAAGGTGAAGTAGCTCAAACTGAAGTGAATCAAATGCCCTCGCTAAATCTGACTTTTGGTATCGAAGGCTTTAAATGCTTTAGGTGTTAAACTTGGGAGGTTTGTAGTGGTAGAACGATTTCTGACAAATCCATGTTTTTGAAGTGCTATTGAAATTATGAAGATAAGAGATAAAATGAGAATTATAATATTGACTTCTTCCATATCAGCGGAAATACACCATTCTTGTGTGACGCATTAAATATCAGAGATAATGATAATGGTAGTGAGCTATTAAGGTCCTCAAGTATTTTTACAGGTATATTTTAAAAATTAGCAAATAATTCACATATGACCTTAGCATTAGAAACAGTGGCATCATTTAACGACATCATTTGGGGATAATTGGAATATTTTCTTTTGACATCAACAAAATGGCCAAAATAGTGGAAGAATCTAATGAGCTATTTCATGTACTATCGGAACTTGAGTCCAAATCTCTGGCAAAGGGTGTTTATGGCCATTTATCAATTTCAGTCAAACTCGAACTTTTCAGAAAAACATTCGTGGACATTTCATTTCTCTGGATACTGGATTCTTTTAAGTCTTGTTGGACGCGAAATTTGATGAGCTATTTCATGTATTATCGGAACCTGAGTCCAAATCTCTGGCAAAGGATGTTAATGGCCATTTATCATTTTTGAAAAAAAAACTCGATCTTTCAGTTTTTAAAAAGAGAAAAAAATTCGTGGCCAATTTATGTCTCGGGATAATGGAATTTTTCAATGCTGGTTGGACGAGGAATTTAATGAGCTATTGTATGTACTATCAGGACCTGAGTCCAAATATCTGGTAAGGGGTGTTAATGGATATTTTCCATCTTGGGCCTAATTTATCTAAAATATAAAATATGCTTTTATCAATTCCACATATAAAAAAACATATTTAAAAAACAAATTGAAAACATTTGCTTTGGTTGACATCTAGTGAAAAAAAGGTCAAAGTTGGATGAGTTTCAAATATCAGGTTAATCGTTACAAGAGAATGTTAGATGGCGTTGTAAAAACTGATAAAATAAAATATGTTTCCTTGGTACTAAAAATCTTCAGATGGTTTGTGTATTTGATACTTATTATTCTAATAAGAAAGTGCTCATGTTTAATATTTGGAATCAAATCAGATGCATATTAAGCCAAATCTTAAAACGATAAAAGCCAATTAACACCTCTTACCGGAAATTTGGGCTCAGAGTATGATATAACATGAATTAGCTGATTAAATTTTTCGTCCAAAAAGCCCAAAAAGATCAAAATTGTAAAATAGACATTAACACCTCTTACAAGAAGTTTGGACTCAAGCCCTGATAATACATGAAATAGCCAATTAAATTCCGCATCCAACAAGCTTAAAAAAATCAATTATCCCGAGAAATAAATTGGCCACGAATTTTTGTCTGAAAAGTTCGAGCTAGGCACCAAATGGTAAATAGCCATTAACACCCCTTACCAGAGATTTGGACTCAGGTCTGATAGTACTTGTAATAGCTCAAAAGATTTCTTTTCCAGTAAGTTCAAACGGAATCCATTATCCAGAAAAACAAATTGGCCACAAATTTTTTTTCTGAAGTAATGCTTTTTAAAATAATTTATTAAAAATTGGATATTAACACCCTTTGCTTTGCCATAGATTCGGATAGTACATGAAATAGCTCATTAAATTCCTCGTCCAACTAGATTTAAATTAATCCATTGTCTCGAGAAATAAATTGGCCACTAATTATTTCCTGAAAAGTTCGAGTATGGTCTAAAATGGTAAATGGCCATTAACACCCTTTGCCAGAGATTTGGACTCAGGTCCTGATAGTACCTTTAATAGCTAATTAATTATCCTCGTCCAACAAGCTTTGAAAAATTCCATTATCCCGAGACATAAATTGGCCACGATTTTTTTTCTGGAAAGGTCGAGTTTAGCCGAAAATGATAAATAGCTATTAACATCCTTTGCCAGAGATAATACATGAAAAAGCTCATTAAAATTCCTCGCCCAACAAGACTTAAAAGAATCTATTATCGAGAGAAATAAGTGGGCCACAAATTTTTTCTGGAAAGATCGAGTATGGCCGAAATGATAAATGCTCATTAACAGTTTTTGCCAAAGATTTGGACTCAGGTTCCGATAGTACATGAAATAACTCATTAAATTCCACGTCGAACAAAACAAAAATCCAATATCCAGAGAAATAAGTTGGTCACGATTTTTTTTCTGGAAGTTTCGAGTTTGGCTGAAAATGATAAATGGCCATTAACACCCTTTGCCAGAGATTTAGAATCAAGCCCCGATAATACATGAAATAGCTCATTAAATTCTTCCTTTAACCAGCTCAAATCGAATCCATTATCCAGTGAAATAAATTGGCCTTGAATTATATTCTAAGAAAAAGGAGTATGATCAAAAACAAAAAATAGTCATTAACACCTTTTGTCCGAGATTTGAACCCAGGTTCCGATAGTACATGAAATAACTCATTAAATTTCGCGTCCAAAAAGACTTACAGGAATCCATTATCCCGAGAACTTAATTGGCCAATCGAGTGATAGATCGAGTTTGGCAAAAAATTATAAAAGGCCATTAACGCCCTTCGCCAGAGATTTGGACTCAGATTCCGATAGTACATGAAAAATCTCATCCAATTTCTCGTCCAATAAGATTTAAAAGAATCCAGTATCCCGAGAAATAAAATGGCCACGAATCTTTTTCTGAAAAGTTCGAGTTTGACTGAAAACGATAAATGGCCATTAACACCCTTTGCCAGAGATTTGGATTTCCCATGTACTATCGGAACCTAAGTTCAAATCTCTGGCAATAAATAGTTCATTAAATTACTCGTCAAAATAGTGCAATATGTGTTTCATATCCACAGAATAATTAAGCGAACGTATTTTTTGTAAAGTAATTCGTTTTTGCAACGTGGAAAGCTTAAATTCTAATTGGATTAAACTTGAATTAGTACTTAAATACGTTGATGTTTTTGCTTAGGTGGTTTGAACATGGGAATTTAGAACTATGACTTTTGGTTGTGATGTGTTATTTGTTACCATAAAAAATATAATTTCATGAATTGAATAATATTATTGTCTGATACATTGAATGATAGTTATTATTTCCAATAAAATGATTAATTATTTCATGTGAGTCCTAGCTAGTTATAGCTTAATCGTATCATACATTAAAATGTTGAAAACTAAATTTTAATGCATTAGTTGTTACGCTACTTACACATTTTCTTGAAAAATGTAAATACAAAATATAATACTTTTTCAAACGCATTAATGTTTTTTTTATAAATAACAATATTTATTGATTATATTTCATTCACAAGCAATTTTTTGATTCATGACAGTGTACGCTACGCAATATTCCAATAGGATTTGTATACGTATATATACATATGTGAAAGAAGTTTGAAAAATTTCTCAGGCATGTCGGGCACCGTATGAAGCAATTGTTTTGTATAGTTATGTAGGGTTTTGTTGAAATTTGTCTCCTCCTTAATATAACGAGCGGAAACTTTAGATTTGAGATCAGCAACACCTTCCTTAGTCGCGCATAGCACAAAATCACAGCCTAGATTATGTTTGTTTATGTCCATTGAATAGGCAGTATTCAAAGTAGTATATGTCAAGAGATCGAGCATAACTTCAGTAGAGGCTGTTATTGTATTTAGTAAGAATCTGCACTTTTATACCATTGATACATTGTTCTTGATTGTAGACTTACCAAATTGGCGCATTCATTTGATATAAAATATTCGAAAAGGGACTAAAAATAAATTCCTGGCACTACGTAGAAAATCCAATTTCTGTCTATTACTGAATAAATTTGATAGAAGAAAATACAAATGAAAAACAAGTGAAATGTTGTAAACAGAGAATTTATGTAGAAAAGAAAATCCCCTCATTCTCATTTATGTGTAACGGCGATATAACGACAAATTTGTATCCATAAAAACGAGAAAATTTCGTTTTTCATGTATACAATAGAAAAATAACGTATACATGAGTAAAATGAAAATTTAATTCAATGTATTTTCAGTTTTCTTCGATAATCCGAAGTGATAAGACGCATTTTTGGTTGGAAGGAGTTCAATTTGATTTTTTAATTTTATTTTATTTTTAGTGTGTGCGGTGTTACAATATTTATAGTGAGTTTGATTCACTGCGAGTTTACGGAATTTTTTTTTTTTTGGATTAAACATTTTTTTTTTTTTAGTGTTTTGTGCTTTGAGTGGAAAAGTTTATAAGTGAATATTATAATAATTAACGAAAATTTTCTTTTTGTATTTATATTCGTATATAAATTGAAAGTTCTTCATATAAATTGTGCGAATGCTTATTAATTTTCGTTCGGTTTGGTTACAGGTGTGAAGTGTATAATAAGTATAAAATAAATTTTATTTTTATTATTTGCTTCTGTTCTGATTTTGGTGTGTGTTAAAAGTTATATATATTTCTTGTGCAAAAGAAAATTTAAAAAGCAAAAAAATAAATGAAAATTTTATTGTGAAAATTTATTGCAAAATAGCATCAAAAAAATTTAAAAAAAATTAAATAAATTTAATTAGAAAATACCAAACATCTGGATTATATAAATATATATATATATATATATATATTGGATTCATTACAATAACAACAACAACTACCAAATAAAACTAAAAAGAAAATCTCCAAATTTGTTTGTGTTTTACAAGCGCATAAAATACAGGAAATAAGCCGGTGTTTACCTGCGAATCATTTTCCCATATTTTATACACCAAAACCTCTGTGTAAGTATTTAAACGAAAATTTTATATTTGCCTCGTATATAATATGTAAATGTAGCCGCCAGCTTCAAATCGACCGGATAAAACATAATTTTCTAAATTGTTTATGATTAACCGCACCACGGTGAAGCAAAAAAAAATAAATTAAATATAAAATTTCTGGAGTAACTTAAGTATAATTAAAATCCATGACAACGAGCTTTAGAGCTTTTCAATTTTTAACATAACTTATTTGACCCGCAAAATGTACATATATACAAAAATAGAAAATACATAGGAAAAATGGGATAATTAAAAACATAAAATGACAGTGCCATTCCTCGAAGGCATTTTAAAAACACAAAATAAAAATTTATGGTGGATTAGTAACAAGAAGTACAAGAAGATAAATTAATGGACGGTGTTGTATTCATTTTCCGTTTGCTACATTGTTCTTATGTTTTTTATGTGACATTTTTTATGTGTTCATCTGAGAGGCGCCTCAATATGCGCGACTAATTAAATGGTACAGATGGAAATTTTTCTCTTTTTTTTTTTTGACATATGTAGTACGGTATACGTCGAGTTTTCATTGATTGTCAATGTATAAGGTAAAAGAAAAACAAAAAATACCAAATTTATCTCGACTATATAGGAATTTATATAGTATGTTACGTTCGTTACATTACAAAATTCTTTTATGTTCGGGGTAATTCCTTCGAGGATATAAAAGTTTGGGATTATTTACAAAAAATATATAGACATACTTGTAACTCGTATAAATAAACAAGTTCCACACACACTCACACACACATAAATATAACAAGTTTTTTTTATTATTATTCTTTTGGAAAAAGGTTTTTTCTTATTATTTTTTTGAAAGTTAAAAGTGAATAATTTATAAAGTTTCGTAGTGTTTGAAATAAATCGGATGCAATTACATAACTATAATTTGAAAAGTTCATATTCTCGTTACTTATAGTTAACAATGGTATAAAAAATTTTAAATTTTTTTAAAAACACCTTTAATAAATGGCTACTATAATCTTAAACATTATTAATTCGTTTAATTCAATAATATGGTTAACATTAGCACTTATGAGATAAATATAAATTTGTGTGGGTTTGCTGCACGCAGTGTCCAGTTTCCCTGTGGTATGATATTCATTCATTCGGTTAACTCATGTGGTTTGGTTCGTTTGAGCCGCCTTTCTTCGTTTGTACTATCCAGTAGTTGTACGGCCTCAACGTTGGTGTGGATGAGAAGCCTCTTTTCATGCTTGATGGCACATTCGCGGATGATGTCATCGATCTATTGTATTTGTAAATCAATGTGTGTTTCCCTGTTAGTCAAAAATCGGTAAGCGTTGGTGACCATTCGAATAAATTTATTTTGGCTACGTTGAATAATGTCTCTATTGGATTTAAGAGTACAACCCCATAGCTGCGCACCATACATCCATATTGGTTTGAAGATAGTCTGGTAAATTAATCTTTTGCAATACAGGTTCATTTTGGATTCATGCCCAATTAATCAGTACATTTGACGTTGTTTTAATCTGTTCAGGTTTTTGTCTCACGTGATGTTTCCAGTTTAGCCTTGAGTCTAGATGCAGACCAAGGTATTTGGCCGAGTCAGCATGCGGCACTTGTACCCTGTTGATGTATATGTGCTGGTTGAATCGTCCATTTAGTAACGTTGTTCGTTGAAGATTTTTCTCTGCCCTTTGTTGGGATTCGTCTATTGCCATGCATAATAACAGTGTTATCAGCAAACGTACCGATGAATGTTTTGTTCATTGTAGGTATGTCTGGAGTGCAGAGAAGGAGAGGTCCTAATACGTAGAAGAGGGGTCTTAATACGCTTCTCTGCGGAAGTCCCGGTAGCGTCGGATAAAAATCAGAACATGTTTCTTCATGGATGACTCTGAATTTGCGATCAGAGAGGTATGATTCAAGCCGCTGGCAATAATTTTGTGGTAGCATTTTGCTCATCATGAATGTCAACCCCTCGTGCCAAACCCTATCAAAGGCCTGGAATACTTCCAGAAATACAACGGGGCAATATTTCTTTTCTTCTAATGCTTGATCTATCACCGTATTCTCCTTGTCTTCTTCTTTCCTTGATTTGTTTCCTGACCTCAGCAGGGTATTTGACTTCTATGTTCGCTTTCCCCTTTAATTTTGGAGTAGCGATTCTGACGGCCTTTCGAGTGTATTCAATGAAATTCTCTGTTTGATGTTTCAATTCCTCATTACTTTTCATATTCACTT
Source organism: Tipula unca (assembly GCA_951394425.1). NCBI lineage: Eukaryota > Metazoa > Arthropoda > Insecta > Diptera > Tipulidae > Tipula > Tipula unca. The sequence goes on along the minus strand of OX596382.1, from coordinate 150,967,612 downwards.
TTAATTCAACTAGCTCTTCTAACTTTTTTCTGAACAGATTCCAATACGTTGGCCCACTGGAAATAGATATTCACATTTGTTTTTATGAATGGCATTGAACAGAGCATTTCCTTTTCCAGGAGAAATTAGCCTGGAACCCCAAGCTGTATATTTTATATTGTAGTCCCCTCCAACGATAAATCTTGAACCGAGTTTATTGAAGACGTTATTAAATTGTAACTTCGTCGGTGTATGCCGTGGAGGACAGTATGCTGCCGCTATATTTATAGATTTGCGCCAGTATATTGGATTGAGATAACCGTTGCTTGCATGTAGCTTTCACGAATATCCTCTTGTTGATTATGTTTGATATTATTTTTAATTAGTACAGCTGAACCACCTCTATTTGTTTCAGTTGGATGGGTTGTCCAGTAGGGATTGAATCCTTTTATTCTAAAAAAAAAGTTTTGTTGGAGAATTGCGTTTCTGAAATCAGCGCAATATGTATTTTGTTTGTATGGAGAAATATTTCCAGTTCCTAGGCTCGTTGGTTGAGCCCATTGCCGTTCCAAGTTACAATGCGTATAGGAACGAGTTAATCATTACATAACTATAATTTCAAAAGTTTATATTCTCGTTACTTATAGTTAACATTGGTAAAAAAAATTGGAAAAATTTCGATGTAAAATTACAAATATTTTTTTCTAGTAAATATTGAAAATCTGTCAAGAAGTTCGTTTAACAGTTCGTCAAGCTGTTAAAAATAATGAAATTTAATTTAAAATTGTAAAATTATATATATTTAAAGCTCTTCAAGTTAGTCTGTGATAATGTTACTAATCTGCAGGTTGATCGAAAAATTGGTGGAATATTGTTCTAATGCTAAATATAGAGAATCTGACTGTACCTGAGTTAATATGACCAGGATTACCAATAAATATGTCGTCCATTTTTGAGGATGGAAACCTTAAAATTCTGACATTAAGTTTTATATGAAAGTCATCGAGCTACATTTTCATGAAATGGTATATTTTGATCGTAATCCCAATCAATGTTTTCAACAGGAATTCAGGATTTTTTTTAATGCTTTCGATTCTTTAGACATGATTTCACTTCAGATCTATATAAATACGTAATATCACGAACTGTCTGCAATTCTACAAATGTTATTGATTTTGTGTTCATCATTTGAATGATTATGTATTTCTTGATGTTTAAGTTGAGTAAGTTTCGGTCACACCATTCACTCAGTTTATTGATGTCTTCTATAGTTTGTGTGTAGTTTAGCACCCATCGTGCATCCCTTCAATTTTGATTATCCGGTCAATGTAAACAGTTAAAATCCAGAGTCCATCATGTGCTTCTTGAGGAACACCAAAAGTCGATTTTTCATTTCCAATTATCAGATTTTGCAAACGGTTTATTAAATACAACTTGAATCAATATTATGACATTAATTGACATTACGCGTGCGATTCTAAAATATAGATGGTATATTATCTCGCCTACATTCATCTCCAAAACTCGACAAGGCTGATAATCCTAGGAGTGATTGATATGAAACATCATATACGGCAAATACGTTGACCGAATCAGTTACTACAAATGTATCTATAGTTCATTGGTGAAGACCAAATCTAAAAATCTGGTCCGATTACTAGCAATAGTGTTTATTTGGATTAAATTGTAACCAAATATTGCATCAAAGAATAGAGATTCTACATCTGATATTAAATTGCATATGGATGGATGCGATTCGAAATCATGAATTCTCGGATTTAATGATTTTTCGCAGATTACATAAATTAGTTAAATTTTTTGTTGGCCAATGTTGAAAAATCGTTTCCTTTTTTGTCCTAACTGGCTTCTGGTGCATGATTTTTCAGATGGTGCATCCTATAAGTTTTCTTAATTAACTTTTCAGATGGTTTGATGGTTGACGGTATATGTATTGGGCATCACTCTGAAAGTTCAAATTAAAGTTGATGGCCTAAGGTTCTCGAAAAGCGAGTTTCTTTAAAATTCGAATTGCTTTATGAATAAACCAGATGGGTAATTTTCGGATATCATTTGCACCTCAAATGCCTTATCATTAACACCGATATATGTGGTACGATACACAATTGTAGTAACCACTAATCGTGTTATAGTCATAGATCAGTTTTGCTGATGTTAATGGTAATGAAATTGACGTTGACAAATGCTGGTGTTGATGAATTAATAACTGCCGAAGTTGTCGATGTCAATACTGTTATTTTTGATGTGTAATCGGGTGTTCTTTAATGCACTTTACTGTGATGAATTGTAAACGCTATAAATGTTAGAGCTGTGGATATTAAAGCTGTGTTGTTTCGGATTGATGCCATCAATAATGTTAATATGCTAGGTTTTATTTTATGTTTGATGCGGCTAGAGGTGATAGGGTGGTTTCAATAGATGTTGATGGTATTGGCTGATAGTCCGGCGTTAGAAGTGTTCGCTTTCTTCACTTCACTTGGGAAGTGCTTATACTACTTTTTTTGGTTTCGATTTTGTTCAGGATGATAATGAACATGATAATAATTGGCTCTCTGTTGCGAGTACAAATTCATGGGTCTAGCGACTAGTTAAAAAAAGATAAATCAACCGGCGATATAGAATTTATTTATAAAACGTTCAATGCTTCGTCAATTTGACGTTTTATTCGTATTCTCGAGGCATGACAAATTTAAAAAATAAGTGAAAATTCGAAAAATTACGAAGGTTTTTGTCACGCATACAATTCTGACGATTTAATTTAAAATGCTCATGGAAGTTTCCAATTTTTTAAATTTTTGCATTGTATACAAAGTTATTAAAATTTTGTAATATTTTTCAAATCTAAATTTTATATCCCTGAAACTATTGTATAAAAAAATTTAATTAACATTTTGGAAATATTACAAATATCCGAAGATTTTTGAAAGTCATCAACAATTTTTGAATGCTTTAACTTCGATGAATTAAGTGTCCCATTTTTGAAATTTCTTTAAATTTTGCCGGATACTTCAAATTTTATAACGTTTTTATGAGTTTCTCAACTTTGAAAATTGTTGTAATCTTAGATGATTATGTTTTTGCAAAGACGTTTTTAGAGGGAGAATTTTTATCAAGATTGATATATGCCAAACCCAATGCTTTGCCAAGTTTGTTGGATAGCTGAGGAAGGTCTTCATTTTTTTTCTTTGATGAGCATATTATAGGGATTAGAACATTTAACAGGTTATTACGAACGTCCTAACGGACGTTGTAGCAACAGAATTATCACGCGGTCATCACCTGCAGCCGAAGCCCGCTATGACTCAGTCTGGCGGTGGGATGAAAGTGGTGATGTCCCTACGTGACCTAGGGAGCTGCTTTTACTTACCTCAGCACACGCGCGCACATTTCACTCATCTCCCGATATTATCCACTACCTATTAAATAATCACAATTTCATTTTTTTTATAACCGTTCCCTTTTTTTTTTTTTTAATAACACTATACTAGTAATGATTTTATATAATTCAACATACATACAAATTATTAGGTAATTTCTTTTCTTTTTTTTTTTTTTTCTTATAGTACTGTACTTTACAAAATTAATAAATATTATATCAAAAAAAATACAGAAGATTCACATAAAAATAATAAAAAAAACAAAACAAACGGTTATACTATATGCAGCACAAAAAAAAATATTTTCTTGGTGATGATGCTCCACCTTATTATTCTAATAAAACAAAATTTTCCGATTCCGGTTCGCTGCTTATCCACAAAGGGCTGCGCTGGCTCAATTTCGACTGAATCCGGGGTGATTTTAGTATCTGTATAGCACCTTATTGTGCTCTGCACTACAGTACAATAATATGTACTCCCGATTTTTAATATTTGTTTTCAAAACAAAAACAATAATTTGTTTGTGAAATTAAGATAATTTCTGTTCTTTTCCGAACACTTACGAGTTTTATTTTTATTTTTGTTTTTTTTTTTTTTTTTTTTTTTAATTATCTTTTCTTCATAATTTTTTTCTATTTAATTTAAAAAAAATTTTTTTTTTGCTTTTCCTCGTGTTGTACAGATCACGGTTCAATCGCTTCTCCTTATCCTCTTGTTTTTTTCTGTCTTTGTTTTGTCAGTCTACCAAACCAAAACCGGAACATCCATTTACCCTCTGCAGTGGAATCCCAAAAACATTACTACCCAGAGGAGCACACCTGGTCAAATTTCATTCGTATACCCCTGCTACCCCGTGCACGACTCAATCGTAACAAGGTTCAGATTAAATACAGTACATTGGTAAAACACTTATCTTAATTACAAAATTTCCGATAACAATAACTATAATTTAGTTGTAAACTTTCAACAGAACTCGACTAGAATTTAGTTGTAAACTTTCAACAGAACTCGACTAGAATTTAGTTGTTAGCTGTCAACAGAACTTAAAAATTAAATAAACTTCAGAGAAGTAAAAAAAAACAAATCAAAATTTTTGGAAATACGAAATTAAATTTGACGTTTACAATTCTGAATTCTCAAAAATTACGAAACCGAATTTCACGGACGAGTATTCGATTCTGAAGTTTAAAAGTAAAATTTGGATTGTTAATCTGCAAGAAAATCTTCAGTTTATGATGGAATTTTAGAGCATTTTAAAGAGCAATGAAATATTTATAGAGAATGTTAATAGAGGAACCCTTGAAATTGTTCTACCTGTTCTAAACCTAGATACAAGAAATTAAAACAGTATACAAACGTTTGCATACGTTTCGTCTATATACAGGCTAATATTGCAACTAAAGCAGCTCAAACTGGCTGTGCCTTCTTCATGAACACAATATTATGACTTGTTTAAGTAATTCCCACCTGACATTTATGCTTAAGCTCGCTTATATTTTTGAATAAGTGTTTTAGTTTAAACACCAAATTTAAAGTGACCACAATTTATTTGGCACTTGACGTAAATTAAAAATATGATTAATGTTTTTTATATAACATGTGACATTATGAAAAATGAGTAAAATTATCCATGAGTTCAGTGGGGTCCTAAAAATGAAGATAAACATATCTAAGATGAATAACGTTTGGGGTAACATCCGCAGGCTCAATGAAAATATAACACCAATTTTCTAGCACCCTTTCAAATTTGTTGAAAATTTACCTGATCTTTACAATAAAAGTTGGCCGATTTTTAATCAAATTAAAGGCCGCTCACTACACCTAATTAACACAATACAAATTTACGTATGCTGTTTAGTCAACCAGTGGTAACCAAAAAATCTATTCGCGGTAGACCTAAAAATGAATGTACACTGCAATTCATACTTGAAAATAGGAGTTCAAATGTGATTTGTTAACTAGAAACTTAAATGACTAGAAACAAACGCATTAACAATAAATTTTAGGTATTAAGAACCAAATATTAAATTTAATTTTTGTCAGCAGTCTGTTTATCGACCGATAAATTTACCGAATTAAATTGACCAGAATGGACCTTCCTACCAATGGAAACTTCCTACCATTTAGATGGTACCGATGGATTAATTAATTAATTCCATGATGTTTAAAAAAAGGCAATGTTTCTGAGAAAACCCCATATACGTATAGTCAGAATCGAAACTAATTAAATCTCGGATAGATTTTATATCGTATTTGAAAATAATAAAATTTTTTCTGCTGTCTTCTTAAATTAAGAAATCCCTTTATTTCGGGACAACATTGTGTTTAAAGCAAAGATTTATTTTCAGTGATTGAATCAAATTTTATTGTTTAAGACAAGAAATGTAACGGATTTTATATTTCGACATTTCGTTATACGTATATGTATGCTATACTCAAACAAGGAACGTAAATTTTTATTTTTAATTTTATGGCATTGAAATCAATAACAGCGGCCATCAAATTTAGAGTTAAATTTTATTACGTATACGCGAGTGTATCCATAACAACTAACGATGATGACTTTAATAATTTTCTAATTATTAAATTTTAAAAATACAGAACAACAAGAATGCGAGGTTATTTTTCATATATTGTATTTTGAGGGAGGTTGCGTGGGCCTTGTATAAAGCTTAATAGTCCTGATATATAATTTTCTTTTCGAGCACAGTTTTAAGATATATTTCGTCTGAAACTATATTCCGACTATGAAAATTGACTTTTTCTGCGAATTCTTCATTCTGTATTTGAGTACCAATTCCAATAATCATTATTTCTATTTATACAGAATTTTTCTATATATAATATATAAAATGGTTTCTGGGAAATGTCATAACATTTCTTTATTGGAAATGAAATTTGTTTTTAGACTTGATGATTTTTGATTAAGAATTTTGTTCTAAATTTATGAGTCAACGTTATTTATTATAAACGTTTTATTTTAATATTTTTGCTAAAAGATTAAGTTATACTTTACAATTCAATTGTTGTCAAAACAAATTTCTGTAACTCTTCCTTGATTTTGCCTTTAAATTGTGTCATGGAAATTGTCAAAAATGATTTTGTTTAAATTCCACTAATTTTGTAGACTGTATCGAAACAATAGACGTAGATTTAGATGATACATACTCGTATGTATATATATTAATCTATCGGTTAGATCAGCGCTGGTAGCTCTATCGATTTAGGTGTGTTAAATTATCGAAGAACAGACGGACACATTTGCTTAATTCTCAAACCTCAAAACAACTAAATTTCAAAAATTCCATAATTCATATACTTGTCTATAACTTAGTGCTGTGAAATCAACGTTAACATTAAATAATGTTTTCAGTTTGATTTGACATTTTATCCCAGTTGCACAATTGCACTACTTAACTCCTGATAGGAGTTAAATAACTCGAAAATATTTTTTGAGTTATTTAACTCCATTCCGATTTGTAATTATGATACCTGACACCAGATGTACATTTTGGTAATTAAATGACATTTCGTAAGCGTTAATTAATCGTTTTAAGTTTTAATTTAAATTTAAATTTGTAATAAAACTAATTTTATGTAAAATCTTATAAAAAATACGTATCAAATAGCTCTTCGAGTAGATCCTTGTAGGATTTAATTGCATATCTTCCTGTTTTGGAAATGTTATAGGTGTAATGCTACGACATCAAATCCCTTCATATACTACCAACTCATAAAAAAAATAAACCAAAAACAAGTTATTTTGTTGAGAAAAATTAACTCCGCACGGATTAGAGTTAAATTGTTGTCAACAAAATAAACCTAATGAAACCTCGATAAAAGCATTTCAAAATACCCACACAAATTTATGAATTATTTGAATTCTCCTATCGAGTTTTCCTAGAAATAATAAAAAATTAGAAGAAAAGTTAAATTCAAAACTTGTGAGTTTGGTAGATTTTTACAATTTGTCAACTGCGGTTTGTGTGGTTAATTAGATTTTATTCTGATCCACTTTACTATTTTTACATAGCATAGCTTTCTAACAAAATAAATTCTGATAGACTTTTCTAAATGTTCGCAAAAATGAATTCTCAGGTCAGAATCCCAGAAGTAACTATATGTGAGTTCGTCAACCTTTAGGACACTTAACCACCATTTTGTCACAACTCCATTTTAAATTCTCACACAAACAAAAGCTTCTTTTTTATTGTACCTTAATACCTCGGTTTGCAAGGCCTGCTGTGGTGTTGAGAAGGCAGATAAATCGTGATAATAATTAAATGGTTATAGGTGTTAACAAATTGCTTTATAGAAAATAGGTAATTTCACTAGTCAAATATTTTCATATTCTCATTTACATCCATCTAGTCAGCTTTGCGTTTCGAATAGGCCAACTGTTTTTTTCAATTTTTAGTATCAATTCATTTATTTTACGTTAAACATTTTAAATTGTTCGTGAATAGTTTTATTAATTTTTCATAATGTCACATGTCACTTTATAAAAAACATTAAACGTATTTTTAATTTACTTCAAGTGCGCCAAATAAATGTTAACATTTTGGTTGTTTTAATAAGCAAACGAAAAAAATGTCACAACCAACGTGAAAATGAAGAGGTTAGGATGATGGTACAAGCAGAGATGGGCGAGGTACGCCGTGTAATATACCCGGTTGTCGATACGTAAAACGCTGCGTAGATTACTTAGCAGTGTTTTCTGTTAACGTCGACAATTAAAATAATGTCAACAACCTACGATATTTTAGCGATTTGAAATCGAATGCGCTAGTTCGCAGTTGTATTTTGTAAAAGGGCAACTCAGTTAAGTCGTATACGAAGAAATTAAAGTATTATTTATGGTAAATTGGAAAGCTCATAACATATCGTATTGAAATCAATTTCCGGATTATTATGTGCATATGTGATTATTTTCATTGTAATAATGCATAGCGCTCAGGGGTTTTTTTCAATTGATGTCTACCACAAAATGTTTTCTAAACCGTCGAATTACTTTATGTAGGCTTTTCTAAGGCAATGACAGTCCAGTTCGGATTTTATCTAGCCTGATAAAAACAAACTCACATTTATCAAGCGTTTTTGGAATAAATATATCGATTTTCGGAGAAGCTGGAATTAGATTACGTATGGTATTTTTTTAGCTTGGTATAATTTTAGTGGTTGTCAATAAACTATAGTTCTGCCGGAGAACATTTAGTATTATCTTTTGGTGTAGTTCTCTTATGCCAACAAGAACTATTGGCATCTGCGCGAACTTCAATTGATTGTTGTGCCTCTCGCTTTTAGAGATACCTGTAGTGGGTAGTGAAAATGTGCAACCATTCCGTTATATTGCGGATGATAAGGAGTTGTCCGAATTAGATGTGTGCCTAGAAGCTTTGTTAATTCTTACAACAGCTATAGGATTGGAATTGGCTTCTTTGATCTGTATTAATATTTACAGGTACTCCAAAACTTGTTATATAATATTCCCTAAAAGCTTTTGCAACTGTTGCGGCATTAATATCCTATACATAAGGTAAGCTTCTGACCATCTAAGTAGTGAAACGATCTACAGCAGTTAAAATGAATGTATATCCATTTGATGGAGGAAGTGGTCCATTGATATCCAATGTGTTCAAAATGAATGTGTTCAAAATGACCAAACAGCGGTTTAAATTGTCCTAATTCTGATTTCATGTGGTTAAAATCTTTGTTCATGTTAGGCCAAAACAAAGATCCGTAATTAATTTTAAAATTGTGCGGATACTAGGATGTGAAATGTTATGCAGAGCGTCGAAAGCTAATCGATGGAGTCGTTCTAGAAGATAACGGTGATTTTCCAGTTTCATAATAAATATATAAACCTGGAAATGAGAAGCGCTCCAGTTTGTAAGATGAACTAGTGCGGCGAGTGGTACCAGAAAGTGATTTTGAATGCTCCTCATCATTTAATTCCGAAATTAATTTGAGATCTAGTGGTTTTTCACACCATTATCTTTGCCTATAATTTATTGAATGTCCGTTGAAAACTGCGAGACAAAGTCCAACTGTCGAGCTTGTCGTATGGACCTCTTTCTGTTTTGAAGCTTATTACGCTTGTGAGAGGTTTGAAATCGGCGTAAATAGTAAATTCTCGACCTTCTATAAGATATCGAAAATGTTTAACCGCTAAGTATATGGCGAGTTATACATCTTATGCAGAATATTTCATTTCGGCTCGTTGTAACTTCCCTACATCCATTTTCGAGTTGCAGATACGACTGAGGTGTTCGATGCATTAGTAATAATGCTAAACACAGCGTCATCTAAAGGGTGAGCCAACAGTGTTGCATGAGTAAGTACACTTTTAGTCTGAGCAAATGCTGCATTTCACTCTTCTGACTAAGTAAAATTTTTTGCAAATTTTGGCTTTCTGAGTAACAAAACTAGATGTGCATTAATCGGCGATAACAGTTCAGCTAGTTTTGGTACAAAGCGATTGTAATAATCTACCATGCCAATAAATTGGGTAATTTTATGACTTAGAAAGCTAAGAGAATGAACACCAAAAAACACCGCGGTATTAAATGATATGCCCTGCTTAGGTCAATATTACAGTTAGAGGTATAGGGTAACGGTTAGGAACGGTTAATCTCCTATAATCCCGACAAGGTCTCCAATCAAGTTGTTCCTTTTTATAACCATATATGCAAGAGACTATTTTTTAATGCAACCTCTGAATTGTTTTCTAAATTAATGTTGCTCTGGACCTATATGAAATAAATCTTACATTGCATAGCGGAATTTATTTCTACGTGTGATAGACACTGGAGAACACGATGGTTGGCATATTCCCAATTCCACCACAACTCCTTCATCGTTGAATGCCAGTATGTTGGTCACTTTTTTGTGGTCACTTTAAATTTGGTGTTTAAACTAAAACACTTATTCAAAAGTATAAACGAGCTTAAGCATATTTGAAACGTGAGAATTACTTAAGCGAGTCATAATATTGTGTTCATGAAGAAGGCACAGCCAGTTTGAGCTGCTTTAGTTGCAACATTAGCCTACGTATAGAGACGAAACATATGCAAACGTTGGTATTCTGTTTTAATTTCTTGTACATATAGGCTTAGAACAATTTCCGTCACAAAATTTAAAATTGGGATATTCGTTCATAATCTAGAAACCGTTTAATTTTGTCACGCAGCTTATGCGTGCTCCGTACCCGGGGGTCAGTATTAAATAAAGGGTTCCTCTATTAATATTCTCTAAAATATGTTAATTTCGAATATGGAAAAAAATTAGAGAAATGCTCTAAAATTCCACCCTAAAATGAAGATTTTCTTGCGAGTTTAACAATTCAAATTTTAATTTTAACCTTCAAATTTATATACTCGTACGTAAAATTCGGTTTCACAATTTTTGAGAATTCAGAATTGTAAATGTCAAATTTGATTTCGTACTTACAAAAATATCGATTTGTGAAAATTTTTTTGAACTGACGAAGGTTTTAATGTTTTATATAAATTACCGTCGATTGAATTCTCAATGAATCCCTGACATTTCAAACTGTAATTTTGATAAATTGAATTAATATTGTATAGGCTGTCAGGTACTGTTGAAAGCTTACAACTGAATTATAGTTATTGTTATCGGAAGTTTTGTAATTAAGATAAGTATTTTTCCAATGTCCTTTATGTAATCTGAACCTTTTGTATGTATGTAATATCTGCTCATAAAGGAAGAAAAAGGAAGAGTAGCCAAAATTACATTTTGACGTGTTTCGAAGTTAAAAATAAAATCAAGTTCAAATCAAAATAAAAAATTCCAAAGAGTGGTACAAATACAATTTGTGAACGTTAACAAAGATTAATTGTTCAATATGGTGCGATGAGGGGGGGGGGGGGGAGAAATTGGCTCGGGCGAAAAGCTAACGAGCAAAGAAATAAGTTATTACATAATCATCTAATACATATAACTAATGTTTTTCAGTCCAACAACTTGGGGATTTAAGGTTTTAATCAAGATTTATGTTCTCAACCGTGAATTAGATGTTTCTTGCTAAGCGCTCTTTGAGCTTACAAAACGTTATTGGATTTAATAGTTGGTGAAGAATTTCCGGATCGATTTCTCTCTTAATTTATCTAACATAACAGCGGATGCTTGAATATAAAATCAAACTGCCACCCGATATTAAACCGTCAACCTCTATAAGAAAATATTTAATTTCCATTATGGAAAAGTTATGGCATTTCCAAAAAAACTTATATATTTCTTGCACCAATACAGCTCTATATAAAATTGATTGGTAATATGTATAACAAAAAGGTCATGGTCAATTTGAAAACTCACCTCATTGGCCGTAAACTGGACTCGAGACGAAATGTAATATTAAGCTTAATATGAACGCCAACAAATAACCTCTAAATATAAACAAAACCATTAATTATCAATGTCATCATTTTTGTTGCCCTATATTTCCATAACTTAATAATTAGAAAATTATTAAAGTCATCATCACTCGTTCTTGGATATACTGGCGGACATATAAAATATTTGATTAAATAATTCCCTATATATATACCATAAGCCTATATAAGATGTTGCTTAGTCTGTTATATAGAACATCAAGATTTATTCTAAACATGATGGCCGGGGCTATTATTGTTATCAAATCATAAAATTAAAAGTAAAATATTAAAATTTTTTTGATTCTGTATATCTACTCGTATCTTACTCGTAACGAAACGTCGAAATATAAAATTTCTTCCAATTCTTGTCTTAAACAATAAAATTAAATTCAATCACTGAAAATCTATCTTTGTTGTTTTTATGTATACTACGCACAATGTTCCTCCAAAACAAAGAAATTTATTAATTTAAGAAGACAGCAGAAAATAAATTATTTTCAACGGCGATATAAAATCTTTCCATAATTTTAGGTATAAAGATAAAACTGTAAGTATAAGGCACATACATAAACTTTCATAGATTAAACTTATACTCTATAGGGACATGGACTTTTTTTATCCTCAACTTTATATCTACCTAATTACATACGCACACAGATCGACATCGACCGGAATATAAGTTGCGTCTTAAACCCTAAAAACCAAACGTAATAAGCATAACATTTATTTTAATTAAGTCTTACGGTGTATCAACCGAAAACAAAATATAAGAATTTAAGAGCCATTAAAACTCAGATAAGTAAATATAGTTACAAAAGGTTTTTATATTAAAGAATATATAAGCAATTGTTTTTGGAACACGTTAAAAGTAAGGACGGACAACTTCTAATGTATTTTGGGCAATTTAAATTTTTAAAACAATGTTAAGTTTGCCATTTTATTGAAGATATATTAAGCGTTTTTGGCAACCAACAAAAATCTGTCTGTCTTATTAATTTTATTTAATTTGTTTTATATTTCTAAATTTAGACTAAACGCATTTGTTCATAATTTATTTAATCGTTTTATTTTCAAACTTTATTAAAACCCTGAACAATTTGTTGCTTAAAAATTTCAAATCAAATTTAAATAAGAGTATATAAAAAAACTTGAATATAGTTACAAGATACGTCATCATAATCAATCTTGCTTGATTAACAAAAATAACATTAATTATAAAATTATGGATACACAAAATTTCTATATAGCTTGAATTTTATTATGAAAAAACTGAAATTACGTTTATTTTGTTTTTGTAAATTCAACCGGCTGTAAAACTCATTAAAAATAATTTTAATATTACTGTTGGCCTCACAGTTATAATCTTGTCACAAAATGGTTCATTAGATCTACTTTTATATAATTATAATCTAAAGCGTAACCTTAATATAGTTGACACATAAAATAAAATTGGTCGGCCTGAAAATTTGTGGAACAAGCAGAATTTATTCTAAGCTGGCTTTGGGGTCCCAAATAATATCCCTATGGGAAATTTCCAGGTCGACCAAAATTTATTTGAACTATTTAAAGCTTGTTAAATAAAAATGCTGAGACGAGTTTTTTTTATACCATACTGTATTCATTGTATATGACAAAAAGTCTGAGTAGCGCCGATAGTATAAAATCCCGAACCAACTGTATAAATTAAATATTTGTAAAAAGGTTGGAATGGATTTTTTACGTTTGTGTTGTCAGAAGTATTTTTTTAAAATCCTAAATTGAAATCCTGTGATAACTTCAATTAGCCCCTTGAAGTTACCCCAGGAGTAACAATATAATTTCATGAATAAAAATTCCGTGATAGGTAAGATATATTCTATTTTCTACATATATGGTAGCTAGAAGTATTAATGTCTATTAGAAATCGGGCTAAAGATAATTGTATATACCTACCTAGCATTGATTGGAAATAAGCAAAAAAAAATTCGGTCAAGCACGAGTTTCGTGCGCCGAAGGTTCCACGGGCAGTGTACTTTTTAATTGTAATAACTAATAAATTTTGTTATCAAATTGTAATTGTTTTATTGGTTTTAAATTATAGAAAAAATTTTGGGTGAACTATAATATTTGGAATCTCAACTCAATCATAACTGCTTGTGATGACTAATGACCGTTTCCAAAATATCTGCTTGGATATTCTCTATATTGGAAAGTATATCTAATCTATACACTGGACATGTCGTGCATCACCATGGAATCGAGATAATAATCTTTTGTTTTGCAAATAGATAAAATTCGGAGGTTAAACCAAAACTAGATTCTTTTCCATCACCATATAACTGCTGATAGAGATGTCGGTCTTATTGAACCCGAAAAGTAGATATTCAATAAAATCAATATTTGTGTCGACTGAACAGTACTGAACAGATATCATTTGAACTTGTTTACTTATAATAATAGCAATTTGTGTCTTGTGGCACTAGACTGACTAAATCTGATCCAACTTTGGCTACTGTTCTCCATCCAGGATTAGCTTCAGTAACTGAAGCTAATCATTATCATTTTTCGGGCTAATTTCACAGAGGGTTGTTTGACAGGTTTTTCGGAAATATTTAATAGTAATGGCCAATTAAATATTTCCGAAGAACCTGTCAAACAAACCTATGTGAAATTAGCCCGAAAAATGATTATGATGCAATTATAACAATAGCATCATTTGAAAACTATAAGTATAACGAAAGTACTGAATATTAAATAAATGTGATGTACGTATATTCTTATAAGAGAAAAACTATATTTTACTATATAAGATATTATAAAAGTCAGATGTTATAGTCGTGTGAAGTCATACTAGTCGTAGATTACCTACTAAGCTTTGTTTGATATATTGAGCTACCAGATAATTGCCACATTGTTATGACGAAGCAAGAAAAAAATCCATAATCTAAACGTCGCTGAAGCCTTCTTAGATATCGATTATCAAGCCTCGCTTGATAATCAATATTCATTCGGAATATTTAGTTAATGGATACTTCTTAATAATGGCAAAGCAAGAAATACATATTCTATTCGCCAAATTTTTATTATAAGTATTCGCCTAAACTCATCCTATATATCGACTACCAAGCCTCCCTTCATATGGATTTTCTAAGTAAAGTACATATACATCTGTTTTATGGCGGAGCAGGAATTATATTAACCAACATGCGAAATTTACGTTATTTAAATTAAACGTCGTTTAAATTATATCCGTTACCTAACAATTCCGTAACAATCGAAGTTTGAGGTCAATATCTAATAAATCTTCAGACATCTATGGTGACATTTGATTATATTAGTTCTGCGAGATGTTAAATATTATGATACTAAGGCTGCGGACCAATTCACGGGTAAAAGTCGACTTTTCGGTAAATTCATTTACCCTATCAAGTAGGGTAAAGCGAGTACACAAAAGTAAATATTTAAGGTTTAGGTTGTTTTATTTTTTAATGATCTACGGATTGAGTAGGCTGAAAATAAACAAAATCACGTATTTCAATAAAATAAAAATACTAAAAATCGACTTTTACCTTAGTAATTTATTTACCCGAGGATTGGTCCGCAGCCTAACCAGAAAATTTGATATTTTTAACTATCGTTCAGAAATTTCAGTTTGGTGCAAATATCAAAAAAATTTGTGAGTGCTATATTTTTTTTCGCGATAATATTCAAAAATATCATGACAGTTTTATTTGTTTCTGGATGATTTTAAAAAATAGCGCTATATTGATATTTTAGTGTTCGCATCGTATTTTTTCGGGATAACTTAACACACATGCGTCAAACACAGATTATCCTGTTGACGCTCTTATGATTGGATCTATTTACAAATAGGATATATAATGTAACGGACATTATAATCCTACATGCATATATGTATGTAAATCGTACATTTCTCTATAAGTTTCCTTTATCTTTACTACATTTCAGTTATTTTTTGAAATTAGAACTTTCAACTTTCAGAGATAAGAGGACGAGGGGCGAAGCGGTTCATACTGCTACATTTTAATAAAATTCGTTCTCAAAATGTTTTCAACAAATATACATGTCTTATCAATTAAATGTAAAATTTGTTGGTACCCCCATTTAATTATTAATTTATTTATTTAATTAATTTTAAAAATAATTCAATTATCTGTGGATTAAATGACTTCATGAATATGTAAAATTTCCGCCCGTTACAAATAATAGTTCAAAAGTTGTGATCCTGTGAGAGACTAGACAGACGGACAATGGAATGAGAATATAAGGGTTCCGTTTTACATTTTATGTACGGAACCCTAAAACCAGAAAAACGGTTTTAGTAGTTTTTTGTTATTCCTTTGAATTGTCGTTTTTATTCAAATTACTCGTAAGTAAACCAGAAATAAATAAATTTGTTCGTTTTTGTAAATTTTTCAGCAAGAATTTGGATTTTCCAAAATATTCGGAAGTTTACCTTTTATTATTCAGTTTGATTCCTATAATTCTTTCTGAAACAAAATTTAAGAACCAAATTCATATAAGTCATAAAATAGATGAAATAATAATTAAAATAAATACATACATAGGCCTAGTTATTCAAATCATGAAACAGAATCCAGCAGGAATCTTCAATCAATTAATTTAGAGGTGATAACGATTAAATAACCAAAACTACCAAGTGTGTGTGCCAATCGAAATTAAAAAGTTAAAAAGTTAAATCTTTTAACTGTGATGAAAATTAAAAAAATTTCCTCACTTTTTAGCTGGTTTGCTGTGCTAATTGGAACCAGTTAAAATTTATGACGTTTAACAATCTTTGCTGTCGGCGCAATTTCGAGATTTTATAATTTCATTTTAATATAAGATTCTTGAGTTAAAATAAAGTTGAAATCTTATAAACATCAAAATGAGCAAAAGGTTTTATAAAATATTTGCCTATAATTTGTGCAAATTATACAAAAATTTAATTGAGGTTCTGTCAAAGTACCAAAAAAAACTAGCATTTTATACCGTACAAATAATTTACAAGTTGGCGTGGTTGTAACACAACCGTAAAATATCCATCCCAGACTTTTTAAAAATATTTAATTTATACAGTTGGTTCATCCCAGGATTTTATGTAGTCGGCTCATCCCAGACTTTTTGTCATATACAAAAAATACAGTTGGTATATCTAAAAAAAACTCCTCCCAGACTTTTTTATTAATTAAAATTTAAATGGTTATGTTTTAAAAAAAATTATTCTGACCAAAGTTTTGGTCGCCTGGATATTTGATTTTGTTGGCCAGCTCTGAGCTAAATGTGAATAAATTAAGCTCATTCAAATTCCCACAATATCTTGTCACAGACTTGCTTAAATTTGCACGGGCAGAATTTATTCATATTTGGGGTTGTTTCGCTTGTATTGTCAGAGGTATTTTTTTTAAATCCTGGAACGATATCGTGGGATAACTTCGAGAGGGTAGCAAAACCAGGCAGTTTTAATAAAACAAGCACAAATAAAAATCGATTACACTTTATTCTATTCTAGTATTCGTGTTTAAATTATTAATTTTATCAATCACTTCAAATATTTATTACCCCCGAACTAAAACACACGGAAAAATTACAATACAATTTTTCGTTTGTTATATGTGGGTGGGTGGCTTGGCAACATCGCCTATTATTTGATAACAAAATGTTGGCTTGTTATAAAATGCCAATCCAAAAATTAAAAAATTATATTTCGATCCCCAAATTATAGTCGACCCTTCCAAGCGCTCACTTATAGTAAAACACATGAAAAATTGTCAGTGGTAGACAATTTTTCGTGAATTTTACAATGAGTGCTTGCAGCAATAAACTTGCAGATGCAATAATTGAGGTATTTGTAAAAAAACAATTTAATAATTATTATGAACTTAAATTCTTTATTTATGTTTGTATTTTTCATACAGTCGAATCTCAAAACATAAGTTAAGCTTAAATTCGGTCATAAATAGTAATTATGGCTTTAATTTGGAATTGATAAGTACTAATTCTAAATGGTTGATCTGAAACTGGTGTATATCAAGGTCAAGTTAAATTTACTTTGTTTTATTATAAATTGAACCACAAGATAGATAATAATCTCGTACTAACTAGTTGAATGTTTAGAGATTAAAATTAGGGCATTGGAATTTAACAATTTGTTTTTATAATTTAGATTTTAAAAATACAAAATAATTAAATTTAAAATAAAAAGCATTCTGAGTAACGATGTAGAAGTTTGTACTAAAAGTGTCCGAACTTTTAATTTATGGTAAATGTATTGGTGTTAATAGTAAATACATTACATAAATTCAGGCGAATTTGGAAATACAACAAAAAATTATAAATTAAACCAAAGCATTAAACGCAATCTTAAATAATACAGAATAATTAAAATTTGGAAAGCTATCACTCATCATAATATTGCACGGAAAACCATACTAAACCAACATATAATAAGTACGAATTTCGTACTAAGAAGTTTAAGGTTAAGTTAAGTAGTGAGAATTTTTAATGAAATTGGCCGTGACCGCAGGTTGATATTATTATTATTATTATTATTATTATTTTTTTTTTTTTTAAAGGGCTTGGCCTATAGACACTCTTTTGGTCCATAGCCTTACCTTACATTCACACAACATTCATTCAATCAATTCATTCATCCCATTCACACAAGTATAAAACCTGTGCATTGCATAGCTCCATGCCACCCTGTACAGTGACATGGAAGATGGGTCGGCCCATGAGTTCTACATTCCAACAGAGGGTCATAGATGTTTTCAATTTAATCACCGATCGTAATCGGGAGATGAAAAATCCCTTTTGCATCCCGCCTCTGTTGAGATTCAAACCCGGTACCTCCCGATCCAAACGTCGCAGCTTTAACCACTGCGCTATTTGCTCGGTTATTGTTTTGTTAGGCCATTATGTTCTCCCTGGCCGCACAACAGATTTTTAACTTGGATATCTCATATCCAAATATGTAAAAAAAAAAATCGGGAAAAGTACGAATTTCGTAAGAAGTGGTCAGTTTATGGAATAAGTTTAATGAAATTGGCCGTGACCGCACTTGGGATTAGATTTTATTGTTAGGCCATTATGTTCCTGTTTTTTTGGCCGAACAACAGATTTTTATCTTGGATTCGAATACGAGAAGTACGAATTTCGAGAAGTTCGAATTTCGTAAGAAGTGGGCTGTTTATGGAATAATTTTTAATGAAATTGGCTGTGACCGCACGTTCATATTATTTTGTTAGGCCATTATGTTTTCCATTTTGTGGCCGCATAACAAATCTTTACCTTGGGTATTTATTAACGACGAACAAGCGGTATTAGTACGGCATCTTTCAATCCATCCAGTGATACTTTCAATAACGATGATCATCTGAATGAAGCATCTCGGGTAACCACAATGCATCTCCATCTTGTATTATCAACACTAATCAATTTACATAAATAAAAAACTAATTCAGTTTTAGGAAAAACTTTCTTCTTTTATATATGCGAGTGAATTTTTTACTAAAAGTGTCCTAACTTTAAATGACGTAATTTAGGACCAATTGAGGAAATACTTCATCCGCACTCTGAGTAGACTTTAATAAAACTTATTTTCTAGAAAAATAATACAGAATCTCAACAAAATCTACTTACAAAGTTATCACTTATTCAACTCTACAAATTTAATTGATTTGGATGGGGATTATCAGAATTGGAAATAAACTAAGCGCTTGTTGTGAAAAGTTGTGATTTTTTCTGTTCAATTATTGTAATTTACGATCCATTTTAAATTAATTAAAATTAAATTTCTAACACCCCTTCTCGAATTCCATTTCACATATATACTCAACATAAAACGGCAACATGCTTTCATTATAATTTGTAATTTCATCAAATTACTTAATCAATTTTATTCGAATTAATTTCTTTGTATATAGAGAAAATGGCTTAAATTTCCTTTAGAATTCCTAATTTACCTAAAATATAATTAAATCAATTATTATGAAATTCTAAAAACTTTAGTTTTACAGTTTTTGTTATTCTTATCGATTCATTGAATTGAACCGAACCGTATAACTTATATTAAGAGACACCATAAATTTTGCATAATTTAATTAAATAGAACAACTCGAAATATATCAATAAAATTTAATTTATTAACCAATTTTAATGCGTATTGATCAAACTCAATTATGACAATTAAACATTGATTTGTTTCGTTGTTGAAGACTGTCAATCCCTTATGATATTAGGTGTTGTGTCATGTATTCGCCAAATTTTGACATAGGGCTCCAGCTTTTCATTATTTTTAAATTTGTTAACTCCTGTATAATCTTATAAATATTGATTCGAATTAATCATTATCAAACTATACATCGAAATTTAATATTTGATAAAACCCAAATATTTCCAAATTCCGATAATTAAAATTAAAATGTACAACACTGAATTGTAAATTTCGGTTTCAATATACTTCAAAGGCCGGGAAACAAAATTTTTATTTCGAAATCCTTAAAATTTTAGTTGAAATTTTAAAACTTATTTTAGATTGTATTCTATAACTTAAATTAAAAAATTCTGAGCATAAAATTCAGAATTATAAATATAAAAAATTAAATAAACTTATATTTTATTCCCAGAATTCCCAAAATTCTAAATTTAATAAATTGAAAGATAAAAAATCGGAAATCCAGCAAATCTACTTAAAACTCAGATTTATGAAAATAGAAAATTCGAGGTCTCACAATTTCCTACTTCAAATTTTTTAATTTAAATTTTGAAAATTGTTGGTATTCGGAAACATGCAGGAAATTTTTAGAAATACTTCCAAATTCAATAAATAATTCAAAATTCAAAAACGAAAGTGATAATTTAAATAAATTTGATTGTCTTTTCACAGAACGATCCCAAGTAAACAAAATTGATATTGAAATCGGATTGGGCGTATGACAAAATGTAAAAGTTGCAGAAACGTTGCGAATTTGAATAAATTTCTGTTAGTTATAGAAACAGCTGTAATATTTGTGAAATTTTCTGATCTTAAAATTGTTTTCGTAAAATTCATTCAATTTAACACAATATTCTGTAATTGTTGAAGGATTATTACACCTGAACCAATCATTTGGCCATATCACTTAATTTTTTTGTATAGAAACTGTACAAATTTCAGGATCCTATATAGCTTTAGCTCCCACTATTGAGCCAATTGACAACAGTCGATGACTAGAAAAGTTTAATACAAATGGTTGTCGCAGATCAATGTAACCAAGAAATTGTTTAGATTGCCGGACATTTTAAACACACATATTGGTTTTCGAGCTACAGAAAATACAGACATCTGTACACGCATATACATACACATATTTACATAATTAATTGAAAATTTTAAGATTTATTTTTTGTCTCTTGGAGGAAACAGATATTTAAAACCATTAATTTATTATAGTTGTTTTATTTACTATAAAAACTATACTTCTTTAATGTTGATTTTTTTAAAATATTTATCATTTAAATTGTCAAATTGAAAAAAAATTGTTATTCTAAAGACTGACGTAGTGCTGCAATATAGTATTTGGTGGTTAAAAAACAGCAGTTGTATAGCCATTTTCATGAGAATGGCCAAAAAAAGAACTTTTTGAGTATGTTGTTTTAGTTTCGGCACAAATTGCAACTTCACTGCCACATTTGTTAGTGGTTTTCGTTGTACCGTCTTAATTTTTGTTAACGTACAGATTCTAAAAGGCTAAACTGAAAAAATCAAATTAACTATCCAAATTAGTATTTGTTGTTGACATTTAATCTGTGGTTCTTTTAAAAAAAATTTAGAATTTCAAACCACAAATCAAAAGCAACAACAAAATATGAGATAAAAATTACTTTTTATATTGAACCACCCCCGCACATGTATACTTTTGGCTCAACGAGACCGCCGAATTTTATCGTTGTCAGGTCCTTGAGTTATTCATTTGCTACCTTCTTTTGGTTAATATTTTCTATCTAATTATTATCCTAATTATTCTATAATTTATACTTATTATAACGAAAAGAACCAACCCCTTGAAAATGTATATTTTCTCAAAAATGAATAAATGAATAAATTCACATTTGTGCCGCGGGTATAATTTTTAATATGGAAAATTAAAGTCTACGAAAACAAATGAAAATAGATGTAAGGAATATTTTTCGTTTGTTTTTATTTATTTTTGCTTACGAGACTGCAAATATATTTAGCAAGAACGGATTTTTTAAAGGGGGACCAAAATCTTCAGAAATTTAATAATTCAAATTGTTTTCAAATTATACACCAACTTAAATTGCACTGCCTGCGTTTTAAATAATCTCGAGTGGTGAATGAGTTTAAAACATAACTTTGCTGTTGAAATTTGTGTAACGTAAATTTTTTGTGTAACATTTGGATCGTTTTCAGAATTAATGTTTATTTTTTAATACACAAATTTAACTTCAACTTTGATAATGGATGACAGTACTCCTTGCCAAAATTGATTTTCAGGCCTTTTTATTTTAAGAGGTAAATTATAGGAACATTCTAAAACGACTAAGAAGGTATATGCATTTTATCGATGGGTTGGGGTTGGTTACTCCTGACTAATTAAATAATTGGATGACGAAAATGTTTAGTACCACAATCAACTGATAAAACTCTTTCTATGACTGGCCAAAGCAACAAGATTACAAGGAAGTTTACATGCTTGAAAAGTTTACGTTTCATAGTTTGATAAAAGTATAGGATAAAAAATACAAGATTCAAGTGCATATACTATGTACTTACATTGGCTCCAGTATCATCTAAGAAATTGAATAATTAAAATGAGTGCTGGTTGCGGGCACTCGTTCATGTTCTGTTGATAGTCGAAAGGAAGTATACTCTTGTATCTCTCGAGGTCCTATATATATGTCTATACCTCATTTACAGGAATGGGCGAGGTATGGATTACGCCGTGTAGTAATTGCTTTGCAAGGTTTTTCATCAACGTCAACACTATTAAGACAATGGCAACTATCTACGATATTTTTACGATTTGAAACAAATGCGCTAGTTTGCAGCTGTATTTTGTAAAAGGGCAATTCAGTTAAGTCGTAAACGAAGAAATGTCAACGAATTTATTTCATACATCCACCATTCTTCTCACTACTGCCGAATATTTTTGGATAACCCAAAAACCTTTGGGCTTGAAAGTGTTAGTCCGTATTGCTATTCAATGTAATGTTACGGGGAAAAAATATTTTTTATTTAAACTGAAAACTGAACTTATTTTGGTTATGCGATATTATTGATCGAGATTCCAAACGCTGGTTTAGTTCGATCTATAAATATGAATCTGTCTTTTCCATTTTTGTCCATCACAAACTGTTTTCTGAATCGTCGAATTACCTTATAAGGTGATATCAGGACTATAGTATGAATTATATCTAATCTATGATATGTTGTGACGCAGCTGGAATTAGATTCCGCGTAGTATTTCGTAGATGTTTAATACCATGATCGGAGTCTGCTGGTTGTTGATCTGGTGCTTCCATAAAAAAATCGGGTAATTTAAGTGGTTGTCCAAAAACTAGTACTGCCGGGGAACATTTAATATTATTTTTTAGTGTAGCTCTTATGTCAAGATAAACTGTTGACATCTGTGAACTCCAACTTATCGTCTCTTGCTTTTAGAGATGCTTTTAGTTGGCGATGAAAACGTTCCACTCCGTTAGATTGCGGGTGATAAGTATAATGTTTACAGGTACCCAAAATCTTAATATATCATTTTACACAAAAGTTTTTGTAACTTCGGAAACTAAAATGTTAAATGTTATGCAGAGCGTCGAAAGTTCAGCGACTTAGTGCTTGGTAATATGACCTTCCGAGACTAGTGGAACTAGATAGAAATTTCTGAAGTTCCTCGTCAGGCTTCTGTAATTCTGAAATAGATTTGAGTTCTAGTGTTTTTTCGATAAATACAGTTTTGTTATCGCGCGATAACATTATCTTGGCCTATAATATATTGAATGCCCGTAAAAACTGCAAAATAAAATCTAAATGACGAGCTTGGTGTGAACTTCTTTCTGATTTGGAGCTTATGAGTTAGGTGTAAATCGTAAATTCTCAAACTTCTACAAAATATCGAAAATGTTTCACGGCTAAGTATTGGCGTTCATTTCTTTATCAAATGCTGAATATTTCGTTTCGGCTGGTTGTAACTTTTTGGAGAAATATGCTAAAGGTTTCCTACATCCATTTTTGAGTTGCTGCAAGACGGCTCCGACTGTGGTGTTCGATGCATCAGTAGTAATACTAAACACTGCGTCTTTTAAAGAATGACCCAAAAGTGTGAGAGCTTGCATGATGTTAATAATTAACTATGCCAATAAATCGTTGAGTTTGTCGAATGCATGTAGGTACTGGATATTCCGATATAGCTTCAACTCTTTCCTCGGATGGGAAGTTTTATTCCCTTAGGGGTAATTTTGTAGCTTAGGAAGTTAAGCTCATTAACACCAAAAACGCACTTTGAAGTTTTGATATTGGCCAAAAGAACTGGTAATTTCTATCTTAGCAATATCTTCTGTATAGCAACAGGTATTAAATCATTTGCTCTGATTAGGGCAATTTTAGAGAATATAGTACAACCGGTTAAGTTCATATGAAATGTTGTATGTATAGGATATACAGTAACGGTCAGATTCGGTGACGGTGTTTAATCTCCTGTAATCACCACAAGGTCTCCAATCAAGTTGTTCCTTTTTTCTAAACATATATTCAAAGGACTAGACACTGAAGAACATGATGGTTTGGCATTTTCCCAATTCCACCATGTATTACAGTTCCTTTGAGACAACACTGAATAGATAAGTTTCATACCAATTATGGGCATTCAACACTATTTTTTTAATTAATCGTTGAAAGAATAAAACAACTGACCATAATGTAGTTTAGTTGATTTCTACTAAATTTGCATAGAATCGGACAAAACCGGATCTTCAGTCCACAACTGCGAATCGCTTGCTAAATCATAAATCTTAATTAAATTTTTACTTTTAAAACCGATTTAACTGACGCTTTACAGACAATGCAGATTAAAAAGAAAAATGTTTTGAAGGCGCCATTCAATTATAAAATCACTCTAGGAATCAACGTTGTGTTCGGGTTGTCAACATGTCGACGTAGAAAATAATATATGCGTAAATGCCCATCACAGATCATATACTGTTATCTGGATTGCCATGTTACTCAAATCAAAGTTTTTATTACTATACTGCGTTTATTAAAGTCCTTTCAAAACATAATTCTGGGTGAGATTAACGAGGAATATTGGACTTCTGTAATTACCGGTGCAGTGCAATTTATTTGTTGCACTTTAACTTCGGTTTTGATTTTGATTCAGAGGAGGCTTTGTTAAGCTGTTTGTAAAATGTTTAACCAATAAATTACAAGTTAACCAAAAGCTTGATTGAAGTGAACTATTTCTTCAAATTCTGCGATGTTGATCATTGCTAATAGCTTTATAGGTACCTTACTTGCGGTTCCATATTAATGTTACAAATAACCATTTCAGTTGTAGATGTATGCCTTTGAGACAGTCCTTTTGGCTTTAGTACGTCTTCAGCTTCTCTATGACACTCATTTAACTTCAACACTTTTGTTTTAGTTCAGATATCTGCGTACTATTCATGCAGCCTCCAGCGGAATATTCCAGCTTTTTGACTGAGAGCTCCATTTGTCATATATTGGTAAATTTTCCGAACACTTCTCTTACGCCTTGCTATAGTGTGCACATGTTTCTTCTAATTGCTGATGTATACCGACAGAAACATTCAGAAATCATAGAATTAAAAATTTGATTAATTCCAGGTTTTAGAAAAATAATGAAACTCATAATTTCTGTAAATTCGAGCTTTACAAGATATGGAAAGGTTACATTTCAATAAACCTTAAAATAGATCGGAACAGATGTGTTCCAAATTCTAAAAACTTGTTCAATTTAAAATTGTACAATATTAGAAATACTTCAAAAAATAAAATTGAAAGCTGTAAAAAGTTTAAATGCCGACAATGGAAGCTTCGTAGAATTAAATGTATTTGGAAAATTCATAAACTTAAGAATTCTGGAAGATTACCAAATTCCAATATTGGCAGAACATTATAGCAATGTTAGAAAAATCTAAGAATATTGTATATCAATGATTTTACGAAGTATCAAAATTAATACATTACACCAATAATTAATATTTATATTTACCAATAATTTTGCAGACATTCGACTGTATGTAAACAATAAATCCTCGTCAAGGGAAAAATAATTTTTTGAATATGTTACTAATTATAGATTTTAGGTCAAAAATTGTCTACGCTTGTAATGTTTGAGTTAATTTATTACCAATCTTCTTCATTTCGATCAACTCAGATAAACGAGGGTTTACCGTATTCAACGTTTTATTTAATTTCCTATATATGTTTTCCAAACGTCAGCAACAAAAAAGAATTAAAGGAAAAACCTTTTATGTTCCGAACATATACGTATATATATATATATATATATATATATATATATATATATATATATATATATATATATATATATATATATATATATATATATATATATATATATATATATATATATATATATATATATATATATATATATATATATATATATATATATATATATATATATATATATATATATATATATATATATATATATACATATATACATACATGAATGTATACGAACATGTGTATATGTCAAATACGGAAAATCATTTCATCTCCACACATGTATACATAATATAGCCTTGACATTTTCCTTTTATTACATTACACAAAAAAAAAAAAATTATTGGATGCTGTAAATACAAATACATAAATGAAAAGAAAATAGATTTTTATTATTTTGTTCGAATGTGCCGGTCCTAAGGGAGAGAATTTCCTTAAAAAGAAATCAATTCAATTCAATTGTTATTTTTTCCGAATATCCTTAGCTATACTGTTAATAAATACAATACTCATACTGTTGAGAGACTAACTTGTCGATGAAGCCACAATAAATTGTTTGTGTGCGGTTGAAAATACGTGGCTACATATACATAAACGCGCACGTGGCTATTGGTAAATTCCTACTGGTGTTTAATTCTTATTTTTATTTTCTGTTACCGATTTTAAGTTTAACGATTGAAAACGCTAAAAGTTGTTAAAATAAGTATACCTGTGTGGTGTGGTATTAAGTTACTGTATATCATTATGATTCCTTCGGTCATATAAGTTTATTCAAATTTTGTTTGCGGAAGAAAGCTTTTGAAACGTTTTCTGCAAGATAGGCTAGTTTTTAAATTACTCGTTTGACAATAAAAAGACCAATAAATACCATGGTCACATATAGATACCATGAACTGTGGACCGCTTTCCAATTTTATTTGGTTTTACATGTTTATTCAATTTTGTTGATTTTCGTTGAAAGCTTTAGCATCGGGCTTGAGTAACTAAATTAAAAAATCAAACGAGATTTGCATGATATATTACGTATGTATGTTTACTATATGGGGTGTATTTGTTGTAACTTATATACAAAAAAGTTGTTGTTTTCCATATGGTTTGCGAAATTTTAAAATTTTGCGCATCATAAAAAAATATATATTTCATGTATGTACACATATATATGATACTAAAAAAAAACGCGAGATGATTTAATATTATTAAACCTATATGTATACGCATAAAAAATTTAATGTATTTTAATGTATCTCGCGGGTGTTATGCGTATGTATATCTGTACATAAACAAATACCTCAGGTTTTCATCTCGCAGTTACAAATATTTTCCGTTCCAAAATTTGAATTTTTATACGCAAAACAATATATTACTTAAAGTTAATATACATACTTATGTACATAGGCAACTTTACATAGAACAAAAAATATTTTGCATTTTGGACGACAGTTTTCCTAAATCAAATATTTAGGAAACATTTAGTAAAAATTTTTCGAATCTATATAACTACCGAATGTTGGAAAGTTTAGTGTAAATGTGTATTAGTTTGTATATTAAACAAGCGCCATTCAACTACACAGTGTACACGCATAACGTTCAAACTAAACCACTTTGAATGATTTGTCTAGACCATTATTTTTTGTAAAATCATCCACTCATTGGTTCATAAATTAATTTTAACCGAATGTAGAACTCCATCGAAAGCTGAATTACCTTAAAATTATGAAATTATTTATAGGGGTTGCTTGTGCTATTTGTTCAGATAAAAATCTGTTTCTGCATTGGAAAGAATTAAATTCTTCGTTCGTATTTAGGGCAAGCTGAATAATGAATTCTTGCCGAAGAATCGGAAATATTTTGATCAAATCGACAAAGCGTTTGACTATTCTTCAAAAAATTTAAAATGTGTTCTGGGGAAATTTTAACTTTAAAGTTTTGTATTTTTTTATCAAAGCTGAAAACTTTCAATTCACTGCTGTCTACTGAATATTAGATTCGTGATTTAAATTGTTTTGCATTTCAAATTCTTTTAAAAATAACACTTTTTCCTCTAAGAGCATTTGAAATAGACCAAATGCTTTTAATATTAATGTTCAATAATCTTAAAGCTAACAAAATCTTAGAAGATTTTAACAATTTATAAAATAATTGATATTCATTAAATCAAAGCTTTCTGAATTGTGAAATATTATAAAAAATAATAATTTCCTTGAAAAAATGTCGGTCCTTGAGTAAAAGCTCTCAGAATATATATATATTATTTGCATAATATCAGCTAAAAAGCTCTCTTAAATATGTAAGTAAGTATGGCTGAAAGCTTAATAGTTTTTTTTAAAGGAAACTTTTTCCAAAGAACATGAAAGCTGTTAACTATACTCTAAAATCTCAATTATCCTTCTATTTAATATGATGTTTTCACAATTATTTAGCAACAACCCTTATCTCGTTCAAAGCTATCTGATTATAGTAAAAAAAATTATCAAGAGCCTTTTCATTTTCCAATTAATACATATGAAAGCTCAATAAATAATATAATTGTTACAGTCTGTGCTAAAGCAAAAGCTTTGATTAAAAGTTTAGAAAAAGAAACCTTCCAGCTATTACGGATGTTAGAACATTTTGTTTTCAAATTTTATTTTATCAGCATGAAGGTAATGTAAAGCTTTTGAACATTGTTTAAATTTAAAATCTTAAAGCTTACAGATAAATCATGTTATATGTTGTTATTGCCGTTAAAGAGCCACTAACATTTAATTCTGGTTGAAAGTTTAATAACTTTTGCATTCTAAATTACGAAATTATGTTAGAAAGCTCTTATAATCTTTCAGTAAAATCACTTTTCTGTAAGTAAAAGCTTTCTGGTTTAAGCACAAATAATTCAAAAGCTCAACTAATAAAATAATTTTTTGCATCTACTGGAAATGTTACTATTAGGATGCAGAAATTAAAGAAAAGAGCTCGAATGGGCTTATAGTTGAATAAAGAATTGACAGTTAATACAGAAATTAAATTATTCTACTTTTCCAATTTTATTTGGCATATATAAAACAAATGCAGGTTTGGAAAGTAAAAGCTCTCAGATAAATTTCATTAATATTTTGTGTTACAATTTGGTTGAATGTTTCATAAGCTTATTAAACGGATTAATTTTTATCAATACGTTTGTAATCTGTGAATAAAGTTATTTTAAATCTGCCACCATTTCAAAACAACTCTTCTGTTAATTTAACCCTTCTGACTAAATAGTGCATGTAGTGCATATCATGCAGCTTCTTTTTAAATTTTTGTTGATCAAAATAAGCTTCATTGGAATCTGTTACGCACATTTTTGTTAAGTTAAATTATTTAAACTAAACCTTAAGGGCATGAAAACGATTTTCCTTAATCTCTTAAGGTCAGACATTTTTCGTATGTAATAAGAGAAGTAATTTGCTATCATCCTTAACACTGTTTATCTCCACGAGGTTGCAGGGCGGCCACTAAGTAAAGGTTCTATCTTCAAGGAGTTATAAAAAATCCTCCTTCTATATGTGGAAACAGAAGAGGGAGCATGAGTGATCCAAATGAAAGAGCTGTAGAACGAGTTGAGCAGAAAATAATATAGTTCGCTCATCAGTACCTATGGTGCAAGTATATACCAAAGAAACGGTATCGCAATATTAAATTACCTTGCTGGTTGAGTTAACCACAGTACGAATAACAGTTCAAACGACAGAAGCTTTGTCGTAATACCTATAACTTTAAAAACATTAATAAATTAACATAAGTTTGAAATTTCTTTAACCATAGTAATGCCGACCCTTGATAGGTTTCATGTACACAAATGTGCCAAAACTAATCCGATCATATATATGGATGCACTAAATCAACCATCAGAAACGCCACATCAAAAACCACGTCTGTTAAAAACGGTAAAACTTCATGCCGAGATAAGATCGAGGTGGAAATGATACAGGTTTGCAATTGGACCGAGTATCACTAATTTTATGAAAATTTGTCTGGTTAAAACAATTTTTCCAAAAAAGCGTCATCGCATCAGGAAAACAGGTAACAGAAACCATATCGATCCTAATTCGTATAAATGATACGTCCAGTTAAAGCATTGGAGTAAATCCACACTCTTAGAGCAAAATTCTGAGCAAAATGTAGACATATTATATAGAGCACGTAGTAGGTCACGTCATATATGAATCTGAAGCATTAAACATGGCCATCAAGTACATACTCTAGCTTTAATGATTCCCAAAATCATAACTCTTTGAAACGTTGTTCATTTTAAGACATTCTAATATCACGGGATTTTAACAGAATGTTATTAAGTTGCAAATTTCATTAACTGATATTTTATCGCACGAAAATATTGCAAGTAATGCGAACGTATTTAGTAGTTTTATATGTACTGGACAAACATTTAAGAGAGTTTTTGAAAACCACATTAAGATAGTGGATATGTAAATATGCGGCTCTTATAGCGGAAGGTTTCATGAAAACAGGATAATCAGCATATCGATAACGAAGAACCCAAACAAAACTGAAGGACGGTTTGGAAAACTGTTATATTCTGCACCTCGGTGCCATTTGCTCGTCCAAGGTTCCACTCATATAAGCTGAAACAAAACGCAATGACATTTTACAGGGTGGAATAGAAGTCAATAAATCACTTATAGGAATATAGGAACGGAAAAGATACATATTTAAGTCGAATTGTTACCATATTTCGTAAAGACATTTACGATCATGTTAAATCGTGGTTGTCCATCGGCTGGTATTTTTTTAAAATAAAGGGTTTTCCAATAAGGACTTGACAACTTTTTTTTTAAATAAAATGCAAACCATTTAATATATCTTTATTATTGGCTTGAAGTACAATCAGAACATTTATGTATTGTGGTCTCGATTCGTTAGACCCAATTTTCGATGATTCGGCCACACATTTCGGCGGAAACGGCCGCTATCTCTCGTGCAATATTGGCTTGGAGCTCCTCTAATGACGCCGGCTTGTTTTTAACGTAGCCCCATAAAAACAAATCTAGAGGTGTTAAATCAAACGATCTAGGCGGCCAATCGACAGAACCTTTTCCGGATATATAATAGGTTCATCGAATTTAGATTTCATTAAGTCGATTGTTAGTATAAAAAGTTAGTTATCCAAGAAAAATGAAAAATGTACATCAGGTAATACAAGTGATAGTATCCATTATCTCTCATGATAGAACTATGTATAATGCATATAAAAACTAAATCTGTAAATACAAGTTGAGAAATCATTACAAATTACGTTTAAAGATTAAAATTTTAAATTAAATTAACATAATAAACTGAAAAATATATTCAACATAAATAATTAATTTATTTACAAAATTTTTGAGCTTTTCAAAATAACACATATTTCTCATTATTTTTAATTCACCAGTCCCATCGTCTCCAGAGTCAATTAGGCAAAAGTGTCGGATTAGCTCCGATGTTTTTTAAGTTTGGCATACTAGCAGCAATTTATCCTGTTCGTTTCAAAAAACTTCGACTGTCATGAGCGAGCCAATTTAGCTTTATGCTAACCATTAGTATAAATTGGTATTAGTATGCCATATACTTATAAAACACCCGAACTAGTCTCACACTTTTACTTAATTGACTCTGGAGACGACCACAATCTTCTCTGAATCCGACTTAATAAATAAATCATTGAATGGTTCGATTTACGTTTTTTATGATACTTTTTTCCTGGTATGATAGTTTTATGAAACTGTCGCGACATTAGGACATATTTTTCCAGGGATGGGACAAAATTATAGAATGATAATCCTGGGCTTGCCATTGCGTTTTTCTGGGATGAATCTTGGGCTAACTTTATATACATGATTGTTAGACCCGCTGTGTGGCATGTCGCACCGTCTTGTTGAAACCACATATCATTAATGTCTAGCTCATGCAATTGACCAAAGAAATAACGTTGCAATATGTCTCTGTATAGCGATCTCCATTTGAAACATGTCTCTGTAGCGATCTCAACTACACCATACAGTTATTTATTGTGGATGAAATGGTGTTTCTGGAAGCACATGAGGGTTTTCACATGACCAATAAAACGGTGAAGGTGTTTAGCTAAAAATGCGCTTGATCAAAAGTTGGAATTAACGGTTTAGAGTTTAGAAGTTGCAGCTTGCAGTCACCAACTTGGTATTTTTATAGTAAATTTTAATTATATTTGTAAACGTTGTTCGTTCGAGTACTTCACCATGATGAAAATGTTGTTTTTACTGAATGTTTTGGCACTAACAGTTTGGTTATTTGTTTAAGGGTGCGAATCACAGTGAAAATTCAAAGTCCCAAATGGAAAACTCCATAGCTATAAAAAAAATACCGTTGAATATTTTTTTCAAAGTTTGATGATTTATTGAAAAAAGTAAAGCTTCCGATTAGTTCTGGAATATAATTTCATTCAAATGGCTGCCTCGGTTGACTTTTCAGTATAGCGCATCCTGTAAACTCAAGTTGGCAATACCCTGGCCAACGTGGCCCACATAAAAAAGCTCTGTAATCACATCTCGCATAAGGGCAAAGAATTTCTACTTTCTATTTCTTCTTTCACTTTTATTTAAAAAAAACCAAAGGTTATATCTCTGAGTCGCTCACCGTTGACCGTAACGCTGTCGCCATGTTCACCATCGATTAACTATGGGCAAATAATGCCACCACTCCAAAAATAACACCAAACAGTCACGCAAGCTGAGAATGCATATTGGCTTCTTTACAACTATATGGGGGTTTTTCGAACCCCAAATACCACATTTTTGCTTGGTGCATTATTTCGAACGAAAAATTGTTGTCAAACTTTAGATTTTTTCGGGAAGCGTAAATCGATGCATTTCGTCAATGTCAAAATATCACGTTGTTCAAAAACATACCAACAGATGAACCAATCTTTTATAAGCTTCGAAATTATTAATCGACAAAATTCTTAGGTAATTTCGAGATCAAATTAAAAGTGAAATTCTAATTCAAAAGCAATTATAATTTGACAGATTTTACCACATCGTATTATATCGTAATCACAATAAACCGCAGCATGAATATTCATACTGGTTTATTGAATTGAGTAACAACATAATTGAAGAAATAAATTAAAAAACTCCGTTCCATCATATATTTTTATAAATCCTACCTGAGCTATAATAAAAAAGCAAATTATGAGTAATCGACACCGCATCAATCAATAACAAGTCGTTTTGTTATATTTTCCCGCATTTTCAATTAAATTCATTTGATTTATAAAAATAATAGCGCACTCTCTATAATTTAAACGCCTATACGTATATACATATATATCAATCCAAACAGATCTCCCGTGGCCAATCCATCGTCAGCCAAATTACATAATTTGAAAAATAAAAAATAAAAAATAACAAAACATTGAAAATGAAAATTAAAACCAAAATTATTTAACATAAACAAAAGAAAATTGGTTTTCTTTAATTTTTCATTTTCACTTTTCAACTCAAAGCCAAATCGAATAAATATAACTTAATTCTTTTGTTTTAGTTTTTCGATTCGGTTAAATTCGATTCTATACAGCTAAGCAAAAATAAAGAAATAAACAAACAAAAAAATAAGAAACTGCTAAATAAATAAACAAATGAATTATACTTATATAAGAAACAAGAAGCGTTTTAATTTTAAAAAGAAATTTTTCAGTTCGTCTCTCCTATACCTACGCTATCTATCTCATATTATTATAAACTGAAATATTTAGAAACAATTGAAAATCATTAGACAAACATAATTAAGATTTCAGTTAATTCATAGAATTTTATTGTGTGTACTCGTCCTAATATATAAATGGCAATGTCAAATTTCTATTTTCTTTAAACACGTAAGTAGCACAAATATTATAAAAGCAAATTATTTTTGTAATATTATCCGGGTGGTATACACCAGCAAACAAAAATATGAAAAGTGATTCTTGTCAGTGTGTGACGTCAATAACAAAATTTTTTTTAATTTTTTCACTCATCTTAAATCAAAAAATGGTGCGTGGAATGGAAAAGAATTATGGCTTTCGCTCGTTTGTACATCTTATAATAATGATTTTTCTTCAATTTTCTATAATATATACTTTGTTCTTTTTATTTAACTGTAATAATAATAATAATAATAATAATTTATTCTTAACACGTTTCTTATGGCGCGATTCCATTATATATATAGAGAAAGATCTTAGCACACGCAGTTTTTTTATTATAATATTATTCTGTTTTTCTTTTTTCCAAAGCTCGCACTCTATCACCAAACACCAACCAATCGATCTACGTATATAATATGCCTTATACAAATGTATAACGCGCTGTCACCTGTCACCTCCTATTAAAGGTGATTTGACTATATATTGCTATGCATAATATAACTTATTAATTTAAATTTACTCAATTTTCCATCTGCGAATTTTTCTTGCTCGCTATAATATTATTTTGAATTAATAACATGAATTCTTTTTGGTATTAATAAACCAAAAAATAAATAAATAAGACATGCCCCTTAACTACATACATATATATAAAAATAACACATCAACTCCTGAAACGAACAGACGCTGAAAACAAAACAATGAACAGAATACATTTTTCTTAATTTACGAAACATATAACTGTTGTGATGACTGTTATGTATGTAAATCTTTAAACAGTACTTTTAAAATATGTATATGTATATATATGTATATATCTCTGGTATCTGTCGTTAGATAGCTCTATTCCGAAATTTGACGTCACTAGTAACAACAAAACTATTTCGCTAAGTTAGATTTAAGCTACAAGCCGATCGGATACCGTGACGAAAAATCGATCGGCCATACCTTGTTTAGTATAGTACCTTGGTGGTGCTATAGAAAAGAACAAAGAAGGCGAAGATATTTTCTGTTCTTCTAGAATTTTTGTTTTCGTGCAGTGTTTTTCTCTCCTCATTCATTCTTTTATAAAACTTCCTGTGAACTGTGAGAAAATAATAAAGTTGATTTAATTTAAAAAAATTAGTTTTAAAGCTTTTTTATTCGCGATTTTTTGCGAATTAAATTATTTAAATTTAATCAAAATGGCTGAACACATAATCTAACCTATACAGACATATCATATATGTAGATGCAAAGTATCAAATTCGAATCACGTAAATTAAATCTATATAAACACAAAACTAACATACATTATTATAAATTATTAAATGGGGAATAACCCATATCAAGGCTAGATTTGGCCACCACATTCAACATATATTGATTTTATGTGACACGAGGCAAATTTTATGGGGAGTAAATGTAAATAAATGGTTGTGGCGAACTAAATATTATGCATGTCATTTTGAATATTTTATTCAGTTGCGGTAAATAAAACGAAATATTTCTAAATGTTAACGTACAAGAAGGATTTAAAGAAAACTACTTATCACCTCTAACACATAGATACATGTACATATTCACGTTGAACCCGTCATGTATCCAATGCCATTCGGTTATACAGAGAAATTGTAGGATTTATACAAATGCAAGTGCGTTTCAGACAAAAAATATTAATGTCAACCAAAATTCTCGGACTTGCTTAAGACGTCAAAGGGACCTCTGACAACACAGGCATAAAAAATCCATCTAAAACTTTTTAAAATATACATATATCTAATTTATACAGTTGGTCACTCCAGGAATTTTTACATTTATACTATCCCAGATTTAACCATGGCCCCTGTGGTTGGATGAATACCACCACAGTATCCTTTGCTTGTCGTAGGAGGCGACTAAACGGTTGGGTTGGATCGCTGGCCTGACGAGCCGCATCCGTAAAAAAATTACTTGTTTATAAAGTCTACAAAAATAGAATCGGATACCGCCAAAAAAACATCGGACTCATGCTCAAGTACCCGGACACGAGATTGAAGATCGGCACGTGCAAGTCAATGCACTTGGAAGTCAACTGACGTGCAGTCAATTAGAAAACTAGGAGCGTTAGAGAGCCTAACCACTTGCATGAAGGAGTATCGGCTGGAACTCGTTGCTCTTCTTAAAACTCGCTGGCATAAAAATGCAGACCATGTGCTCCAGGGCTATACGTTGCTCTATAGTGGAGATGGCCTTGGAAATCTTGGAGCTACGTTTCATCTTGGGCCGCAGGTAAAGAAGGATGTTTCGAATTTCCAAGCCCTCAATAACCGATGTTGTAAGGTTAGCTTGCGCATGATGTTAGGCAACCTGTCGATAATTTGTGTACATCCGCCCACAAACGTCAGCCAGCCCCAAGAACAAACACTCATTTCACAATGAGGAGGTTCAAATATCTGGTTCTCTTATCACTCACGATAACAGTGTGGGTGAGGATATTAAAGTGCGGCTGGCAACTGGTAGTCGTGCTTTGTATCCTCTAAGGCCACTGCTAAAATCTAAACACCTATCAAGTTCCGTGAAGCTGAAGCTTCACAAAGCATTGATCAGGCCCGTTGTTATGTTTGGATGTGAAAGTTTGGCGCTGACGGATGAGTACGGGAGATGGCTCCTTATATTTGAGAGAAGAATCATGCTTGTGATTTACGGTCTAAACCATGAAGTAGATGGTACATACCGAGGTCTGTACAATATCGAGATCAGAGATCTGATGCAGCGATCTCTGAAAGAATAGCCAGCATATGGTACGCGCAGAGGTCGTTGCAAGCGACGATGACTCCACGATGTAGAGAACGACTTGGCCTTTTCAGATTGTCTTAGATTGTATGAAGATCATCGTCCGGGTCGAAACCGTTCGTGCGATATAGTTGACTCAGTAAGGGGCCAGTAACGACCTTTAAAAATTGATTTTTATTATTAGTATACGGTCGGTTCATTCCAGGATTTTTTACATCTACACTATCCCAGACTTAAAGCCTATACTTTACTATTCCAGATATAATGTTGGTACCAAAATACTCATCCCAGAATTGGTTAACATATATTTTATTTGGTTCTATAGAAAAATATTCTTCTAGGCAAGTCATTGACAGGACGGTTATTTTCAAAGTAATTAAGTTATGGACCCTGTTGGAAACCATTATGCCGGCGTCGATAACTGTTTGACAATTGAGTATCAAACCTTGTTGGCCACCACAACGATTGAGTTTGAAACCTTATTGGCCGCCACCATGCGTAACGAAAATTTCAACCATTTAAAAATTATCAGCGTTGGCATAGTGGTAGCCAATAGTGTTCTTAACTTAATTGCTATGATAAAAGGGCGGATTTTAATTTTCTTTGAAAAGTTCGCAAAGG
The DNA here is from genome assembly GCA_951394425.1 of Tipula unca. Lineage (NCBI taxonomy): Eukaryota > Metazoa > Arthropoda > Insecta > Diptera > Tipulidae > Tipula > Tipula unca. The sequence goes on along the minus strand of OX596382.1, from coordinate 150,930,088 downwards.
CGAAACAGTTATTTATAGGTGCTTTGAGTGCTGCGCTTTAAAGCGCATAATATATTATAAAGTACCAGTATACAAATGTTTTAGTTATATTTATGTTCGTGCTTTCAATGAGTTTTGTTGTTGTTAAAATAACGTAAACAATAGCCTTGAAGATATAGTGACGTCCTTTGTAAGTACCATTTGTTTGGTACACCGTGACCCAACTAAATGCCCGCCCCTACTCCTTCTGACATTTTTGATCCATCCGTAAACCATTTCTGCGCATATTCCCGAGGCTATTTGGCTGCATTATCCCAATCCTCGTTTGTTCGCACGTGAATATTTCTAATTGTTCTATAGTTTATTCCTTTTAAGTGGAGCATTTCATCCGTATTAATTGATACTACTTTTGTCTGCTCGAATTGAAATCTATGCCAATTGGTAAAGACCATTCTGTGATGGTATATCAATTTGTCGTTGCGAAAATGTGTGTGATTTAGAAGAAATGTGAAGTTTTGTGGAAATATACATATAGTTTTTTGTTGCCGATCTCGAGTAATGAAGGCTGCAATGAGTTAGTCCAAATTATTAGACTTAGATCCCATTCTTTTTAAATGAAAATACTTAAATGGTATAAAAATGTTGAGAAAATAAAATTGTTTACTGCTAAATGAATTTTTCAGTTTTGTTCTGAAATAATTGATTCTTACGTTATATATTTTGTAAGCAATTCTAAAAAACCTTGCAACTCAAAAGTAAAATCTTTAAGATATTCCCAAATAAAGAGAAATTAAAAAATAAAATTTATTTTTTATTTATTCTGAAAAAGTTTACAAATTGACTTGAGTACATACATTAAAATAATAAACATAGAACATTAAAAAAGTGGATAAAAATAAAAATTAAAGTTAACTTAAAATATTTTTATGTTGGCGCATAATGTTGCTTTAATCTACGTTTAAAGCTATCTTTATTTAAGCAAAAGTCGAATAGATGATCAATTTACCAGTTCATTGTCACCATAATTAGTTGTGTGTTGGTACAGATGAAGGAACTCATGATCTCTCAAATTCCTACGCGGTGCCTTCATTTTAATTGATTCCAGTATACGAGTAGATGGTGCATCGATTTTCTCAAATAAAATATTTCCAACAAAAGAACGTTTTAAAAGCTCTCGTCTATTATCCAGTGTTGTCATGCGATAGGTTTTACATCCAGTAAGATATGGTGGTAAACGCTTTAGGTTAACTTAGTACTGTAAATCTTGGTCGTAAGACCACCCATCTTTCCACGTTATATAGTGTATACATTTTTTTTGTGGATATTTTCATTGTTACGGATATGTTCGTCGTAAAAAGGGCACCACACATTACCAACATATTCAAGTTGAGATCTGACGTAAACGTAGTACAGGACCTTAATTGTCTTGAGGTCATAAATATCCCCTGTCCACCGCTTAATAAAACCAAGCATAGAATTAGCTCTAGCGTTGCATTGCTCAATGTACTTTGTAAAGCTCATGTTTGCAAGAAAAGTAACCTCTATAGGTCTTTAATTTCGAATACGTTTTGTAAAAGTATGCCATATGTATTTGATGTTGATGCATAACAGGGTTAACCTTTTGATGGAACGATAAACTTTTATACTTATTAATGTTGAGGCTGAGAAGATTAGACTAACACCATTTCGCTAGATTGTCGATGGATCATCCGCAAATATTAATAGAGTGCTGTATTACATCAGTAATGCCGTTGATGAAAATCGTAAAGATCCAAGGACAAATATGGGATCCTTGTGGTAACCCTGAGGTAGCTTCAATTATTTCTGATCTTCTATTTCCAAGCTCAATATACTGAATACGGTTACTCAATTATAATTTAAATCAGGCAACAAACTGTTTTGTGAAACCGAACTTAAATAAGCGTTCTAATGTCTTACAATGACTGATGGAGGAGTCAAATTCTTTCGCAAAGTCAGTATAAACTACATCACTTATTTGTGTTTTTCAATTTCTTTAATTGAGTTGCTGGTAAATTCAATGAGACTTGTTAAAGTGATGTGATATAAATCGGGGAACCATAATGATCTGAATGAGTTGCACACTATCAGTTCAAATAATTTCGGTATTGAAGAAAATGATGTAATCCCTTTATAACAAGAAACATCATTTCTTGTTCCGCAGTTTTTAAATTGGTATCACTCTGGTTATTTTCCATTTCTGTGGAAATTCTCCTAATCTTAACGATTGAATAAGTAGAAGACACAGAGGAATTGAAAATGAAGCTGGAATGCCATCAGGACCGCATCCATCTCCGAGTACTTCTAGAGCTCGATGAATATTCTTGGGTTCAATCCGTGGTGTTAGTAAGGTTTCGTTGTTTTTACCATTGCTATAGGGTTTTCATACTCATCGATGTCTTACCATTAATTTCACGTTTTTCTTTAAAAAAAGCTCCAAAAGTGATTGGGATCCTTTCTTATTTTTTCCTTCATATGGCTAATGTAGCTCTTATACTTTAACTCAAAGTAGTGCTCGAAATTTTGGTTACCCGCAGTGAACTTATATTTACTTTCTTCAGAATCAGTGAATCAGATTTTCTTTGTAAGCCTTGTCGTCTAAAGGTAACATTTCATCCATTTCTTCGTCATATACGATCCATAGATGGAAAATTAAAATCCCCCGGGATTAAGATGGTGTCAGATTTCCATTATTGATTACGGGGAGACAGGTGGAATATATACCAAGTGAATTAAAATTGAATTTTTCTTGATTATAATTTTAACACAAAATTGCTCGACAGACAGGTTGTATATTTCAACTAACGCACTTGATAATGATGCATGGACGGTGATATAAGTACTCCTCCACCAGTTTCTTTAATGGTTGTTTGCGGTGAACGATCACATCAATAAACCACATACTAGCTTGGAAAGAATTCCGAACTCAGGATCCCTTTATTGATTGAATAATGTTTCACAGATGACGTAAACCGAAAAGAGCGTTTTTAAAACAAAATTGTGAATTGGGCAGCTTTCGAAGATATTTTATTTACATTTTGGAAATAAAATGATTGTTTCGTCGTATTTTGTTGTTTGGCCATTGAGATAGTGTTGTTATAGTTAACTGTTTCCAAGTTATAAATCGGCATTATCAGTTTTTGTGGCTTGGCCGAAGTTGTTGAAAAAAAGTATATTTTGGCCCCATTCAAACTTTTTTACAAGAAGCCCATCCGGCCATAATTTAGAGGTTATTGCCGCTTGAAAAGACTCTTCCGGTATGTTAATTTTATATGATACGGAATCGTATTTCACTCCATTAGATGATTTTGGAGGCTTTTTTTGTACGATTATTTCATTTGTGGATGTTATCTTGGCCAATAATTTATGGAACTGTTCATCTGGCACAGAGTCTTGGTTTTGTGGGTGGCCTGTGTGACTCGCCGTTCTTCCACCGTTGCAGTTGAATGGAACAAAGCATTTATCGCTGTCTTTAGGGTCTCTTTCATTTTTTCAATTCTTTTGAGAGAGCTGACCATATTAGCTTAACAATTTTGCATGCCGGCCATCATTTGCCAGCGCAAACCCAGCACCATCATCCAACACTACATTATCACACAAATAACCACTGCATCCAAAGAACCACTCGTAAACAATTATGACATTACAATCTAAATACTTTTTCTCAATTGACATGAATATACGTATTGGTATCACTGTATATTAAATCAAGTAATTCGTTTGCACTTTTGAATTTAGGTTAAATTTTTAAAAAAACACGTCCAAATTACCAATACAGATACAGATACAAATTCTTAAAGGATTGAACTTTAGAACACAAGAATATGTAGTGCAAATCCTAGAGTTTTCTGGTGTTTTTTAATTTTAATAAAATTGTCCGCATTTCAAGACGAAAAATTCGTTATAACAAGAAGGTGTGATATGTACATACGAGTATTACACATTTACATGCATAATATTTTCATATGATTTTGTGTATGACAAATTTATGACATACGTATAAGGCAAATTTCGTACGTGAGTCTCGAAACCGCGGTGTGATTAATCTGTTCCATTACCTTTACGCGACAACCGTCGACTTCGTGGAATTTTCAAAATGAATATTCAATTAAATATAATAAAATAATTTCTTGACATAGATATAATGATAATTTAAAATTCTTGTGAAATGAAAAGATACATTTTCAGGATTTCCTTAAAAAAATATATTTTTAAAAAATATTAATTTAATGAAGCTTTACAGGTTTTAATTGAAATTTATTCATTGATTCAGCTGACGATAAAATCTCATTAAATCACATTTCAATAAAATGTATTCATCTTCAAGAAGCTTATATTTTATATTTTCTCAATAATATAATTTATTTATGAGGCTTTAGGAGGCATTAATTAAATATAGAAAAGGAGTATAATGTTCAAGTTAATAAATAATTATTAAGATATGTTATTGAATTTACTGAGAAACAAAAAATCCGGGGCGAAACATTCAAATACCAAGTTTATTCACCTTATAAAATATGTAGCATTATCGCACTTCATTTACATATATCGAAAGTGCTTCATTTACATATAGCCAAAACTATTAAATCTTTACAAAGACTCCTAAATAAATAAAATATTTATAACTGAATCACTTAATATGAAGTTACCCATTACATATACCGCAATTTCCAAAGCTCGGTAGACCACTACTCATATTGGATTTGTTGTATACAGCACGCCTCAACTCACTATCGCTGATATGGAGTGATGAAATGGTTCATGCGATGAAATTGCTTCACTGTATTGCTTAACTGTAACAATCAGTCTGAAACAACCCATACGTACGAAAATGTTTCCGTAAATGCTGTAAGTCTGGTCGGTGGAAGTGAAGAAATCTCTGAAGCTTATAGTGGTAATCCCGCATTCTTACACTGTTGACATTGTCTGATAACGGATTTAAGTAATTTTTGATCTAGGGAACACATAATGCAGCTCATCGAACACCGTATCGCCATTTATAGTTGCACTGATGGTAACGCTCGATTAGTTAAGGTTAGGCATTTGCTGTCATTTTGGTTAGTCGATTAGATTACTCTCTCGCCAATAGAAAAGGCAACAAATTAGACGAGTAAGTTTTGACTCCAAAGAGCATGCGGGTGATGCGTCTATCGTTTACAAAACTTTATAGTAGGCCACATGGGGAACCATATGCCACCTTTGGTAATGCGCTGATATTCTCGGCATTCGGTTGGACCTGCATCTTATACCAACAGAAGCCATTGATTTTATTATGAATCACAAATTTCTTCAGAAGAAATTCTCGTGGTCGAATACGACATATACATTTATAGAAAGTCCCACTTTGTTGTCCTTTTCCGGTTGAGTAAAATATCAGCGCTTACAATTTAAGGACTAGTGGGCTAGTTGCTTCGACAGGTGATTTGTTACACACTTCTTAGCGAGTTACAACTTTCATGTCCACCGTCCCGCTGCTTTAAACAAGCAACACTTTTCAGGATATCTGGAAGAGTCATTAATTTTGGGTAACATATAACGTTTGGTTCAATCCACAGCACCTGTTCTGCTTATAAATAAAAAACTCACTATAATCACAATATATCATTATACATCCTCTGATGATTATTTACTTTATTTCGTATAGAGTACATGAAAAGTCTGTTTTGATTGCCACCACATTTCAAAAACCACATTTTTCCGCAGTTATGTACGTTATGGATAATGTATATAGATAGATCGCACAAAGTTAAAATTCGTTTGTTTATTGGACACACGGACACTGGCATTTGATGGAATCAGGGCATGTTTCAATTTCAGGCATGGTACAGACGATGGCATCAATAGCTTCAAACTAGCTTACCGCTTTTAAGAAGTTTCTTTTTTTCGTTAGTCTACTTCGAGCCTCTCGCACATTCGTTTTTTTTATTTATTTAAGAATTAATGTTGATTTAAAAACAAGATTCAATGGATTCGTGATTAATTAACCTTCTCAAATTATTAAGCATTTATTTAAGGTTGTTGCCCTTAAAACCAACGTGCCATTTATTGTTAGTAGACGACAAATAAAAATTATCTTTCAAGAAAATCACTTTGAGTGATAACTTTGCACTTAAAACCTGTAACAATACTAATGGAATTTATATTTATATTTACACCCTTATTGTTTCCATCTAGTGCCCTCCGGTTTATGGTCAAGCTTCGACAAATGATCTAATCATGCTCATATTTTAAATATTTAAGTGGTCGTACTTCACTAGGATTTCGCTTCATGCATCGTCGTATATTTGGCTAAATTGCATGTTCCCATAAGCGCACATGCCAAACATATTCTAAAATTTAGGAATTCTATAATTTTGTCTGCTTGGACATTATTTAATTAACATTGCTTCTTATATTCTCCAACTGGAAATCATGCTAAAATGCACAAAATGAAAAATTATTCTCAATGTCTATGCTTTCGACTTAAGAAAAAATCTAAGTTATTAACTCATTCGCTGATTTAATAAATTTACTGATACACACTGACATCAGGGATTTACTTGATTTACGACATTTTTGAACCGATCGTTTTATACCAATACCTATAAATGACGATGTAAAATGGGCCAGCTTATTATCACTCCATGACGAAAAATAATTATCGAAGAACAAACTATGCCCAATATATTTTTCAACACGATTATATAAATACGTCATACCTGAAGCTTTTAACAATATCTCCCTCTGGTTTGTAAAATTGATCGACTGATTCATTACATCAATGTAAAAAGTTCCTCAGTTGAGGAAAGCGGGCATAATTCATCACTTTTACAACCATTTGTTTGTACCCTCGACTATTGTATGGCGTATTAATTTGTATAAAATGCGGCATTTGTAAAGTAGTCATCCGAGTAATATTTACTCAAGTATATCAAAGATGCCTCCAGATCTTTTTAAGGATCATCTTCAACCTGTATTTGTCTTTTCTCCTACATATCACTTTCTTTTCGCCATTGTATATTATTTTTGTAAATCAACGATAAATTCAATTTAGTAAATATACGAACTTCTGCTTGATTTTTAAAAGTGACGAATTCTTCAAAATCAAAATTTCCGCCAGTTCGGTCAAATTGAACGAGCATTGAACGAGCGCTATTATATCAAACAACTATTTTATGAGTTATTATATAATCTCATCGAATTTGAGTTAACAACTTACAGAGAAATCGGATTTTTTACAAATTGAAAAACAAACTCGAATTAAACATTTAGTTTTACAAAATAGTAAAATATGAGTACATATTATTATGATTAAGTGTCAAGGCTTGGAAGCACCAAATAAATTTCAAAAATGTCATCAATTGAAAATATTTCAGAACCGATTACTTTATGATTATATAATATTTACCAATAGTATAAGAGTTACCGTCAGATTAGGCGCTTATATTTCGGTTTGAGAGTAAGCCGATTTCACAATTGTCCAGCTTTTAATTTTTTTAATTGATTTAAAAATTTAGTTAATCAGTTTTTATTTTTATTATATAAAAGTCATTTTAAAAAGTAAATAACTAAAAAAATTAATTCTTGAAGATTTTGTTGAAAAACAAAATAACTCCAAAGTGATTAGGGTTAATCGTTCTCAACAAAATACGACTAATATGAGCTTTTAAAGGGGACCTTTTCCTTTAAATAATTGAGCAGCTTTATTATTCGTCGGAAAATATTTCCCCAATTTATAACAATGATTCAAGTTCAATAACACATTTATGGTACAATAACAGAATCAGCATATATTCAAGCATTTGAATATTTTGGCTACCTTTCCTTTTACGATAATGTACGTTGTACCAAACCAAACCAAGTAAAAAAAACAAAAGAAATCGTTTTGATTATCTATCGAGTACCCAAGGTGGAAACCAATAGAATATTATCAAAATGAACTTTGTATATAAGTATGTACTCATGTATTTATTGAAGAGTGGAATTAATGTAAAGAAATTCTATCCTTATTAATTACTTTCATAGAGCAAAATGAGCAAAATTCCATATGTAAATTAATTTTCTACCAAAAACAAAATTCTTCGTTTAACAACAACTCGCAACAAATGGGTATCACAACACAACCAATACGAATATACGAGTATAATTCCAGAACGGAAACTATATTATATTCACTTTTGTTTTTAATGATTAATTATAGCTTCCGGTACACAAAATGTGAAATCATCAAAAAACAAACAAAAATTCCACGGTTAATAAATCATAAATAAAATGGCGAGGACATGAAAGCTCTCGAAAAGGTCAAACCGCACAAACATCAAAATGAATTATATCGTTGAATTCATCGAATAATTAAATTATATTATGTACGACTATATACCGAGTATGTAACAGACTATATATGGACGGAGGTAAAACATAACTTTAATCTACAATGTACACCCAAAAACCAAGAACAAAAAACACAAAATGTAATAATTCGAGAAAAGCACAAATAAAAGCTTTTATACCCCATTACATTTAATCTTAAGACAAGAACTTTATGTTTTCGTTTTTAGTTTTATATACATCCGTAGGTTGGAATGTATGCGGTGAACGATGAAGGTATATATACATGAAATGGTGGCACGGCCGAATAGCATACACATTCATACATACATATATACAATGTAGTACACGTATATAGTTATATGAATAAAAATTTATATACTTTATGTTTATTATGTATACGTATGTTTTTGAGCTTTTTTTTTTTGTTGGTTTATGATTATTTCATTTTGTTTTCGAAAAGTTTTTGAGCTTTTCATAAAATAAATTTATATTAAATTTCATTTTTATGATTGTAATAATTGGTGTGCGTGTATGTGTGTGTGGTTGGATCTTAGATTACGAAAATATAGTTTGGTTATCCAACCGTCTCCTCGAATAACGCATGAGATCATATAAATTATTGAAGAACAACAACAACAAATAGCATACAGAAAATGCCTTGAAAGTTATACCGAGTGTATACAATGGATTTACCATAATTGAAAAATATTTCGGTACAGAGCTTTACTTTGTATATAGGTATAATATGTATGTCACTCTCAAAAGGCGTCGTGATTGTATATAACAATAGGATACCTATATACACATAAAATTTCATATCGATTCCCTTTTTGTGCTTTTGAAGTGGATCAATAAAGTTTAAATTGGTTTTCTCTTTAAGATTTTGATATTGATGTTTCTGTTTTTAAATGTCGTTGATTACCGTTTAATTTTTGGATATACGATTTTTACCTACCTCCTCCCCCGATTTTTTTTACGATATACATATATAATAGTGAAATAGTGTAAATGATTACTGATTTTGAGATTGATATTGATTGATAGTATATACATATGGATATAGCTACATAAATAGTTACTATATATGTGAATATACATAGTTACATACATAGATGATGTTCATTCCAATTGTATTGAGGTAAAACCATCGTATAGACTTGTATATTATTATGTTTATGGTTATATACCATAACTTTTGTACGAGTTCTTTGAAATTTAATTTATGAGGTGCTGGAGATTTTATGGACACACAAATTAATTGTTCGTGCTATTTTACATACATATATCATTATAATGTAGCTGAGTAATTCTTTTATGGCATAATAAAAGTCTGTTTTTGTGAAATAATTTATATTCAAAACTTAGGGTGGCTTACATTAAAGTATATTTTGTATGGATAGACCCAGTTCTTATATGCGACTATCGGTTTAAATTTTATTTTAATATCTAAGTATTGTTGCGAAATTTAAATTTTCAATTTTCTTAGTAGTATATGGAAAGTCACGATATTCCTGTGACAGTTTCCAGGCCCGCTCACTCTCTTGCATATCAACTACATTCTCTTCAATACTTTTTCACATGCGGCAAATTTCGATTTAAATTGCCCCCCTTTCCTTCCATAATAGGACCTTTACAAAGTTTATTTTCTTCGAAAATTATTTAATTTTAATTGTATAACAGTGAAGTTAATACTAAAGCAATAACAAATAAATACACTGTTAAATTTGTTTTTTTTCCAATTGGAATTTTATTTATTGCCAAATTAGAATTTGAGATGTTTTGTAAATTTTGTGCCGTCAATTGATAATTTTTTCCACATGCTCGCGAATACATAATATTCGGGTACTGATATCGGTTAGATAAGCTGTTGCATTTTGACAGAATTTAGAAGCTGCGTGATTTCCGATTTTCTAGCCGATCGTAGAAATATTCACTCATGGAGATTTTCGAATAGTTTAGACCATCTATAAGATTTTTGATGCGAACTTAATTCTGAAGGACTTTACTATTTGTTTTATGAAATTTAGAAGTTACGTTTTGATCCCAGAAATGTTCACAAGAATTTGTCTGTACTCTATGATAGTTAGGACTAACAAGAATCTGTGAGGACAAGCAAATTATATTCTGATAGACTTTTTTGTTTTTTTAGTAAATTTAGATGTAACATGGTTTTGACCGTTTTTTAGACTTTAGTGATTTTGATTGATTGATTTTTTACAAAAACCAATAAACACCCGGTATGCCGACGACTCACGCTTTTTCGTGTTGACAAAGTTAATAAAAAAAATATTGGATACAAAACAGTGGGTAGTGCGTTATTGCTGATGTAGGGCAATTCTGTGAAATATAACATAACCCGCATAAAAATTTGATTCTAATGGATACAATGATAACAGAGTATGTAAATATTACTATCGCGGCCAGGGATGGGCATTTCCGTGTCATCTATTGTTTTCTTTACGTTGACGTGTCGACAACCCGTAGATAACGTCGACAACGTAGACAACGTCGATAATGTAGATAATTCTTAGAATTATTTTATAAATTAATTTAAAACTACAATGACCAAATATTAATAGGATCAATGTGTGATACGGCGAGGCGACGAGTTTAGAGAATTACGCCTTTAATGCATTTTAATCTACACTTAGAAGTCCATGCTCAGAAAGCCAAAAATAGCAAGAAGTTTTACTTGTTCAGAAGAGTGAACTGAAGCATTCGAATAAAAGAACAAAAGTGCGCGTGCTCATGATACACTTTTTTTGCAACACATATAGGGAACGTCTAGCATATTTCTCCAAAAAGTTACAACCAGTCGAAATGAAATATTCACGCCATATACTTAAACGGTTAAACATTTTTGATAGTTTGTAGAAGGTTGACAATCTAAGATTTACACCGAACCTTCATAAGCTCCAAAACAAAAAGAAGTTATAGACAATCAATATATTATAGGCAAAAAAAAAGCTTGTGAAGAAGAATAGCGGATGCGATAAGATTGCTGAAACAATGCTTTCCAAATGGAATAATATTGCTAAAGTATCACTTGAAGTTGTGCGGAATCTCACGTGCATTATTTTAAACTTAATAACACTTAATAATTTATGTAGACCAATTCGAACGTGCAATGATTATTCTTTAATTTCCTCGTATACGACTTAACTGAAATGCCCTTACAAAACACAGCTGCAAAGTAGCGCATATGTGAGCATTGTATAATGAAAAATTTGTTCCTCCAACGACAATTCATAAATTGTCTACAATTCAATAAATTCTCCTTATAATTTATTAATTTGATTTTTTCCGGAGCTCCGCATCAAAATTAGTGTTTCCTTCAGGGGTGTTGGCGAGTAAATATTTTATTCTCCGATTCTTATGATTAAACACCCGATTTCTAAATTTCTAAACTCAAATGAAATATCCAAATTCAACCTAATTCGCAATGTTTATAAAACGAAAGCTTTCATCTATATTTACCATCTACCGTTTCCGCAGAGTACTGATTATTCCAATAACATATACGTAAATGTTGTCATAAGTATTTCTTGGTTCCGTAATCGGCCAAGATCTCTTCATTACAGGGTATATGGAGTTGGTCTTAAGACGCATTCTTTGTATGGTGGTATTTCCTCTGATATTTTCTTTAAGTCACACTCTTCTTCGTCTTATTTAAATCAACCTTAAACATTTTTTTTAACAACCGTTCAAAATGTCGTGGTCCAATGCAATCAAATAATCCATTTGCTATTAAATAAGCCTTTGCTAAGGTTTCGTAAATTGAATCATTCCTATACATCCCTTCCAAAACAAAAACAGTTTACCATAAGAGATTTATTCAACAATGGATTATTCTCACCTGTCTTTAATGTATAAATCTCCTACTCCTTTGGAAAATATTCTTTTATTGGCCAAATCAATTACGCCAAATTGATCTACCACAGGCTATTTTTTAAGCAACTGTTTGTTAGGTATAAGAACGTTAGAGACATACTTCGGATGAGTTTGGAGAACCCCAATGCCTTGAACTCAGACAAATCAAATAAAAATTAATTTTAATGAAAGCTTACCGAGAAAGTTACAATTTCTCGCTAACTGAGGTGGGATGAGAATTTTACATTAAATAGAATAGAAGAGAAATAGTGAGATAGATAAGGTTTTATTCCATTTCATTGCACAAAAGAAAAAGTTTATAAAATACAAATGAGTCTTTTAACAATTTTGAAAAAATTTAAATTTTTTATTTACCGGTGGGATGTTTTCTTTAGTATAGCTTTAACTCCTCCTAATTTAAATTAATTTAATATTGAAAGCTTTCAAAAAATTTAACTATACTATTTATAAAACTAAAATGGCTAAAAAAAAATTTAAGCCAACCGTTTGGAGAACGGCTCATCACATTATTCGACTTAAGAGGTTTGAAACGTGGTATCGGTAATTATTAAATTCTTTTAATGAATGTTTGTGGTAAAATTATTGGCATATAGGCCCACAGCAACCGGATTCCAAATTAAAGTTCGAATGCATCTTTTAAATACCTAAATTAAACTTAGAGTAGAATAGTTTTATTAATTGGTTATTCCACTGGCTTTTCCGAAGGTACAGCGTTAGAAATGTTCATACTCTCATCATTCGTTGGTTCATCTGCTATAATGGGTTCAGGATCTGAAACTTCACCTAATGGTGATTGGGTCTCGTTAAAAGTATATTCATCTTTAACGGATTCTTTTAAATCTGGAACGGTCCGCGAATATTTGCCCCAATCCTGTTTTAGAAGTTCCTTCGGAGTTGGCAGTATATTTATAGATGCTCGTATTGAACTTGTTAGATGCTAATATTATATTGTCGTATTGTTTCTGTGCTTGATGTATTGCTGTCATTTTTCGAGCCTATCTTATTCTCTAATGGTTCAGCATTCGGTTCCGCTATTTCTGGTGATTCACAAATTGTTTCACTTGATACTGAAACTGGTGATTCACCAATTGTTTCACTTGGTACTTTAAAGAATAGCTCAAACATAGTTGTACCAGGATTTATTATTTGAACTATATTCGTTGTATCATTAACTATAATTTCTTTCAGCCGGTATATCATGCACACACAATTAGAACCGCCACTATCATATACCACTTGAACAGTATATTCTGTATTTGGTTTAACTACCAATGTTTCGCCAAGGCTGATAGTTTTGTAAATAGACTCATCCTTGATTTTCTTATTCAATTTTATGACTGTGGTCATATTTGTTTCAAGTTCTTTCGACAATATTTTGATTTCATGGTTGCCACCGGAACCATACCTAAATCCAGTGAATAATATTTCATTAGAAACGGAAAACTTTGTATCGCTCGTTGCGTGAGTACAGCATACGTTTTTTCTTTGATGTTTCCGTTCATAATATTTACGAGGTTCTGGATCGAACCGCTCATTTAAAAACTTGCATATATCATTACTTTGAAAGAGATCATTATGTTTCCCCATACTCGCGCGAAACTCCTCCATTTTCATATTTGGGTATCGAATGAGTCGTAAAAGTGGTTCAAACTTCCCCCGTCGTTTTACCATGTCGATACCATTATCTTTACAAAACGTATTAATCCAAAGCATGAGGCCATTAAATAGATCAACTTCTTTGACACTTTCATCAACACAATCTAATTGTAAAAGTGATTCCATGACATTTGGTTGGATTGTTCCAAGCTCAGGTAATACCATTACTGCGTTTAAATTTCGGGCAATGTCATTCTTTATCCAATTGTACGGCAGCTCATAATTTTCCATTACACAAAATGCATATAACGATAGACGGGACGCAAGCGAAATCGTTGGATTTTGTAGTATAAATTCGAGTACCAGATTTTCCAGTTTCACCACCTTATATTTCGTTGCTAATTTACATAATTCAATACAATTCCTAGGGTTAACGTCACACTCGTCTGTATAAATAAATCGAAGAAATTCGTAAAAGCTTTTATAAGTGTAATCATGGATTACAATTTGTATATGAATTTGCTCCTGTATTTTTGATTGCAACTCCTCTTCAAATACAACACTTCGTTTCATCAATTCCAGGGCGTGTGCATAAATCACGTGCTCTTCAACAATGAAATTAATGTCGGCGGAAAATTTATTGTTGAATAATTTTTTAGTAATATCTGACATTATTAGTTCGGGAGCATTGTTTACCGTAAATTCCATTTCGAGAATGATATTTTAAAATTTTTTTTTATATAACTTAATTATTTTTCTATTAATGCATAATTGAATTTTGAATCGAAATGACAGATAAAATTCAAAGACTACACAGTTATTAAAAAATAACATTTAGGAGACATTTAGAACAAACTTCACACTAGTATAGTAGTAAGATAAGTTATAGGACAGTACTGCGTGTTTTACTTCCTAGTATAGGAGACATTTTTCAAAATTTAAATTTGGTACGAATGTATACAAAGTAGTAAAATGCAACACTGTCCTCGGTTAGGTTAGATTTTGGGGGCAGTCGAAAAGAGGCAGGCATAGACATAATCCAGTCCATAGCCAAACCACAAGTTTTTTTTTAGCTGTTTACAAAGCGTTCGATACTTCTGTCGACCATCCTATTGAGGTCCGTCAGGCCATTTCTTCATCTTATTCATCCACACAGCTGTGACAGTAATCATTTAAACAGCAGCCAAGACTACTCGCATGCGACCTGACATCGCTGGAGAGAGATTACTTGACCATATGTCGTTCACTAACATAGCGACAGCTTCCTAGAACAGTCATTGGCATTATGCAAGAGGTATTTCAATATTATATCCTCTTTTTTAGGTATGAGCTGTAGTGCCAAATAGAGCTAGCTCATCGGCTTTAAAATCCGATGAGAAACTGTCCTGGACTACTTTACCTCTGCCTTAAGTCACTTATCTTTTGAATTTAGGAAATTTAAACTATAAAATCATATACATATTTTGGTAGAAGGTTTAATCCAACAAAAGAAAATTTTTAAAACGTTCTCAGTTTAGGACAGTTCTAGGACCAACTTCTCATCCGTTTTGAATTATTCTATTAAATTTGAATTATGTAATTTCAATTTTAATTTTTGTAGGTCAAATAAAAATCAACTAATTTGAATTATTTTAAATTGAATTAAAAAATTTCAAATTTCCCGAAGGTGTTCGGATATCCTGAAGATGTAGCATTCAAGAAAGTAACATCGGTGTGGGTCCCATCATCCCATTTTACTTGGTATCTTGCCAACGATCCAAAAGCCCGCAGGTGTGGAGTCGGTATATTGATCAAGAAAGGTTTTACTTATAAGGCCAAAGCGGATCAGACATTATTTTGAATTTATTATAACCTTGTTACGTACTGTTTCGAATCTAGGTGAGGTCCTCTTCATTGCTGTATATGTGCCACCTTACACCTCTCAGATTAATCGAATGCGATCGTCTAAAATGTTCACTAAATGTTGTTTGGCGATTTCAACGCTCATATGTGTTATAACGATTCTTGGGATTAAAAGACCATTGGTTCAAATTCGTTCTACAGCGAGTGTAACGAGAATGGTGCTTCCCTGGGCTTTCTTGCTAGTTCGACTCGACTTTTTGTTCACAACCTCCGGCCGCCGAAAAAGCCTTATTATTTGGACTGATGGTCAGAGCGAGCTACTCCCAGGTAGATCATATCTTAACCCGATGTACAAATAATTTCATCTATGCGAATTCGACCAAAGCTGATTCTTTCTATTCTGAACTAAGCGACCATCGTTTAGTTTGGATTGAATGTTTATCTGTAACAGCCTCGGCACCAACTCTTTCATCGTCTACTTATTCTTAAAAGTCTTTGAATTTTTCATTACAACAAGATGAGAGCGTTCGTTTCCACTACCAATCTGTTCTCTCGACCGCCAATTTGGCAAGCCCTTTCATATGGGGCCTTTGATCATTGCCGGTTGATTGTTGACAGTTTAAAAATTTCATCACAGTTATTTCCTGTTTCTAAGACCCCTCTAACACTGAAACGGCGACAGGAACTTGCCTGTTTCGAAAAAGCTAGACTTTTCCAACAAAGACATCCCGAAGACCCCACTGCTCGCCCTCCTCTATAAAAAGCCAGTAAAACCTTGAGTCTCGCCTACTCCGAACATAAATCCCTCGAATGTCAGGAGTTTTTCAACAATTTATCTTTTCTATCCTACAGATTTCGACATACCTATTCATGTTTTAAACGATATAAAAGGGATAACCCTAAACAAATTACGCACAAAATTCCGCTTTCCTCTTCGCTCACAGAGTTGCAAAGATCTGAAGGTGAATGGCCAGCCCTAGTCAATGAAACCGATTATTTCCCGTTAGGTCTCCCATCTTCTCTTGCCGAAATTAAGTCTGCAATTACTAATAAACGTAATGGTACATCCCCCGGTACAGATGGAATTCCCATTGAATTATTAAAATATGCTTAATCTGGAATAAATTCTGATGATCGAGTCCAATTGAACATCAGAATTGATGAATATACCGTGCGGATCTGCTGAAATAGTTACTTACTTGACTTAATTTAGCCTTGCAATTTTCAAATGCCGAAAAGCCCTTCAACCAATTATTGACTGCGGAATGAAACCACGATTTAAACTGAATTCGTTCGTCCAACGGAAGAATGGTTTGAAAATTAACAGAATCATCTTGAAAATATGATTTCGTAAAATGCAAAAACGACTTTGTCAACATTGATAATTAAATCAAGATCAGATAATTTTTTAAACTTTATTTCGAGATGTTCCAAATTATTGATAAACAAAACAGAAATCTGAACCAGCTCCTCTTTTCCACTGAACAATTTAGCCGATAGCCAAAGTCGTTGTTACGAGCAATCAATGGCTCCCGTGTCTCTAAGTGGTGTATTATATATACTTGATGTACCAGTTCTACTTGTTCTCTCGATTTAATTCGTTAACTTCGAAATTAGAGTTCTAATTTGATAGTTTAGTTTTGATTTGTCAATACCATACTCATACCTTACAAGAAATCCCTTCGAAAATTTTCCTGATTGCCAGAAATTAATGCTTATATCGTAAATCCTCAAATTCGACTTTTCTTATATGTGAAACTCTTTTATGTGGATTTTGGTTAACTTTGTAATTAGCATACTTGGTCTAGCTTTGAACGCGTACAGATTTGATTCTCAGACACGCATTTCATGGGAATCCCAACGCACGTTTAGCTAGTGCGGTTAACAGCAAATTTGGAAATAGCGTCGGGATCAACTAAAACCGAGTTGGCTGCGATAGCTTGCATTTTCCGAAATCCATGCAACAAATAGTTTAAGCCTTTGCAAAACCTTCATATCCAATAGGAGGTACTTTTTCCAATTGGGATTCTCATTGGGATTCATGCGTGACAACTGTCATGTTTATATGACATTTGTGTTCAGTATTCATTGTCATTTCACCATGAATAGACTGCCGCGAGAACAACGTTTACAAATAGTGGAAATTTATTTCAATCAATACATTCATAATTGTCCGACTGAACGAACTATTCGCGAATATTGGATTTTCATCACCCGACTAGATTTCGTACAAGTCGATCTAATTTGAATATTGCTGCTGTTGCTGATAGTGAAGGTGAAGACCGCAATCAATCAATTCGTCGCCGTTCTCAAGCTGGGTCTCTCATATGGCACATTGTGGCATATTTTGAAGAGAGATCTTGTTTTGAAGGCATACAAATTGCATTTTGTTCAAGAATTGAAGCTGGTTGGCCTTTCTTTGCGTCATCGATTTGGTTTATGGGTATTGGAACAGCTCCAAACTGAGCCGATTTTTTATTGAAAAAATGTGTTCAGCGATGAAGCTCATTTGTGCCTGAATGTTCATGTCAACAGCCAGAAGAGATTCAAAAGCTTCCAATGCAACCTGAAAAATCACTGTTTGGTGTGGTTTATGAGCAGGTGGCATCATCAGACCGTATTTCTTTAAAATTGCGGAAGGACATCGTGTAAACGTCAGACCTACAGACCAATGATCAATGAATTTTTGGATTGCCAAAAATTCAAGATATTGGTGTAGCCGACTTGTGATTTTAACACAACATGGTGTCACACAGCAGGCTAAAACATCGATTAATTGAAAGACAGGGACCCATGAATTTGCCTCCACGATCATGTGATCTGACGCCGTTAGATTACTTTTTATGGGACTATCAGAAATCACTTGTTTATATCGATAAACCACAATCAATTCCTACATTAGAAGCGAACATAATACGCGTAATTAACGAAATATCGGCCGAAATGCTCGAAAGAGTTCTTGAAAATTGGACCCATAGAATGGATCATCTAAGAGGACAACATTTAAAAAAAAATATTTTCAAACATTAAAAGTCATAAACCGAACTTACGTTTTATTTCAAAAAAACTTCTGGAAGCGGAAAAATGTTCGATTACAGTGACAAAACACCCAACACAAGTTTATGTTAAATGATTTGTGTTCAACTAAAATTTAAGTATTGACTACCCTTTCTCGAGTTGGTTAGTTGAATGTAAATTGAAGAAAATTTCGACGTTTTTAAACAAAGTAATTATCAAATTTCTTGCTCGACTCCGCAGTTGGAGATAATGCGATTACAATTCAATTTAAATGTTGCCACTTGAATTGAAGCTTTCATAACTGGAAGACAAATATCACGATAGCCTCCTCCACCTCCTGCTGTCATATTCGATGAAGTCATATTATAACTTTACTCGTTCATACTATTATATGCAGTTATATTTAATTAAAATACTGAATGGAGATAAAAATTAGGGCCTTGTTTTTATTCCATAATATAGAGATGTATATAAGTATAACAAAAAATACCGTGACTTAACTGAGGATTAAAAAACAAAACAACATTTTTTTTGGTTGTATTCTATAATTCATTGGTTATTATGAAATAAAAACAACGCTCTAAGTTTTTTTTTTACATAAAAAAATTGAAACATCCAATCCGAACGAGAACCGTGTGATATCTTGATTTAGAAAAGCAAAACGTTTGGTTTTGTGAGAATTCATTATGTTTGAATGATAAAACGTTGACTTCGACATGTTTCTAGTGTTTCTATTTATGTGACGCAATCGACCAAGTATAAATTACATGCCAATTCAAATAAGTATATTTTCTGGAAGCAATTAGGTCTAAAAAACAAACGAACCGTAACAACTATAAACCAATAAAACTTGATAAAAAATTGCAAGTTCTTAACTATATATGTATACAAATGTCAATAAATCATTACGATAACACGAAAATTAGAAGTTGAACGATAAATACAATTGGGGTCTCATAAATTTAGCGGCATCCGGCGATACGCGATGTAACTCCATGGTATAAAAGACGTCTAAGTTTTCTAACTCTTCTACAATTAGACCATTGTTTTTGGGTTGAATGTATACATTTATAAATTATGTATAAAATAGTTTGCGTACTCGCCTTACTAGCTCACCAGGCAACCGCGGTTAGTACCAGTGGTACTACTGTCACAAAATGTGGTGCGAATGAAATATTTTTGAAATGTGGTCCACGATGTCCTCAAAAATGTGATGTACGAGCACGTGAATGTAAACCAACAGGTGTTTGTAATTGCCAAGGCTGCTATTGCGTAGACGGGTATGTCCGATACAATGGCATTTGCAAGGATGAGAATAAAGTGTGCTGCCCCAAAAATGAAATATTTGCGTGTGGATCAGCTTGTCAAACTGAGTGTTCAACATTAGGCCAAGATTGTCCCATCAAAACTTTAGTATGTGTTGAGAATTGTTTTTGTGTCGAGGGTTACGCACGCGATTCAAACGGTAAATGTATTCCAGTATCACAATGTCCAACGGTAATTACATGTACCAAAGCCAATGAACATTATGAACAGCGTGCCATAAAAATTGAACCGTCGTGCGACAATCGTTCAGGTTATCAAGGAAAGTGTGTCTGCAATGTGGGCTACATACGAGACAAAAATAAGAATTGTATTAAAGTGTCCGAATGTAGCACCTCTCCACCTAGTGGGAATAGTGGTTGTAAGCGAAATGAAAGCTACCAGATGTGTGGAAATCCATGCCAAGGAACATGTGATAATCCAGATCGTCCATTAACATGTAAAATCGCATGTCGCCCCGGATGCTTCTGCAAAGCGGGATATTTATTGAACGAAATAAATAACAAGTGTGTCAAACCGTACACATGCGACATTAATTAATAACGTTTTGTAATCAGACAATAAATTTATATTAAATGCGTACTTGCACGTTAATTATTTTGATAATTTACTTTGTTACCCCACTTATTCGGTAATTTATTAAAAAAAAAAAAAGTTCAAATTAATTTAGACGCGATAAAATTTATTAACGCCGGAAATTAGAAATATCCACATGCTCAATTATGGACAGAATATTAATACGACATGACTGGAGCCGGGGTATGCGGCAATATCTATAACAACAAAAACTTTAATATTACTAAAATACACTGCCTGTGAAGCAATGCTGTGCTTAAAATTGATCCAGAAATCATTACATAAATTCTTTCAAACGAATCCTGAAGGAATGAGATGTTAACGTAGGGTAATTAAAAAGTATAAGTTAATGCACCTGCATTTTTCTATACAAACCAATTGCTTGAGACCGTAAATAACTCGCATATTGTTAAAAACTTAATTTATCATTTCATTATGGGCCACTAGTAGGATCAAACTTTTCTCAAAAACAAAATTAAAATTATAAATAACAATTTCAAAAGACCAAATATTCTTGACAAGTGTTTGGTCCATATGGAATTGGTATATTTTCAAAACTCTCCTTTTAGTTTTGAACAATTCCTATGGACCTAGACAATTGCAATTAATCTATAGTCTATCACAGGCTCATAACTTTTTTTTCAGAACAATTATATGAAAATGTAGCAAAAAATGTATATCTCGTAGGAACATTGGAAACGGTCTTTAGCGTTCACAAGCAGTTATGATTCAGATTCCGAATAATTTAGATCAGCCAAATTGTTTTTTATAATGTGAAACAAATATAATTTGAAAACTAAATGTACATCAATACCCCGTTTTGCGCTGTTCCGATTTGCGATGTTTCACGCTGCGTTCATATACTATTGATGGCAAAAAGTTTCACTTTGCGTTTTTTCTGATTCGGTCTCCGTTAATTTTACGAAAAAAAATCACTGGTTTTTTTCACTTGAGTTTTACTTAAACCATTTCATAATGGTAACATGCTAGCTTTCATAAGAAAAACCATTAATTTAGGTCCCACCTTTTCAGGACGCTGAAAATATAAAGCTGCTGTTAGTGCCTCATCAAGTTCTGTTCTAAATAAAACATTAACTTGGTTCAGAAATCCTTTGTTAATGAAAATGAAATTTTTACTTACCAATTGGATTGCAATTCAAACTCAAAGAAAAATGCCTTTGCGATTAGAGATGTAATATTATTTCATTCATATTGCAAATTGTCTCTGGTTTGTCGGCATCACACTTGTCTTTAACGGCGCCCCACAGAATATCGTCCAATGGTGTTAAATCGTAGCTTCTTGCCGGCCAATTGACATCACCATTTCGGCTAATTAACCGGCCATCAAACGTTTGACGCAATAAATCGATAAATAGTCACTAGTAATGGGTGCATTGGTTTCTGTAAGACCACGTCTGAGCCCCAAATACGGCAATTTTACACATTAACATTGATCGAATTGGGGTACTGGGAGGCCAGCAGCGGCAGCCATATGAATGAAATAATATTCCGATTAGAACAATTGTACTTCACAACAAAAAAATAAATTTGGCAAAATTTCAAACCGTTTTTGTTTTAATACATTTTTAAATTTAAACTTCTAAATGGCCACCCTTTATAAAGGAAAATTTAAATTTTAATGCCTGAGTATTGCTCGATAATGCTCCCGGTGATCCGATTTACATCAATGAATCATCAATGATCCGATTTACACCAATGGGGATCAAAGCGTAATTTCAAAAGTTATTATTTAAGACGAACATTCTAATAACTTCTTGATACCATCGATTCAGATGACAATATGACAAAAAAGGCGTTTTGGAAAAGCTATAATGTCGCGAACGCTGTTCAAAATGTATGATCTTCTTGGGATGAAGTAAAGCGTTCGTGTATGCATGGCGTTTGGAAAACGTTATGGCCTGCAGGATGCACCAGAAATGGATATTGATGAAAGTTACGATGTTTGTTAAGATGTGGCTGAACTGGCTTCTGCTGCGAATTTTGCAGACATGGAAATTACGGACATCGAACAAATAATTCAAAGCCCCGATGAAATGTTTTGAATGAAAATGACGAGGAAAATAGTGTAGAGGTAGTAGCAGAGGAACAGTTGATAATTTCCAAAAAAAAACACGGTCTAAAACTTAACAATATAGCTATTTTCACTGAGGTTGACGATAAAGAATTTTCTAAGATTCGCAGAGATATTTCTGTTAATCTCCCAAGGTATGGAGAAGTGCACTTCGAATTAAGCCAGTTTCAGTTCAAGGTACATTAGCCAAATGTTTTTCTCCTAATACGAGATAACAAGGAATTAATTTATTTTCAGCAATTCAGTAAATTCTAGTGAATTCCTCATGGGATGCATCATGATGAACACCAAGCAGGTCGGTAAAGTGTCCATTCCATGGGTCGGTAAAGTGTCCATTCCATGCGTCGTTTCCATCGCGTTCCCGAATGGCAGTTGACGCAGGCTTGAAAGTATGGTGCAATCCAGTAGTTCCTTTAAAGAAATTACGTGAACTGCGCTCATGGCTGAGTTGTTGTACTTTCAGAACCTCGGCCTTCCACCATTCTCACTTTTTCCGTCTACAAATCCGCTTAGCTGCCCTCCTTGTAAGAGTAGCATTGTTTTTCCTCGCGATTGTGAGACGTTGTTGCACTTCACTATGGGCTATATTTTGTTGCTCAACTGCAAGAGAACACTCAACGTCATCAAACCAATCATTCTTGAGTCTGACTTTCACTATACCTAAAGTCTTTTGAGCAGCACTGACAACCGAAGTTTTCAGTGCCGCACAACCCGAGCTAGCCCTTTTGAAATTAACACGTGGTCAATTTGACTGCGGGATATTTTGCGAGGATAAATAAATAATAATAAAAGTTTCCAAAGGCATTACTGGAGCCTTACTGTATAATCAACAATTTGGCTCGAACAGTTTCGATCCTGAGCATGGTCTTCATACTGTTTTAGACAATCTGAAGAAACCAAGTTATTCTCCACACCGTGAAGCCATTGTCATCTGCAGCTACCTCTGCGACCACCATACAGGGGCTCTCCTTTCAGAAATCGCTGCACAGCACGCAGAACGTAACCGAGTATTTTCAATACTTTTGTATGAACAAATTTGTTTCGATTTGCGTCGTTTCACTTTGAGTGCAATTTTTCCAGAACTAAACACCGACGCAAACTGGGGTATTGGTATATTTATACAATTTAAAATTACACTGCTCACAGAGCCCTGGGCGCGAGTATTTTCCTTTTTTAAATCTTGGAAAGTAGAACTAAAATTATTGACAGTTCCATTTGAATCAGAAATTCTTAAAAAAGTGGTTCTTTCCTTAATTATCTCGTTTTATTGAAAGCTCTAATGGTTTGAATTGCAAATTCTGAACCATTAGACACGATACGATTAATTTTACAACTTAGTTGAGTCGTAGGACCGTGTGTGGAAGTGTTGACAGACTTTGATATTTTTTTTTGTTTTGAACCTTTTATGTAACGCCGTGCGGTGTTTAGAAATAATTTTTGAAATGTGGTGAAAATAATTTTGTAACAAACTAAACTGAAAATAAAGAAAAAATTGAATTTGGGAAAAAATATTTGAGAGGGAAACGTCCTGGATAATCAGTGGCGACATTTCCTTGAAATGTACAAAAGTTTGCGCTTTTATGGCAATCGACGAATGAAAATTATAAAAATAAATCGTTTGGTAAAGCGATGACGTTCGTGAAGACAAACTAAATAGTTAAGTCTGCTGCTATGGCTTGTAGCTAAAAATGGTTTGTAGCTAAAAATAAGCTTTCTGTAACTGGTTTTTCGAATAGCTCATTTATTGGGGAATTTATATCCGCAAGATGTTTTAAAGTCACTGAAAGTGGCTTCACAAGCATTATATAAAAGGAGAATATATGGATATTCTCTAAGCCGAAGCAGGTTTAATATTTTTATTTACAAATCTGAAAGCTCAGACAAAAGCATTGGGTTATGAAATGCTAAATCTCCTAAAAGTAAAGCTAGACGAAAGAAATAATAAAGATGTTACAACCTTAATAAAATCCCTACAGGATCTAGATTTGAGTATACGAAAGAAATAATGCATTCTTTAGAATGCGATCAAAACCCGATATTGCTGATTTTGGCAAAAAACTGCTGCAAAGATATATACGGAACAGAACCAGAAAGGGAAAGTAATGTGCTTTATATTGGTTTCTGTGAAGATGCTGAACAGGATCACGATCTATCGACCGAGTTGAATAAAACTATTGTAATGTGTATCCAAACACCTTGTAGGTCATTTCACGTGAATTCTGTCCTAAATCTGTCCTAAAAAAAAAAAAATTATGATTTTTTTTAGGACAAAATTCATAATTCTATAAAGACGCGTGAAGTTTGTCCTGAAATTTTACTAAAAAACAACAAAAACCATTTTTGCTTTGTGTGCAACGAATTTTAAATTAACTTTGACCACAACATTTGCTAGGAAAGATACATGGTTTCCTGAATTTTTTTGGGAAAATCCTAGGTAGCGGACACCATAATGACGCATATACCAAAATATCTTATGATTTAATCTATTACAAAAATATTTCAATATATGAAAAATAAAGGGATTAAAGGGTTTAGAACAAACAAGTTTGGTATGACCGATTATATGATTTATGTCGTTTATATGATTTTTCCTAATTATCTTGAGCAAATCTCCTACGAAGCGGACACCAAGAGACGCATTTACCAAGATATCTTAAGGTTTAAGCTATCCAAAAAGTTTTCCAATTTTGAAAAAAGTAGGGGAAAACCCCTAAGTTTAGGACAACCAAGTTTGGTATGACCTCAGGCATCTCGATTATATGATTTTTCCTAATTTACTTGGGAAAATCCTAGGAAGCGGACACCATAATAACGTTAATACCACGATATCTTAAGTTCTAAGCGAAAATCCGAAAATTATTTCAATTTATGAAAAAGTTAGGGAGTTTAGGGCTACCTAGTTTGGTATGATCGCATGTATAATTAGAAAACCTAATCCTCTACCTTTTCCAAAATTTTAATATTTTTCGGTTAGCTCAAACCCAAAAATATCTTTTTGTATATAAGTTTATGGTGTTTGTTTCCTAGAATTTTCCAAGGAAAATTTAGAAAATCATGTGTTTGTCGTACCAAATAAATGATTGTCCTTATAATAAAATTTGTTATATTTAAACATTGTGCTTTGCACACTATCACATATAAGAGGGAATTGTTTTTGTTGTTTTTTAGGATAGATTTAGGGCAAATTTCACATACGTTGTAGGACCGTATTTTTAATACTATATAGAAAAACTTTATATGCGGCCTTGTTAAACCATCAAACCGACATCAACCGTAAACGAAGAAATTTTTCATTAGCGAATGAATTACTAATGAAAATTCGTTCATCATTCAGTGATGGATAGATCGATCACATCTCATTTTTAAAAAAATACTTTAAATGAACTTAATTTTTTCAACATCGTCCCGAATCCCGGGAATTCCCGAAAACGATGAAAATATCAAACCTGTTTCCCGGGTATGCAAAAGCTCCGGAGACGGACAAGCCCTAGTCCTCATGAATAAATTCACACGTAGTAGTCACTATACTACAAGGGGCACAACGCTGAAACAAGTTTTTGTATAGTAATCTGTTAGACATTCATCTACGCAATGAGAAAAATCGGAAACGCTCTCAAATGTATAGTAGGCGCCACTTCTTTCCAACCTTCACTTCATATCGTCATCTATATATAGAAAGATATTCATGAGAAAATTATGGCGTAGCTTTTTCAATAGATTTTAGGATTTGAAACTAACTAATCCTTTTACTTTTCGATTTACCTATTTGACTATAGTATAAATTCAATACACATAAGGATTATTTAGTTGGCGTCAGTTTTGGCGGTGTCAGACAAAATATTGAAAACAATTTAATAAATTCACCAATTTTTAAATAAATTAATTTCAATGGGAAAGCCAATCAGCAAAACTAACGCTGGAGCATCGTTTGCTAAATTAAGAGACACAATTTTTATGTTATACCGACAATTATTGCACCATCTAATCCAACCAAATTGTGAAATCAACGAATGCTATTTACCAGTGGACATTGTGCTAAAACCTAATTTGCAAAAAAGTCTACAATTTGAGGTTACCAATGATTTCGTATATAGGAGTTACAAAGATAAAGAAATATTAGCTAACGATTAGAATCTTTTTGTAAGAACAAAAGTAACGTATAGATTAAGATTGTTATCATTGAATTTTCTAAATTAAACGGAAAACGAGAAAAACATAAATAATTTTGAATATGTATACGTACATATTATATACATATACATAAAACATATTTTTTTGCTTCTTCTTTTTGGAATTTGAATTCAATTAAAATTTTCTTGCGTACATTTTTTTTTATATTTTTTTTTTAAGAAAATCATCATTTTTAAGTAATTTATAACGTTATTTGTTAAGTGGAAATCTTGTATGTGTGGGTTTTGTATTAGATTCTGCTCCACTTGAATACCTTACATGAATTAATAAATATTCACGTATAAAACGTAAATTGAGGAAATACGACGATAAGAAGGTTTCCGCGCGAATATAAATATTATTACGGTTGTATACATTTCCATCAACGTTAAATTGTTGTGAGAAGGGTTGAATGGGAACGATTACTTATATTTACGGCAGATGTGGGTAAAGTGACGCAAATTGTGGTGTTTTATTTATTTAAAATTTAAAACAATGAATAAACAAATTCTATTCAAAAATTAAAATTATGCTCGACATAAACTAAAATTTAAAAATTTTCGATAGGAAATGTCTTAATCGATTAAAGTGAATTCAAATCATCATCACTTCACACATCATGCTATTGAACAAAAATTGAAATAATTTTGAACCAGTAACAGTTAGATAATCACATGCATGATAATTTTGGATAACCACATGCATGCCATTTTGGAAATGACCTGCACCGACAGTCATCAACCCATTTCGTATGATCGTCCACTTTTGGGTCACCCTGTTGGGGACACCCAAACCAATACTATAAACCACAATTTTCCTTTTTTCGTACCAAATCAATATAAATAAACCAAGCTGGGAGGTTTTCTTTAGACTTACCTACATGAACTTCAAAATTTTTAAATCGTCTTCGATATATGATTTATCGAATATTTTGAATGAAATAGCTAATGAAAGTATCTTAAAAGCAACAGCATTTTTTTAAAAGACCACCAGTACCTTTGGGGGAATACGAAAACCTTGAAATCAGTATAATACAGCGATAAAGCAAATAATGATCATTAATATTCAAATTCAGTAACTATATCGCTAATACTTTAGCTATAAACAATTTGAAGCAATAGTATGTTAAAGCCAAATAAAGATCAAACTCTCTGATAGTTATAGACCCATATCACTATGTTGCCTATATGTAAAATGATCGAGAGAATGTTGAACAAGCTTATATGCACTTTAAAATTTAACAAAATTTTTATTGCAGCTTCACTGTTTAGATTTAGACAAATCTGGAACAAATCATTAAAACTGCCAGACACTTGGTAGAAATAATTTTTAGGTTTAGAAAAAGCTGTATGGCGTTGTTAATCAATTGTTAAGCAATTAGTCGCTGTAAGATGATTTGTTTCACGAATAAAAATTCGTAACATTCTTCAAAATTTAACATTCCAAGTGGCTTTTGGTGGTGTTTTTGGAATACCACAGCGATCAGTTCAGAGAGTAACCCACTTTTTAATTGAAATAAAGAATATCGGTAAAATAAAATAAACTCTTCTGTCAATATATATATGTACAATACATTTGAAAACCGCTGCTTCAAACTGTATTAACCCTTAATGCTCCAACGAGATGAATTTTTGGCCAATCTTTGTAATTACATATATATGGAGCTGAATAAACCAATCTAAGTTAATGTTGGGCTTTTTTTACAAATCATGATAGTTGTACAGCACAGTTGCTGAACTCTTGATAATGTAGACAATTATTTATAGATGGAAATCCTGGAAGTAGGTTCTCGAGCTATTTATGCATAAGTTTATTTGACATTTGGAACACTTGGTAAATGGTTCCCCTTTACACGACGGTATTTTCCACCAAGTTTGTTTGTCTCAAATGTGCATTCAGTCCATTTTGTCGAGCCGAGTATCAATAATGAGCATATTCTGGGCCGATTTTTTTCAAGACCTTATCATTAACGCTTGGTTTAATCCAGGGATGTTTGATGACGCGTCATCTATTATTGTCGACGTTGACGAGTCGACAATTCGTCGACAATAAGATTTCAGCGTCATCTACGTCGACAAAGTCATCTATTCGTGGACAATAAAAAACAAAACAACAATCGTTAGGATTTTTATTTTATTGGCTCGAAATGAACCCATAACTCCCGATGGAATCGGAATGCCATTATCAACCAATTCTGGCTCATCGCCTTCATTGATTTCTTTTTCACTTTCTAATACAACTATATAGTGGTAATACAACACAATTAACAAGTGGCGTATATCTTGAGTCAGACTTAAACGTAAATCAGATCATTTCTCAATGTTCCAATCCAGAAATTATTGAGGTATCCAGTGGCACAACCTCAAAATCTCAAATTTTTTCGGCATCTAGTAAACCAGAAATTTCATCTAGAAATAATTACTTATTTGCCAATGCTACGCTAAACTACTTAACATATTACCGCCTCGCCTTGACTTGTTCATATTCCATAAATACGAAGCCTATAGTACTCATTCTTATTAGAGCAACGTTTCGCCGCTGTTTTTTTGCAGCTGTCAAATATAATTTAGTTTTATTTGTGAATGACTGCGCCTTGAGCGACTTTGATTTGTTGAAGTCAAGTGTGGATCGCAGTGTGGAACGCATTGCGTACGCCTCGTAGCTAACTTCGTTGCATCATATTTTTAGTTTTAAAAATTATTAATTAAAGTTTACTTATTTGATAATTATATTTATTAATTTCTATAAAATTTAACATTTTTAACCAAATAAATCTAATTTATAAAATTAAATACTTTAAATAAATAAATAAAAATTTCGAGGCGGTTATATGAAAAGTGCTTAAATAAATTAACGAGTCAAACTCTGACGAAATCACGGAAAACAATAAATTCTCGAAAACAGATGAGCGGATTTGTTCACAACCTTACTAAAGACGAGGAATGAAAGATAAATGAATGGCTGGCTTAATTCTTCTTTGGATGTAATATTTTATCAGAGCATTGCGGCGAGCTACGCCGATAAAATACCTGGGCGACAATCTCTTTCATCAAAAATGTTCAATCAATGGTATGGTAAATCTGTACATAATATATCCGTAAATTGCAGTAGAGATTCGGTTCTGGTTATTGTCGGATGGAAAAATACGGCTAATAATTCATAAACCGTTGTAATTATGATCCATAACACAACCGATGAAAAGGCTTTCTTAAATGCGTGGGATTTCACAACAGAGTCTGAAACAGGAGAAGCGTTGGCCGACGTAGTATTGGAATCAACTGAACTAGCTCTTGAAACGTATATAAAAATCATATTTATGCCGTTGTATCAGACAATGCTTCAAATATGATGAAAATGGGAAAATTGAGTTTGGAACACGACTTGCAAAAGCCACTTTGGCAATTTGTTATCTAAAGATATATACTCTCAGATAACAATCTAACAGATCGGGCAGATAACTGTCTGAGCGATATTCTAACCGTTCCAAAAGAATTCAAACATCCGAATCTCGAAAGAATGGTAGTAAATATGGGTGGTAGTAGAATGAAAATGTCATGTGAAACCAGATGGTGCTCCTATAAAGATTCTTTACTGAGTGTCTATGAAAACAATCTAAGTTTTATGAAAAGAATACTGCCGACAATAGTAACATCAAGCAGCGCGTAAAACAGGTTATTTTCGATGACGAATTTATCGGCAGGTGTGATGAAAATTTAAAATTATTTGATCCTATAGCTCAGTTAAAATTCAATTAAAAACATTTGAATATCGAAAAATTATTTATTGTTGACATATTCGACATTAATGACATTTTGTTGTTTTAAACCGAGACGTCGACAATTGAATAGTTGACATGTCATTGTAGACCTCACCATCACTGGTCACTTTAATCTTTTTCATATGAGCCAACCAAACACAGCCTTTTTGCTAAATCAATTCTAAATTGAAGTAAGGTTTTGGCACATTCTTGCCTGTAAACAATCCATGAGCTTACGACTGCTACACCCAGAAAATGGAAGAATATACGTATATACCATTCTGACGATTTCAATTTGATTCTGTATCGTCCTATAAAGTTATCATGTAAATCGAAACCACCCACATATGTCGGTTACATTCTTTCACGATTATCGGACGTTGAATATAGTAATGTTTTTTTTAATTATCCCATCGTTTTACTGTCGAAAATAGAAGGGTACCGCAATATTACGATATTAGAGTACCACATTTATTGTCTCTTCAGTGCACAACCAACATTGAAACATTCTCCAAATTAATCGAATATTCTTTGAAAAACCCTCTGGCGTTTTTCAACATTTCTCTCTCAGTTTTCAATTTCGAGTTTGGTATACAGTTCCGTCTAATAGTACGAGTACCAATACAATACAATCTTTTTGTTAATCTAAAATAAGAGGCATTGTCGTGAAATAATGATCATAAACATCTGGGTATGATACGGCATAATCTAATAATGATATATTTGCCAATGCTCCTAACTTCTTTTCTTGTTTGACGATATATTTGAGAAAATTTATTATCAAAATATTTAAAGATGGTCTTATTTGAAATAAACGATAGGGTGATCAACAAACTGCAAACTCTTTTTTAATAAGTGCCAAAAATTTCGGAAGAAAAACTAAGTAGTGAGGCTTGTTCCTTAAACTTCATTGAAATGGAACAATTCAATTCAAACCTATAAATATTTTGAAATAAATTTGGGCAAAAATGCCTGTTAGATAAAACACACATCATTGAAACAAAACAAGAGGCTACCAATAATATGAGAAACTTTTTAATACAGAGTATGTATATAACTTCCAATATTTAACTTTTGGAGAGGGACGCTATTATGCCATCTTCAGCTCTACACGTATTATTATTCAAATATCACTGGGGTTCGTCTGATATATCATTTGAAAATTATTTCAATGAAAATGGGCCAACCGGTTACTGAGTTATACGAGACCAAAAATTGCAAATATTCAAGAAGAAAGAGTGATAAACCAACTATCCAAAAAATACCTTAATGCATTTATAGCACTCGAGGTTTGAAAAGCAGAAAAACTTTAAATTCATTAAGACAAACTATCATCAACCAGAAAAATAAGAAGGGAACAAATAATCCTCACACGATTCCGTATATTGGTAACTACTGATTTAGTCATGAATGCAACCGTTTGAACAATTATCTTCGCAAGATATGCCACTGCAGAAACAGACTCACAGTTAAACACGTACTAATAGAGTGCCCAGCAAACGATTAAATGCAAGTAGAAGGTAAAATGCACATCAAAGATTAATGAACTAGAAAATCGTTGATTTTATAAACTAACCAGGTTGCAATTCGAATTGCTAGGATCTAACCAACCGCACCCACTCAAATCTTACCCAAATCATTTTTTCGGAGCTCATCAAGACTTGTTTGACTGCATTTATTTCATAAAAATCGAATTCGAGTTAATATACGGTGACAGACAGAAACACAAATTGGGAACTAAATAGGCAGCCCATCACGTTAAACCTGTGCTAAATTGAGATGCCTATATATATATATAACAATTAAAACAACGCCCTAGTTTTTTGTAATAATCCGTTGTCTTCAATCCGTTGTGACCTGTAACATAAAATGAGGAATCCATGATCGACGAGTATATACATATGTATTGCCCAGGACTTATTCATTTGACAGTGATGAGTTCCGAAAAACATCCGACGAAATTGTAATTTAAAATTCCTAACATGGTTTAGATTTGATTCCACATTTAACGCTGCGCGTTTTTTATCCATTCTGTTATTTTCGTTTAAATTAAGTTTCATAAAGATGGAAATAAAAATCTTTAATATATTCGTTGGAATTCTTTATTGTTTCTTTATACGTTCCAAAATGAAAATCCTTTTTTTCCTAAATCTAGTCGAGATGGTTATTTATGACTTTATGAATTTAGTATTGTTGTTGTTGCTCTTCTAGACATTCGTACCGATGCTAATACGCACCAAGTCTCAGTATGAGATTTTTGTCTAAAGATTTTATATCGCCAGTGTTGAATTATTGTTGTAAGTAAAAATAAACAAATTTAGGCAACGATGTACGATTAAAATGGTCGAGTAAGCATACTATACATGATGAATGAATTGTATATGGTCTATATGTACATATTATATATAATTTTAATTCTATTGGGAATAATCCCGACGGATAACAACACTATATATATACATATATACGTATACCACAAATCTTTACAGCATACATTCTTTCGCAAACCATAAAAATATAAAAAAATAAAAATAATTTATGGGCCCGCACACATAAATTAATCCATCTTACTTATACATATACATAGTATATGTGTATCCAAAGACACATCTTATTGTATGCATCTTACTGTATGCGAATGTTTATGTGGGTTACTAAAATTATATTAGTTTTTGCGTCTTCTTGAAAATGTGCCTTGCGGCTGAATTAGTAAACATGAACCAAGGAATGAAATGAACCAAAAACCATGACCATATATACTGTCTTGTCGGTGTATATATATGTTTATATTCTTATTTATATACGAAATATGTGATTTGAACATCCATATATACTGTATATGTAAGAAATTCAAGTTGTTAGATTAGTTAAATTTTCATCACAAGAAAATTTATATACGCAACACACCACAAAATCCGACTGAAAATCTTTTACTCGTCCTTATGTACTTATAGAACACAAAAATCAATGAGCTTTTCAGATCGTTACAATGAATATGTTATCTGTGGTTCCTAGTATTTTGCTCTTCTGTGGATATATAAACAAGTTGGTTTTTTGTGTTATTTGCTTTACCACTAAAGTCTTCATAGTTTAAATTGAAAAGTTTCTTTTGATTATGTATATACTTAATGTAGGAACGATGTATGTAATCTTTGAGTGTATGTACCCCACATTGTATATATAAACGTACTTCAACATATGTACATATACATAATAAATACAATTGTGATTGATTGAATCACGACTGATATCGGCGGACCAAAAAAATTCTAAACAAATTCCAATCCATCCCGTATAAGTTTGGCATACTATTTATCACACAATTACACATGAAGTATACTCTATAGAGGTCTCAAAATAAACATCAGTAAAACAAAAGCCATGAAATTGAACACGAACCTTAGTACACCAATCACCATCAACATCACGCCAATCGAAGAGGTTGAAAAATTCGTCTAACTTGGTACAGGCGACACCGAAGAAGACATCAGGCAACGCATAAACAGAGCAAGAAATACTTTTAACATGCTCCATAAGATCTGAAATGCGTCCGTCCTGTCAAGGAACACGAAGTTACGAATGTTCAATGCATGTGTAAAATCAGTACTGCTGTATGGGTGTGAAACATGGAAAAACACGCAGAAGATCACAAATAGACTCATAATGTTTGTGAACAAATGCCTGAGAAGACTGATAAAATGCTTCTGGCCGAACACCAACAACAACATAGAACTTCTGCGGCAAACAAACATTGAAAGATCGGGCACACATTGAGAAAAAATCCGAAATTCCGAATGACATAATACGGATGTCATTAGAGTGGAATCCACAAGAAAAACGTAAAATGAGAAGACCAGCTATAACCTGGAAAAGAACGATGCTAATCGAAGTGAAAGAACTCGGTAAAACATAATAGCAATATAATGGCAATAGCTCCCAACAGAGTCAGATGGTCCTGCCTAGTGGACGCCCTATGCTCTTGAATTGGAGACAAAGGAAAAAAAACAAAACAAAAATTGTTGGCTGGTTCTGGCCGAATCTATTCATAGCAGCATGTGTGGGAAAATATGTAATTTAGTTACGCACAATGTGGCACAACCAAAATATATTGAAAAATCATAGTTTAGGAAATATGATTTCTGGTGTGATAATCACGTCAGAAAACCCTTCGAATTTCTGAAATTAAATTCTGCACAAATTTTTTAGGTAAGAGCCCAAAATGGCATAATACATGTCTAATGATACATATCCTAATAATTTGAGTTAAAATCAAATGTTAACTTGATTAATTTATTTTGCTTAAAGCTTTTTTTGACATATATCACTCCCTGAGTTTTCACTTTGCTCTACCGGAGCAAGCGTTCTCCTTTCCTTCGGCACTGCGGTTGGATGATTTTATTTGTTACACACACTTTATATCTCTCGTGATTTTTTTCGTAATTTTTTGGATTGCTTCAATTTTCTCTCTTATGCTGAGTATGTAATTTTCGGGGCTAACGTCAGCATGAAGAGCGGTAAAGTCCTCTCTTTGTATAAGTATTTTTACGGTTCTCTCAATGTAGCCTTCGTTATTATTTTCATTGATAATTTAATCTTCAATACGTTACTGTGCAAGGCATCTTATACTCTTGGTCCGCTACACAGTCCGCTATCATATATTGGATTTTTGAGAAGTTGTAGTAAGTCTTATTATGTTATCGGTGAGCTGGTTTCTCTTTTGGTTACGCAGTTAGTAATTCAGCTGTTTGGTGTTCGTTATATTCTTATGTCTTTGTACCTGCTCTGGTGTGAACTCAGTTCTGCTTTTCTTGCATTTTTTGTTTGGGTTCTCCTTCTTCTTAACGATCCAGTTGGTTTCTCTATCTAACTCTTTATAATTCGGTAGGTATATTCAGATATATTTGTTTTTCCTTGATTTTTCCGATCTTTATCATTTCGTCTACTTCTTTGGTTTGTAAATTTGCTCTAATGGATTTTTCTTGTTTGGTTGTTATTAACTCATTATTCATTATAGATTTTCTAAGTTATGTTGTTCAGTTTATACATTGCTATAATAGCCCATGTCCATTTATAGATACTTCGAGGATGCTGTCTCGTCCTCT
The DNA here is from genome assembly GCA_951394425.1 of Tipula unca. NCBI lineage: Eukaryota > Metazoa > Arthropoda > Insecta > Diptera > Tipulidae > Tipula > Tipula unca. The sequence goes on along the minus strand of OX596382.1, from coordinate 150,894,414 downwards.
CCTCCCCTTTTGGAATAGATATTGGTTCCTATACACTCCCAATATTTAATGCTCTGCTTTTGTTAGGAATTTTTTATTTTATCTGGATCAGGTTTCGTTCCTTCTCTACTCACTCGATCTTATTTCTCATTTAATGCATGTGTTGGTATTTGGTAAGAGAATATGCTTCTTTGATTATTATTCAATTACTATTTGGATTTGTATTGGGTCTATGCTAATTGTTTTTCTAGTTTTTTTATCTTATAGAGATTCGTTTTATCGAATTTTGGTATACCTTAGGTAAATTGTACTTCATAATGCATAGTTATTAAGCTTCCGTTATTAGTTTTGGACATCTATTTCAGTTATTTCAGTTTTTTATATAAACTGTGCCAAGCACATTTCTTGGTAGATATAAAATTTTCGTTTTGTTTGTTAGTTACCATAATGTTTGCAAGCTGCTATACGCGAGTGCTGTTTACATTTATATGATTTTTTAGTGGTATGGTTTGGATGTTTGGTAGCCTTGCCGAGTTCTATGAAGATCTCCAATCGATGCTATACCTTAGATCGGGAGTCTGGTTTGCATGCTGACCGAACGTGGGCTTGCGGAATTTTATTCCATTCACGAACAAGAGCTGACTTCAATGCATCAACACTTTCGTATTTTTTAGTGGACACCAAATGGCTGAGACCAAATGTTACTAACTTCACTCTGCTGTCATTTGTGTAGTTGTCATTTTCGCGCGTCAAATTTTTGACAGATTGAAGTTTGGTTAGTTGTTTATATGTGGTCAATAAATAATTGTTCTAAATTAATATCTTAATAAAAAAATCGTAATGGAATTCAAACGTAATAGTGTAATTGCACTGTATTTGGATGGAAATTCACAAACAGCAATAGTTCGTCAGCTCCAGCATTTGAATGTGAATAAAATGTTTGTGTATCGAACCATAACTCGATACAACGAAACTGGTAGCATCGCTAAACGCAACAGAGGCGGTCCTAAAAAGACAGCAACATCAAAAGAAATGATACGAAAGGTGAAGAAACGAATCCAACGAAATCCTCGTCAAAGTGCCAATCAATTAGCCGCACGTCTACATGTTTCACGATACAGCATTCAAACCATATTGAAAAATGAACTACACTTGAAGCCCTACAAGATACAAAAAGTTCAAGATCTTACGGAGGCACAAAAAAAAATTAGGCTTGAAAGAACACGAGCATTGAAGGCCTTGGCCGAACGTGATGAGATTCCAAAAATTGTCTTTTGTGATGAGAAAATTTTCACCATTCAACAGTATGTGAATAAACAAAATGATCGTGTTTGGTTAGAGCACAAGTCCAACGATAATTTGGACACAAGAGTTGCCATGCGCAAGCAATCACCAGCTTATGTTATGGTTTGGGCTGCAGTTACTGCAGATGGACGCACTCCTCTGGTTTTCATCGAACATGGAGTCAAGGTAAACCAAGAGATGTACCGCCAAAAGATCCTAAACGATGCTTTGCTACCTTGGGCACGTAAACACTTTGGTACGAACCGTTGGACATTCCAACAGGACTCGGCACCGTCACACAAAGCTCGAGCGACACAGCAATTTTTACAAAATTGCGTTCCGCGGCTGATTTCATCGAAAGAATGGCCACCATATTCACCAGACTTGAATCCCATGGATTTCTCCATATGGTCCATTTTGGAGAGTAAGGTGTCCACTAAAAAATACGAAAGTGTTGATGCATTGAAGTCAGCTCTTGTTCGAGAATGGAATAAAATTCCGTAAGCCCACGTTCGGTCAGCATGCAATGCTTTCTATGGAAGACTGAATCAAATAATCAGAGCCAAAGGAAATATCGAGCAGTAACATGTTTTTCATAAAATGTAATATGTTTTCAAGATATTCCACGTAATTTAAATAAAAACACTATTGGGGAATTTATAAATGGCATGATTTTCTGGCTGAATTCCACCATGCTTAATGTTTACACGAAACTGTGAAACGATATGGTATATATGCTAATCCAAAATCCAAATTTGCCTACAAACATGGCAGGACTGTTTTAGATAGAAAAATTTGAATAAATATTTTCCTGAATTAAAATGATAATTTTAGGCACATATTAACACAAATCCAACTCCCACTTTTATATATGTATGTACATATATACATATATACTTATAGAAAAGCGACAAAATTTATTTCAGGCATATATTTGATGTATGTAGTATAACAACAGCAGCTTGACTTTCAACCATAAACGTCACATAATTTTATTATATCAAAAATGTTTATTTTTTTGACAACCCCCATAAATAAATTCCGTTTTTGTGTTCGCTGTGTACATGAGCATCCATCCTCATCCATCAATCAAAAATCAGTCATAAGGAGTAAATAAAAAAAATTATTCAGATTAATAGATTACCATAATCATATAAATATTATAATCTCGTGCACGAGGACTAACTTTTTGGTTGAATTTCCGTCATCATGTAAAAGTTCATTTTTAGCAAATTCCATTTTGAATTTCGAGTATATTTATTTATCACATATAAATTAATTCATCTCACCACCTTGATGAATGTTCTTAATTGTATTTTCCAATTTGACTTATTAATCACTATGTGTTAAACTATATATAGGGTACAGTAAGTCTAATAATACAACCAACAGCATAAAAGTGTTATTTTCCTTGTTAATGGGTATACAAAGTTTAGTTTTCTTCTCATTCTCCACGGCATGTCACAACAAACAATACAAGAAGACAACAATAGCAAACATCTCTTCTATATATTATGTATTTACCAGCCTTGAAATTTAAATATTCCAAATTTAGGTTTAATTTTTTTGCGCCGTTTGTTTATAAGAAAGCTGAGATGCATTCTTCTTTATCTCTCAACCATAAATCACAAAATTGTTGTATTTGATAAAATAAATTCCTTTATAATCCTTTCTTAGAATGATTTCAATAATTTGTTTGTGTATTCCGTCCGCACCAGCGACCCTCGACTTGTACGTCTTCGTTTCTATATAATTTACCCACGTTATTTTCTATTTACACCACCTTCGCATATCTCAAGGCTTTTTTAAAGTGTTTAATAGAAAATTATTGTAAAAAGTTTTAAGATTTAATTTTTTTCAAATAACATTCTAAATCAATTTCGTGTTTGTGGTGAATCTTACTGCATATAAATCTGCCGTCCAAATGAATGGGTAACGGTTGTGAACTAGATTATTTAGCATATTTCTAGAGTTTGAAAAATATTCGTTACAGATACACACGTCCACCAATTTTGAACATTTTATTTCACCAACCAGTTATCCTATTTATATCGAATTTCAAGAGTTTATTGTGTAAATGAAGCAGAAAGTAGAAGCAGTAGGTTTTAAATCACAAGAGGTCCCGAGGTATCGAGTTCAAATCTCGTAGGACTCGTAAACGGGTTCTATACTCATGAATTCAGGAAGGTTTTTCAAATTTGCAAATTTACAACAAATTTTCATTAAACAAGAAAATATTTTTTGAAAGCTCACAACCAGATTTCAAAATTATCATAAATTAAACACAAATAATTTAAAATTTATTAAGCTCAACCGCAAATCTACAACCAATTTGTCACTTCAGTAAAATCTGAAAGCTTCCAGCTGCAAGTAAAAAACAGTTACTGTTTAGGAATATTAAAATCATAGTTTCATGGCACAAATTCTTATTGACCAATAACAAGCGAAAATTCGCTTCAGTCATATTCAACCACGATTCCTATAGTTCATCAACCCCCTGGAATTATCGGTTACTAACATAAACTATTCTAAATAGTGTTTCATACTTAGTGTGTGCGGGGTTCTGGGCAGGCGAGTTAGTTCGACAACTAATGTTAATTGGAGCGCAGCTTTCATTTTGATGAATGTTCAGAACTAGCACATTGATCTTCAACGACGGCAATATGGTAACCCCTAATCCCTCATTCGACTTTCACCTCACCAAACTTATGAGTATATTGAATCTCCTCGAATAATTATGTTGAATATTGACTATCAAGGTTGAATCCTTTTCACCAAAAATCACCTGGTAATGGGAAATGATTTGTTATAGCAAAAATATAACCAAATTAGTTCCAATTATGCCTTTGTACAGTCGCGGCTCAAGTCGGTTATCCTTATAATTTCACATCAAATTTATAACGAGCTATTAATTTTGGAACAGGCTTTAATATTTTGGATTTTAGGTATCCACAAGCTTTTCTTGCCCAAAATGCTATTTAACTTATCTCTTGAGATGCCATATATAGGCTCCAGTTTTTTTGAGGCTTAATCTCCTGCCGATTTAGTGAACAAGGATGTTACCTGGAATACATTCCTGCATTGACTTTTGGACACGAAAACGAACCGTATCGTATTAGCTGCCGTTGTGAACTATTCAGGAAGATGTATATAGCACTTATTTTTCAATTGTTTTTGAAGGATGTAAGAAAGTTATGTCTTGGTTTAAACTCAAGGTGGTTGCAAACAGTTCTTGCATGGGGTACCGCCAATTTTCCATTAACTCATTTTTTGAAATGTTGTGTTTTGTTGTACCAGCCTGCTATGTACACATATATGAGGACCTAAATTATCAAAGGCATGGAGAAAATTGTTTAAAATTCATCGAGTCCTGTTAAATTTTTCCCAAGTAATGAGTATCCATGTTCATCGTCCGTTCAGTGTCCCGTTCCAGCGATTTCACCATTCTCGCAAAATGTATGTTGTCTGACGATTGTACGTTTTTCAGTGCAGCCAGCATCGTTCTGCTTCATTCGCTAGTTTATCGATCACCATCATACTCGTTCCAAAGATACAGCTTCCTCTTAGAACGCAAAGTCAATTAACCCAATCTATCCCACTGATTATATAGCAGGCCTCCAAAAACTCAAAACCATTCCCCTCTTAGGAGGGGAAATCCCACATGTGTGAGTCTTGTAGCGTCTTCACAATTAACTGTTTATTCATTACAGTTAATTGTTAATATTGCGCACACCCATATCTATCGCGTAAACAACACTCAGCATATCGAATTACATTATTTTCTTATCCTTCTCACTCGCATAAGCGGGTTTTTTGTAAAGTAATTATGGCATCTAGTATGACTTCTACGTATTTAATTGAAAATGTTGAAGGTCCCAGATACAACTTTCTTTTCTTCCTGCTATACTTATTTGATTTGCACAGTTCAACTAACGTTGGCCGTCTTCGATGGTTTCGACCGTCGTGTTGGACAGTTTCACTATCTCCTCATAATTTATAACTATAATAAGCAACGGCAATGTACTATTTTCACTCCTTTATTTAGCGCTCTTGTCGGTTTCATAGCACAGGATCCTATTGTTAAAGTAATCACTAATTGATTGGTTTTTAGACACTAATGCTACAACCAAGAAGTACTTTACCGAACCACATCTTTCACTATACTTGATTTTCGTCAATAGTCAGGCGCGCTTACTTATGTATATGTGTATAGTGTATAGTGACCACAAGTTTAGCATGAAGTGACTATAGCAAACAAAAAGGGCCATTTGGAATGTTGTATGAACCCATGCGGTATCTTATATTCTCGGATATTCCAGATTGCTTAGACTGTCTAATTTTATTACATTTGTCGTCAGGGAGGTATCGCAAGCATCTATATGATAAGCCCAAAGGCATGAGTTCATTACTAACTTCCTTAAGGCTCTACTTTACTCAATTTGCGAAAACATGTGTACCTTGCGAATCGTTTTATGGCCACATAAACTTAGGCATTGGCTTAATTTTTTTTTATAGCAAAGTTAAAAATATTTGCAAGCGAGTAACACACGCTTTTTTTTAAATTCGCTATAGTTTTCTCGTAATTGCGTCTCAAAGTTGATGAATTTTTGACAAAAACCATTCACTCACAAACCAAATTTATCAATATTTTTCCATTAATCTATAAAAGTTTTATATATGGGTACGTTCAGGAAGATATTATCTAGCGATTAACACACGTTTTTATAGAAATTCGTTCTAATAAGCGAGAAAATTGAAAATTTAATTGAAAACTATTTTATATCGATAAGCTGACAAATCAATTTATTGAAAAAAATGTATCTTCGATGTAAAATGGTTTAGGAATCAACTAAATATCGTGTATTTTTTAGTTCATTCCTTTTTAATTAGATGTCATAAGTGGCAAAAAAACAATTTTTTCATGGAATACTTTGTAATTTTCGATAGCGGAGATTTACACTATTTCAAATTTTATATTAGACGCATTATTTGGCATTTAAATATCGACATCAATTTTGATTTTTGTTCTAGGTAAAGTAGAGCCTTAATGTTATTTAACATAGTCTCGCATGTTATGGCTAAATGATCTCAGCGCGTGTTTAATAGTCACTGACAGCATATGATGCCATACGAACTATGAGCTGGGATTCGAGAATCATATATAAGATGGTTATTCTACCGTTTCCGCTGCTATACTTGAAAACATTTCGTAAGAATGTCTACCCGTTTTTCTAACACAAAAAATAAGTCACTGTTCACCGTTCTTTTGTTTTAACATTCAAGTTTTCAAAGCTGCGGATTTTATTTCACGGCCTTCACTATATATGTAAGGCTATAAGTTTATCGAATCACCATTATTGCATCAGGGCGCAATGGTTTCGCCGCCTTTCGCAGCTGCGTCCTAACTTTTGTCGATATATCGTGAATCTCTTGGTCGCTAATCGTGGTTGTTGTCTTCTTTATTTTTTATTTTGCTCTGGTTATAAATATTCCTAACGCTTTTAACTGGCCCTGTTGGACACTTGGGTTCTTAATTTGTTCGTTCTTGCAGTGCTCTCCTCGTTCGGTTATTATAGTTCGGACACTTGAAGTATATAGTTATACTGGTATGCCGTATCATACTTTGTGAACTCTGGTATTTGGTCAGTTGGCGTTTTAATGTTGGACGTTCCAAAGTCATTTAGTCTGTCTTGATATAATAGAATTAATTGCTTTCTTAGAACACTGGAAGTACTGTAAGATCTAAATGGTGGGTAACTAGGGTAGCTCAGCCATTGTAAAAGACCGAGAGCTGGAACTTGCAGCTATAAAGCTGTATGCCATATACCCCCAGATGTCACCTGATAAAGCATTGCGGGGATGAGATATCGTCAACTGGGAGTCCGTTAGCTTACTTGACGAAGTCGCTGAGCCACTGCGCCGCAAGATTATATCCCCTTTACCTTGTTGTTTTCCCTAGTGGATTTTAAACCTGTACGTGAACAAATGCTTTAAAATTTATAGTTCGTGTAAATTAATTTTATTTATTGCTACAAAATATACATTGAAGCCAATTAAGAACGGATAATTATGATGTATATGACTAACATCTATTGGGCAATAGATTAACTATTTAAATAGCAAACAATAAATTAGCAATGAAAACGTTTTATAAGTTTTCATTGTTTGAATATTTTATACGAACTTATATACTTTTGTTGTATTTGCGCTTATGCACAGAATAATATTCTAAATAAAAATAAGAGGCAAACATTATTATCGTTCGAAAACTTTGAAAAACTTTTCTACTTTTGCTGTTTCACGTTGACAAATTTATTATAGCAACTTTTATTTGGGACTTTAGTAAATCGAAAATACTTAATTCTGGAAAAGTTCAACATCAAAGTTCATAAGTGATTTTAACTTTTTTATAGTTCCATTCTCATCATCAAACAAATTTGAATACTGCGTCGAAGACATTTGTACGAAATTAATGATTTAATTTATCTCTACCAAAACTGTTGTTTGCGAGGATAGGACCTAAACTATTTAATTTACATTTTGCTGAATTCAATTTTGTTATAGATTTTTCTAACATATTATGAATTTTATTGCTAAAATTATTTTCTAGTACCTAAATTGGTTAAACTATTATAATACATAAAACCAGGCGATTAGCTTTTATCTCCAAATTGATAACCGATTCCGATAAAATGAGGTTTTTCGAATCAATTTAAAGCTTTATTCCAGACTCTTGATTTTTTATCTCATTCTCGTAAATAAGTATATGGTTAATAAAACATTGATAAGGACTTTCTATAAAAAAGATATTATTTTTCAAGGTTACAAATGCTAAAAATAAATGAATCGGTAAGATGGTCTTCCCATTCAAATAAAATTCATTCTCAATGAATTTTTCAATTAAACTAAATCCTATACATAAACGGCGACTCCTTATCGACACGTGCTTGGTATAATTTGCATATTACAAATTATCATATAATAGATTATAATCTTTTAGAAATCCCGCTCAAGGACATATTTTTATATGTATATTCGTATTGAAAAGGAGGCAAACAAAAGAAATTAGAAACGAAAGCCTCTTAAGAATAATTTAATTGGAAATTCATACTTATGAAACAATACATTTGCAGATGTTTAACTTCATTTCGAGAAAACCTAATTATTATTGAAGGTCATTTCTTAATGTTAAATCGTTTTTTTTATTTGGCGGAAAAAATCAATTAAAATTCTAATCTTAGATTCCGAATGTATAAATTTGTTGCTTTTGAGTTTTATGAATTTTTACAGTTTTCTTCGTTAGTATATAATTGGAAATATAAAAGTAATCACAAAAGGTAATTGGAAATCTAATTTTCATTTTCTTTATATTTAAGATTTAGATTTATAAATTTACCTTTGTACAGTCTATTTTGAATCGACAACATGGTATACGGGAAAGAAAATATCACTTGGCACCAACCCAGCGGTTATTACAAATAACTTTCTTTTAGCAGCTGCTGTCCTTCTTGAAAGTCAAATAGAATGACAGCATGTTTTATAATATTTAATTTTTTTTTATTATTCGTTTTAACACAAGTAGTTATATACTCGTAGCTTTTTGTTGTAACTAAGTTAATGTTTCCCGATAAACAACGTTATCTCTTATCTGTTATCCATCGCTTTAAAACACCCGGTATAAGACACACTGTGCGAGAACATCAGCTATATATGTAAGTAAATATAATCCTATAGTCTTTCACAAGTTTGAAAGTTTGATTTACATTTATCGTCACATCACTGAGGAGTATACATAACAGTGTGCGTTAATTATAACGTGTAGCCAATTAGATTTCGGGAAATCTTACATGTTGGTGAGTAGGAAACTAGAAAACAAAACAAATTTTAAAATGGAAAATTGAATTTAATTTTATTTCAAATTTGTAGTTTTTATTGGGCTTTTTACAGCTGGAAACTATCGGCTAACTTGAACAGGGTATATAAGTATATGAAATATAACTTTGATCAGAGCCGTATTCAAATGTAAACATACATATTTTTAAAATTCTTCTTTATTCCAATTACCCTGTTTAATTTATTTAATTGTAATAACTAACACTAAATCTTCAACTGATAGTGGTTCCGTTGGTGGTAACCACTTGCGACGAAGTTGTAATACATTCTGCCACCTTGGCCAATAATTCTGTTGAATTCTCTGCATAGACTTAACGTCACTGACGAATAAATGAAACAGTTCCAGTATCTGGTTCGACTATATATGATGGTGAAAGGACGTCAAATAAAGAATTAAGTGATCACGAAAAAGACGCTATCTGGACATTCTGGAGATCGTCTGGAGCTGTGTTAATAGTCACGAGTTAAGGGTATATATATATATAGCTTCAATCTGTTTTATGAACGATTTAATATCTTTAAACGTCAATAAAGATCACCATTTGTCATTTTTAGCAATAATTAGTTAATTATTAATTTGATTTGGTAATTGAACAGACAAACCCGGCGATATATAGGTCATGGCAGCCCGGTTGCTTCTAAGTTTTGGTGGTTTTAGTTCGGTCCACAAAAATCTAATCCAGTTGAAATGATTAGAGGAGTAACCACGGTTCTTAATGTTGATTGACCCAAGCTCAGATCGGTATGTGGTCCATTTGCTTTAAAGCTCTTTTGAAACAAAAAGGCATTTCAATCTTGTTTTAATAACCAAAGCATTCGTAGGGAGATTTCACCGCGTAATAGCTGTGGCTGCAAGTCGAAGAAGATCAATAGTTTCGACAATGTCCGGATATCACGGATCGATTTCTAGTTTAATTTGTTGGTCGGCCTTGAAGACTGATGTGAAAATGAAACACATTCACATGTGGTTGCCAATATATTACCCGAGTTTTAGCAAAACTGATTACGATCGATATCTGGTACCATTCTTTATAGAATAGCACGCTCGTTCGAGCATCACTTTTTAGCTCCTCTTTTGAGTCCAATATCGATATTAAAAATCATCAACGTACATACATATATCTGAAGCAACAGGTTTACTTGTAACTCGAAGGTTTGATGCTTCATCGATTGTCAGTTGTTTGAGACCCAAAAGGTTGCAGACCGTTTCATATAAATCGTAATTTTGAGTCTAAAAGTAAGGAAAATTAAGGAATAAAAGAGTTCTTTCGCCAAAGAATACGTGATATTTTCGGTTCTCCTGTGAACTAGTCGTGGAACCAACCAATATATTACCCTTAGAGTTCTGTGAAAGAATTTGTCATATTTCTTGCCATATATTATCATTAATGTTAGAATTTCCAGTTCTCCTCCTCAATCGTAAAACTCGATTTGTGGCCATGATATTTTTCGAGTAGGTAGTTCAACAACACATTGAACTTGATCATTACGTTTATTTGTATGTTTGGATACAACTTTGCTCACATGATTGCTCAGACGATAGATCTCACTATTTCAACTATATGTTAAATCTAAACTGTATATTGTGTGATGTATATATATATATATATATATACAATATAATGTATACTATTTTTCGAGCGTGTCATTTGTCCAGCTTAGAGCTAAGCAAATGAACTATCAAATTATCCCACTTAAAAGTATCAATAAATTTTCAAAAACGTTTTTCAAAAGCCTTCTCGCTAAGTTAAATCTTTTCTGGTCTATACAAGATGTTCTCTCTAAAAATTCAATTGATTGAGGATTTTAAATAATGGGATTTAGCTAGATCATCCAGAACTGCATTTTTATGGACCAGAGATTGAAAACTCTTACAAAGTTATAATTACTATTTAGTCACGCATCACATGAAAATGTTCTTAATTCAATCTTTGCTAACAAATGTTGTAATCTCAACTCAATCCTTTAAGAGGTTGTAATAGAATAGAAATTTTACTTGCTTTGATCGAATAACAATCACGTAAAGCTTAAATGAAAAAATGTTGCTGCTCAGTAAAATTAGAGTAAAAAACAAATATATATTACTGAGTGTGAGATGAGACCAAAAACTATCTTAGTAAAAAAAATACTGAGTATAATGTTTACTGCAAACCAATTTAACTTTCGGTTGTTAGATTTTTTTTATAGCAGAACTTCATTCATTTCCTTTGTAGACGACTACATAAATTTTTTTTTGTAGGTTATGTTTTTACACTGTTAAAATTAAAATAAAATATTTGCTATTCATTGAATTCTTCTTTCTTTGTAACTCAGAACTCTAATGATTTTGCTTCTATTCTAGTAAAACCAGTAAACTCAGTAAAAGTCGCAGTAAATTTACTGCGAGTTTATGAGTTTGACCGAAAAAAAATTAATTTGAAAATAATTTAAAAAACATAAACGTGCACTTGGAAATTATTTTAAGATTATTAATAAATGCTGGCGAATTTCAATAAAATCGGAGCAATACAACCCGCATATACTTTAGTCGAAATAATCAAATCACTTAAAGCAACATCTTTAATATAAAAATAAAAATAAATTAAAATTAAATAAATACAAGAAAATCGATTTAAAATTATTCGGATTAAAATTGGTGGGGGAGAGAGGTGCGCGAAAATAAAATTATTACCAGTGGAAATTGACATATTTAATACAAATTGTTTATGTTTATATAATTCGAACCCCCAAACCCTAACCGTATACATATATCAAATTTTTTGGCTTAACCTTATATTCACGAAATAAAAAATTTTGTTTTAATTTTAAAATTTCTTTAAAAACAAAATGTAATTTAATCCACCCAAGCGTATATACCATTTGGTTGGTGTTTTTGCAGATGTTTTAATTACAGCGCACATCTCATAAATTAATTATTTCGGGACGCAAAGCAGCTATGCATTACAATAGAACAATCGCTTACATTGATGCTAACTATATGTACATATCTTAAATTAAATTTACGGTTAGAAAATAAGCGGAAGTATCCCCGTTTGTAGGGTGGTATTTAGAAATATTTCTTTCTAAATTTTATTATCATCAAATGCAATTTAAATTATATTCAATATTATTATTTATAAATACAACATTAAATTGTATTTTAAAGATATTTATGTAAAACAGTCTTTAAGTCATCAAGCGTAAAATTGTTGTTATTTTTTTTATTATTATTGCACGCGAGTATATCAAATTATTCAAATTATGTGGGTGGACTTAAACGATTTTCGGTTTCTTGCGTATAATAATTTTATCTTCCCATTTTATAAATTAATTCGAAGATGACGTCGAAAATGATGATTTTATGTTAATGGCATTAAATAAGAAAAAACAATAAAATTAATTTAATAGTCGATAAAAAAAATTGTTTTTAAAGTTATACGATTTAAAAGTTTAAATTTTGGTATGGTAAATATTTGATGTATACGTATATATGTAAATATATATATATATATATATATATATATATATATATATATATATATATATATAAATATGTAGAGCGGTAAACACTTGCCTTGCAGTGTGAAAGCGAAAATATATTGTTAAATAAATAAATTTTCGAAAGACTCATTTTTTTCGTACATATATCTCGCATGAAGAATTTCGGACACATGCGGTGTGAAATTTTACACTCTAATTTTTAAAAGTTGTAAAAATACTTAAACACTCAATAAAATATTTGATATTTGATGCAAATACCCAGCAGGAAAGTCATGCCTGACTTACTAACGATTCATCAATGATAGCCATGCATGACACGTATGCACATACATATATGGAATTTTATCTAAAATCGGGACTAAAGCTAATCTCTAGTTAAATATTTTCGTGCGACCGGGCATAAGGTAAGATGACCATATTTTCCAAACCAAAAAAAAACGATAAAAAAAAACGCTGCTAAATTAATTATTTAAATTCCGCTGTTCAGATATCATAGACAAGAATTCCACGAACATGTTTCCCAAGAATACCACCAAAGTATCCTTTGCTTGTCGTAGGAGGCGACTAAACGGTTGGATCGCTGGGGTGATGACCCACATTCGTAAAAAATCAACTGTTTACAAAGTCAACAAGAACATAAATGGATAAAGCCAAAAAAACACCGGACCCCTGCTCAAGTACTCGCATACGCGGTTTAGGATCGGCACGTGGAACGTAATAGCACACTTGAAAATTATTTTGGTCCAAGTTTCATGTGGGGATCCTGGGAAATTTATATTTTCCAAAATCATATTTTTTTTATTAGTCATATTTTACACTACCTTGAAAAATACCATAGTCTACTACTAACCATCAAGTTGCTATCGATATTTTAGGTAATTCTCAATTACAGTATACACTAACCCATACCAATTACAGAGCAGTATAATTTTTTAAGGAACAAACTATGGTAAATGGTTTCAAAACGCTTTTGCAAATCCAAAAATAAAGAGATATTAACCACGATCAAAAGCATTGTAAAGCAGTTTTACAAATCAGTCGAGGTAGTTTATCCATCGAGAGATATGTGGTTCTCACATGGCTCGCTTTCTGAACAGGGTGCTGAGAACTATTGGCATTTTGGGTACTTACTGTACTATTTCTCAAGCGGAATTAATCGGTTACTCGCTGTGCCATTACAGCTATTAATTTCGCGGTTAATGGTAAAGATAATATTTTCTGTACTGACAGTAAATCTGTCTTCAACTCCTTAAATAATCATTTGACCAACTCAAAACTGGTGTAGGATTGTGAGAATTTTTTTAATGTTCTCTGCCATAATAACAAAATTACGGTCTTGTGGATACCTGCGCATTGTGACATTGAAGTTAATGAAATCGCAGACAATTTGGCAAAAATTGGCATGTTTCATTGGACTTGGACCTGAACCTGCGAGTCCGTTGCCTCTTTACATTGTAAAAAAGGTATGTTATTTTAACCAAACCCACTTCAGTACCAGCGCCTTTTCTTAGCTCGTATTGATAAGAAAATAAACAATTTGACTGACCTTAAAGTCCATAAAACGGTTAGTACATATTGTATTTTATAAATCACGTTGATGAAATTTTCAGTTTCTTTGAGAGTTGCAGTGAATTAGTTAATGTTGTTAAGAGATACATTCTTATCAGCTTTGGTAAGTATGTTAAGTATTGCGTCCGTAAAGGCTTCCTCATTTTGAGGCACATTTAAACCTCAAATAATCATACTATTTTTACATTCCAATTGATTATGGACATCAGCTTGTGCGTCTAGCAAATTTAGCCTGTATTCCTGTTTCTGATATTTGTCCTCAAGTTGGTTTTTTTTAAATATAAATTACCTGCTTTAATTAGACAATAACTGTATGGTGGAATTTATTTCGCCCAAACTGGAACACATACATTTATGAGACGCCTCAAATAGCTCTAAATTACATCGCCCAGGCAGTGATATGCTGGAATAACTGATAAAGGGCTTATTTATTTTTATAACATTAAACTCGTAATATTCAATATAAGTTAGATACACTTCAATTTTAAATACTGAAAGTAGAATAAAGGTTATTGTTTGAAAGATTATTTTTCGGTCAATGACGCCAAAATTATATGCTGAAATACAATTACTTAATTGGTCAATATTTGAAAACTTTTCTGTTCAATGAAAAACTTGAAGTGGTATTTAATTAATAGGACTACAAAACCCTCCAGACCATCGGGTAGTAAATCAACACTATAGTTTTTAACAATAGGAAAGTAATTTAAATTATTTAATACTGAACTCCGACTGATACCTTTAGATTCAATCATTTTTAACTTTCTAAATCAGTGTTGATCGCACAATATTGAATAGCAGGGATTTTATTAATTCTACATCTTCAGTAGACTTTCTAGTGTCTTCTAGGCATTATACAAAACCGGCACAAACATTTAGCGGAAACAGATTTGGTGAACCCACTTGTTGTAACTGTTGATCCAACTGGCCAGCAATTTCTTTAATCCTACTTGTTATCCTCTGTGACGTGTATGTCGCAAAAATAATAAGAAATATGTAAAGATAAAAAATGTTTTCAAAGAATTGTCAAAATTTCGTCCAAATACGTACTGTGACTTGAATAATAAGTCGACTGCTTCGTGAAGTGAAAAACAAACAAAAGTGAAACTATTTGGTAAAATGATGAGTTTTTCTTCTATGCACAAATAGAAATTTCATATAGCTGAATTATTTTCATATTCTACAATAATGTGGAGATGTATTAATTCTCGTACCATTAATTCTTAAGGATTCAGCTATAATTATAAAAAGAAACAATAGTTTACAATAGTAATCTTCCTCGATATACTTCCCAAAAACTGAGTAAATAGTTACGGTTCTTCAATATTTGTAATTAAGAAACAACACGATTACTTATATAGGGGAATATAATCTGTGGGTCTTAGACCAAAGTAAGTATCTAACTTTAATATTGGATATTTAAATCGACAAGCAATATTATGTTCGGTATTAAAATATGTAATTGTTATCGGGACAATTCAAAATAGTGGATGGAAATTTGCGGGCAAAAAACATTACCATTTTCAAAAATAAATCAATAAAACTTTGCAACTAAAATTATCAATTTTTAGCCGACGTTTCTAACCACTCGCATAGTAAAACACACGAAAAATTGTCTTGCATTAGTGTTAGACAGTTTTTCGTGTATTTTTCTATATGAATGCTTAGCAAAGTCGACTAAAATTTGGTTTTGAAATTTAATTTTTTTATATAAAATTTCGTTTACTTTAATTTATAATTAACAATAAAAAAATTATATTTGTGTTTGAATTTTATACACAACATGACTGAGAAAAATTTGAAGTGCAACTTCAACTATTATTGGTTTTATCATCATCAAAACATCACAATATTTTCAAGTGTGTATATAGACACTAAGATTAATTATGATTTATATAAAAGGACGTCTATGTGTAAATAAATATTTAAAAACAAAACGCCATTAATTAATTACGCTTGACTCCTCTTATTTCTCGTTTTTGGTATAATTCTAAATTATTACAGATTTTAATTAATTTCATTGCTTTTTTAGCAAAGGCGGTATTGTATATGTACATGTATAAATTACATATATGTATATACTTATAACAGTGAAGGGAATTTGAGTATGTTTTTTTTATGCGAATTTATGAATTATTACGTTCATAAATATGTATGAACTGAGAACACCGTACACAAAAATAATAAAAACATAAAATTTGACGAGATTTGGTCTGAAGTATAGATGTTATGAGTTGATCAATATTTTCGGAGTTTTTTGAATTTTCCTATATACATAAAATTAAAATATGAAATGTGATTATTTTATAAATTTGTGAAACAAAGTTGAATTTCTAATGTTTTTTTCTATTTAACGCTTGGGTGGTTTTATTCTCCTATTTTTATTTAAGGGAATTGTTACTATTTTGTAGCTATACGATTAATCTTTGTCTATATTTGGCTATTTTAAAGAATTTTGTAAATAACGAAAATTATTATGCAAATGTTATCAACAAACTTAAACCAAAACCATATTTCAGTTTGGACTGTAACAATAAGGTACATTAGTCATGTTGGGTTTTATATCGTTGAAATCAAGTTTTGGAAAGAAGAGGACGATTTGTTGAATTTATTTTACATTTTATTTTAACTTATCGAATTACAAAATGTAACCGACCAACACCCTTCCCTATACCCTATTGTTCAGTTACCCAACCTCTGTTGGTCAAAAAATATAAGTAGCGGTCGGTGGGTCTTAAACTAATCGCCCGAGTAGAAGGAATGTAGTAACCAAAACGATAAACAAAACGATAAAAATTGGTTGATACTCAGTTTTAGCTGAACTTTCCATGTACTCGCTTAGTAAAATACACGAAAAATTGTCTTGCATCAATACAAGACAATTTTTCGTGTGTATTACTATATGAGTGCTTCGCAAGGTCGACTAAAATTTAGCATCGAAACATTGTTATCGCGCCAGATTTGTACCAATGTTCGTTATTATTGAGAGCAAGTTTTGCAAGCATTAGAATAATCAAGCAATTAATGCCCTCTACTTGTCCATTTGTGATGGTTCAATATTTCCGGTTTTGCAATAGTCTCCGAAATCCGCATCGATATATAATGTGTGCAGGATTACCAAATACTGCGCTTACTGTATCTCCAGAGTTTTTTTTTCGAAGTAACAGATTTTATTATGTAATATTCCCTTCTACCCTCTTTCGTCTCTGCCACGATGCCGTGGTTGCAGCTTTTTAATGCCTTTTAAATATTCGTCGTTAAATTGGGAATATATAGTTATGTAATTCCAGCTGAATCAGTTAGCTCATCTCTCTGTCAGTAAAATGGTTTTGTTTTATTACTTATCTTTCCAGCTCATGGTGGCTTTAAAAGCAGCACAATCAATTGGAATATAGTAAATTGCAACCTCAGTAAAAAAACACGAACTTTTTGCAGTGGCATGATAATTGCTAATCCCTCCAACAATATTCTTCCGTCTTTGCACATTTTTTTACTATAATAGAGCACTGAGTAAAAAGCTGTCCTCATCTAACTTTTGTAGTAAGATTACACGTATCTCGACCTGCCATAAACGTGAATCTATTTACCTTTCGCAACATGTTGTTTGATGGTTTGACAATAATGGCGTAGCCCTCAACAAATTTACAATGATAAAAGCTTATTAATCCAAGAAAGCTTTACAAACTTGGTTTTTGAAACATGCTTATTAACAGTCCCTTGTAAGTCATTTTCTTCAGTGGCTATATGGACTTTAACCACCAGTCGATAATCAACGCAACGTAATCATCGCCACTGGAATAGCGTGGGCTAAAAATATGAACTTCATTGCCACCTCGTGAGCTCTTGCCACCTCGTCGGTTGAATACTTTTGGGATTATAATTGCGGCAACCATATTGTTAATCGCAGTTTTTACAATTTTCGGACGTTGTTGTATGATTCTCAAAAGAATATTTTCTCTGCGTTTATACAAAGCTCAAAACCGATAATGCGATACGATAGCTTCTGAACATTAATAATGTTTTATCGTTCCTGATATACAGATTTGCAGGAACCATTTGTTTGGTGGTATCGCTAGATAGTGTTACAAAGGGTGATGCGGTATTTAACGTAAGTCTGTGTTGTTAAAGTTACCTTGAAGATGTTTTGAAAACGTACAACTTATCAATTACCATAGTCCTCTGGATAAAAAGGTTTTGGCAGGCATAAAAAAATTCAGCGACCAAATCGTGCCTGTTGAAAGAGGTGATTATCCCCAAATGGAAGTGAAAGTGGCCATATAATTGTGCAGCCTCACCTGACACTTGCAACTTTGAAAGCTTTCGGAATAACACCAGAAACGTTAGTCTGCATTATCAAGAACCGTTAAATCAGGTCTGATGGAAAAGGGAAGAGAAAGTCGATAATATAACTGCCACACTAAAAAAAAGCAAAACTCAACTTAAGTTTAAGCCAAATACGTATGGCACTCGCTGCGAAAGACTTCCATGCCGAGAGAAAGTGCCTCAACCAATGTTCCGTATTCAAACATAAGCCCAGAACTAGAGCCAGATGAGAAAAAAGTAAATGGAAAACACTTGAAATACTATTGAGAAACCTAGCGCATGAAATGCCAAAAATATTTGTGGTGAAGTTCATGACTCAAAACAGTAAAACACGGATTAAACTCAACATACTAGTTTAGAAACGTAACATCAACTTCAAGATTACAATCTGAGCAACTAATGCATAAAGTCACATTGAACCAAGAATTGTATGCTTATAGAGCAATTGTGTGAACATTCTGTAATTTCAGCCGTTTACTGTCTACCGCAACTAAACAGCAGCATTTATCGATTATTTTAACCAGCTAAGCATTAAATTTCTCACGCAATAGAACATTTGCACTGATGTTCCTGACTGACGGCAATTTTATGAAACAATTAACAAACAAAATCTCGATTATACTTAGCTTCTGGAGAAAATACTTGATATAAAAGATTTTTAAAAGAAATTGCACGCACGCCAATCCTCAGATATAGAAAATAACTAGCTATATGATTTATCATCCGATTACTCACCATCTCCAATAATAATAACCGTGAGTATCCGAGATTTAAAAGCAAAACCACCTGAAAGTCAAACAACAGGAGGCTGTCCAAATGACAATTCTGACTATAGAAATATAGTCAGGATTGTTAATTGGATTTTCCACTCTGCGGGCCAGAAGCATACCTTATATCTATAGCTCTCAATAGGTTAATAAGCCTTCAGTTAATATTCTGCAGTGTGCCCAAGAAAAACGAACAATGTGGCATAGAAAACGTTACCGCAACAAATTTTTCACAATAAGGAACAAACAAAAAATACCACCAAATATCTGAGTATACGAAGAATGATTCGAACCCAAATTTAGCAACATTTAAGTGGAACAGGAATATATATAAACCCAAAGAAAGAATGCCTTGAAGCTGCGCCAACCTATTAAGCCCGCCACAATGAAACCTATACCATAATTTATTACAATTTACTACACCAGATCCCGATTTTATTACACTTGCCGTTCGCGAGTAAGCCGTGGGCGATGTAACTTCAAATGTTTGGGTATTTTTCGTTGACTTGAAATAGATTTTACCCAAAATAATAAAATTACACCACTCTACAAGGTGTATGTATACCGTATAGTGTAAACAGTGGCCAGTTCTATCCATAATATTGTGGCAGTCTGGTGTAATAAATTATAACATGTGATTTTCATCGACATTTTGGTATTTTTCTTTGAATTAAACTAAGTTAATTTTTTCAAAATAATTACATTTTATTATTCGGCGTCTTAGCAGTCAACTGTAATTAATTTGTAATAAATGCTAACAATTACATCAATTGTAACTTTCAAAGTGATGGTGCAGGTTCAATTTAAAGTTACACCGCCCACGGTTTACTATAGCGAACGGCAGGTGTAATGAAATCGGGACCTGGTGTAATAAATTGTAATAAAATTGTAATAAATTATGAACTTGGCTTCGTTGTGGCGGGCTGGTTTGGCTGGTGCAGCTTCAAGCCACTCAAAGAAACCTCCTGAGCAGAATGGTCACAGAATTGCTTAATAAATGTATACTCACTAATTACAATGTACAGCCAGGAAAAGACGGAACACAAGTGGAATCGTAGAGGTCGTTCAGTTTACTTCCTTTTATTTTCGAAACCAGACCATAGCATGGTACTGTAGAATATATATAGGTGAACAGAATTGAAAACACCGTTAAATTTGCCTTAAAAGAAATCAAAACAGCAAAAACATTCCAATTATCAACATTTTAATACAATTGGATCGAATTGACCAAGTACGTAGCATATAAAAAGGAATGAAACGTACTTGTCCATCGTAGAAATAACACAAAGGTTCCTCAACAAACAAACATCAAATACTTGTTTAAAAACGCATTTAAATAAAAATAAAATCTTTCAAACCAATTTGACCTCATCAAATTGGGCAAATCATCATTTTGTGCCATATGTGAGTGCTTGGAAAGGATGACTAAAATAACGTATTGAGGTTTTCTTTTTTTTTGATAAATTATAGTGAATGAAACTAAATAAAAATAAAAAAATGTTGACACCAAATTTTAATGGACTGTGTCAAGCACTCACATAGTAAAACACACGAGAATTCGACCAGCACTGATGCAAGAGAATTTTTCGTGTATTTTACTATGTGAGTTCAATATTTTTTAAATTATTATTATTGGATTGTTTTTATAGTCTAGACTACTTCTATTATACTCAAGCGATACTATACAGTGAGAGTAACGTCGTTACTAATTAACAAAATTGATTATTTTAATAGTTAATTTCTATAATTTTGCGGAAACTTTTGATTTGTATTGACGAATAGTGGATAGTACCGCCAAATTTTTGGTTATACCTACAATATTTATAAAGAAATTTATAATCATTCGTGTGGTTCAATTTATTTAACGACTTTTAGAAATAGATTTCGTGTATTCATCTAGAACACCTCCCAAAATGGCCATTAGTCATACACGCTTATAATATAAAACCACAAAAACCCCAAAATAAAATCTTTATGGCAAAATGTGTATAAAAAACAATTATGATCGCGTGAGGAGCGCCAAAAAGCTGATTGTTGTAGACTGATAATTTTTTAATTTTGTTTATATGTAAATATTTTTGAGGGCACATTGCCTCCTGATTATATTCCAAACTACTTGCTTCAACAACCACAAAAAAAAAATAAAAATTTCCTTCGCACATAAAGTCATAAGAAATTGATTGAAAGAAAACGTGAACCAAGTGAATTTAATTACGTATACTTGTTCAAACAACATTGTGGCTGAACACAAAAATTTCATCTTCAAATAGAATTTTTTCGATTTTTCAAATAAATTTATGATTTATTTATTTTCATTTAATTTCAACGCAAAAATGTAATTAAAACGAAAAATCGTTCAAAATTGTACGAACACCAGACATTCTATAATAAGTACAAAAATTTGATAACATTCAATAGTCGATAAAAAATAAAAATTACAAGAAAATTTATTATGTATATTTATCATCATACTCGTATTATATGAATGGAATATTAATTAAAAACGCTATTTGGTTATGTACATCATCATGTGTGTATATGCGATGTTTACACATCAGACAAGTCTATGACATATTTTTACCGCGTGCGATAACATCATAATAATTTATATGTGTGTACATACTCGTATAATATTTTGAACACAATAAATATTATTATGTATTGATGTATTTATGGTTAAATGAAATTAAAATTTCCAAATTTAAAATCGATTGGCGCAAGGCGACTTTGTGGATATGGTGGTGGCGCGATGATGTGAATCACTCTCATTTCCCGTGCTAATTTTATTTTGATTACATCATTCGTTTTGCAAATTAGCTAAAACAACAATTTGGTTTTTCGTACAAAAAAAAAATTTAACTTAAATTGAATTTGATAAATGTATGGCAATTTTTTGAATTTCGTGTATATATAAAAAAAACACAATCTGTATAGCAGTACTATCCAACACCGTTGAAGTGTCTTACGAACAGATTTCTCTAAAAAATATATATAAAAAAACAAATATTTAAGTACACACTGAATAAATAAATGACGTAATGAGTCGCTTTAAAAAAACTTCTACAAAATTAATTTAATTTGAAATCATCGGACATAATTCAGCAGTGCATTGGTTTGGAATCAATGAACAAATTTGATAAGAATAAAATAGTATTATGGCAATAAGATTGACTGAATTGACCGAAGTGAAGTTTCTAACAAAAAATAAAACTTAACAAAAAATACATCTGTATTGGTATCACTCAAAATATAATTCTTATTGGAAAAAATGAGTGATTTTTAATATTGTGTATTGGAAATATAAAAATTTGTATATCTACTTTAATCAATTATTAAAAGCGAGCAATAATAATAAATTTAAAAAAATCAATCATAGGTATAGAAGAAAACCAAATAATTTTTCTAATCGGAATCAAATACAAAAACGACCTAATTTTTGTTAGAATCATTCTAAAATTAAACAAACCAAACAACAAGGCACTCTCGGAGATTTGGGCAAGATTCCGCTATATAGGTCTAATAGGCCTATCGTTAAGGAACATTTCATAGAAGAAGATTTTTCCAAACGGAGGATTTGAGATGAGTTTCCCAGCATTTGTTTTCTTATAGTTTGAGTTATTTCTAAAAATTTGTTATCATTTACACTAATTAACAAGGCACTCTCGGAGATTTGGGCAAGATTCCGCTATATAGGTCTAATAGGCCTATCGTTAGGGAACATTTCATAGAAGAAGAGTTTTCCAAACGGAGGATTTGCGATGAGTTTTCCAGCATTTTTTTTTTATAGTTTGAGTTATTTCTAAAAATTTGTTATCATTTACACTAATTAACAAGGCACTCTCGAAGATTTGGGCAAGATTCCGCTATATAGGTCTAATAGGCCTATTACTAGGGAACATTTCATAGAAGAAGGGTTTTCCAAACGGAGGATTTGAGATGAGTTTTCCAGCATTAGTTTTCTTATAGTTTGAGTTATTTCTAAAAATTTGTTATCATTTACACTAATTAACAAGGCACTCTCGGAGATTTGGGCAAGATTCCGCTATATAGGTCTAATAGGCCTATTACTAGGGAACATTTCATAGAAGAAGGGTTTTCCAAACGGAGGATTTGAGATGAGTTTTCCAGCATTAGTTTTCTTATAGTTTGAGTTATTTCTAAAAATTTGTTATCATTTACACTAATTAACAAGTCACTTGCTGACACGTAACCAAATTGACACAAACACAATATCGGATGTAATTCGTTTATTAAGGGCCATAACACAACAAAACTATTTCCAACATGAAAACAAATATTATGTTTCAAAAATATGGATTACCAATGGGCAGCCCGTTGTCAGGCACGTTAGCAAATATATACCTAAATTACTTTGAAAATACATACATACATTCGTATCACAACAAATATAAAAACAGCATCATATATTGGCATCGGTATGTAGACGACATTTTAATGCTCTTTAAAGGATCTCAAAGGCAACTTGGAAATTTACATAAATACATCAATAGCATACATACCAACATAAAATTTACACTGGAAGTGGAAACTGAGAAATCCATCAATTTCCTCGATCTGACCATTATAAACCTCAACCAAAAACACAAATTTAAAATATACCGGAAACCCACACAAACGGATCACACAATTCACAATTCTTCTAATCACCCTCCACAACATAAATTTGCCGCATATAACCACATGCTAAATAGACTCAACACCATTCCGATGGACAACAATGAGTACACAGATGAATTTCAGATAATCACACACATAGCACAACAGAATGGATTCAGAAAAAGTACAATTGACAAACTAAACAATAAAATCGTCAACAAAATCAGATTAAAACATTTAACTACCATGTTCAACGCTGAAGAGGACGTCACAAAGTTTATAACACTTGAGTACAACAGACACACAAGCAACATAATAAAGAAGATCTTTAAGAAATACAATTACACCGTTGCACACAAAACCAGTAATAAAATACAACATAAATTAAAACCAAAACATGACAAGAAGGTTGACAGCGGTGTTTACAAATTGACATGCAATGATTGCCCCAAATTTTATATAGGGCAAACTGGAAGAACGTTCGACATAAGAGTTAAAGAACACACACAGGAATTAAACCATGTACACACAAGAACCATTTTTAAATCGAATTACGCGCACCATCTGCATACTGAAAATCATTCATACACCGATGCAAAAACAAATCTACAAATATTACACCACTTAGCTAAAAGTGACATGTTGGACAGGTTAGAAGAACTTGAAATATACAAGCAGAGGCATAACACATTAATTTTGAACGAAAAAATTTCAACGAAAGCACATAAGCTATATGACAGTATATTACAGTAGATAAACAAACTGTATGGTTAACGAACGCATATATTATGCGGGAATAATTATAACATTAAGTCAATAGTCAATTAGGAACTGATGAAGGATGAACTATCCGAAACCGGTCTTCCATTATTAATTTAATTTAATTATCACAAAAATGAAATTTTGATTTGATTTATTGTTAGTTTACGTTTTTATTTTATAATAAGTTTTTAATGTGTTCATTTTAATTTGTTGTGAATAAAGAAGTATTTTAAAAAATAATCTTATATCTAATTATTAATATATATACGTGATAAAAGCCACAGAACACACGTTCAAGATGGATACTTACCATTTGTTCAGCAAGGTCTAATAGGCCTATCGTTAGGGAACATTTCATAGAAGAAGATTTTCCCAAACGGAGGATTTGAAATGAGTTTTCCAACATTTTTTACTAAAATTTTGAGTTATTTCTTAAAATTAAAATTTTAAGAAATAACTCAAACTACAAGTAAAAAGTAACTCATATCAAATCCTCCGTTTTGAAAAATCTTCTTCTGTGAAATATTCCCTAACGATAGGCATTTTAGACCTATAAAACGGAGTCTTGCCCAAATCTCCGAGAGTGCCTTGTTAATCAGTGTAAATAATAACACATTTTTAGAAATAACTCAAACTATAAGTAAAAAAAATGCTGGAAAACTCATCTCAAATCCTCCGTTTGGGAAAATCTTCTTCTATGACATGTTTCCTAACGATAGGCCTATCAGACCTATCTAGCGGAATCTTGCCCGAATCTCCGAGAGTGTCTTGTTATTGGATTTGTTGACAACTATAAAGTTGCTAACAAAAAATTATAAATTTTCGTATTCGATGCCAGTTAGTGAAAATGTTTTCGTTTCGTTTGTTCGTTTTTTTAAATGCCATAATTATGTTAAAACCCACTTTATGAAATAATTCGCTTTCTCGAAATTCTCATTTTAACATGGCGGAATTTACCAATACATATTCATTTCAATTGGATTCCAATGGGATTTTCCTTCCGTAATTTTTTTCTAATTGGAACCGTATACGTATACGTGTTATTTTTTGTTAGAAACTTCACAGGCTCTTAGAAAATAGGTAAAAGTCCAGATAGAAGGATAACGAAACTTGAATAAAAGTGAAAAAAACGAAATACAAATTGTTTTAAATGTCATACACAAGGACATTTTAGAATTGTCCAGAAAAATTAAAAACAAATTCTACGAGTAAACCTAGAAAAGCAGAAGGATTTGTATGTTGCTCGACGACATCGAATTGTTGGCTGTTGGACGCAAGAGCATCGATCATAAGTAAAGTATTAAGAGAAATAAAGGTAAAATATTGAAAGCGCCAGGATGTGGTACACCTTGTCTCTCAATATAAGAAGACACGGAACAAACATCAGTTACTAAATAATTTGGACGTCTCAAATTTGAAGTGCAATTTATTTGAGCGCGCCCCGATCCGATGGACAAAAGATTGGAATCAAACAAACGTAAATGTGACTTGGAAAATTAAGCTGTGATACCAGGAGAAGAGTGTAGTGAATATAGCACTAAAACGAAACACGTTGAGGAATTGGCACGTGAAAAATGGTAGTTGGGGAAACAACATCGTAGCAGTTTTGAATCTAATAAAATTTAGGAATGGTAATGCGCATAAATGTTTTTTGGACCAATGCAAACGGCATCAATTAGCGGATCCAGATATATTCTTTTGATTAAAGATAATTCCTCAAATTAGTGTTTCATTCATTACAACAAGAAAATCAAAAATTTTTCACAAAGAATGAAATTTCTTGAATATCAGAACTGACAATGGACAAGATTTGTGAATGGCGAAATTACAAAATTCCTGGAGCGTAATGAAATTAGACATCAACGGACGGTGCCATTTACACACCGAAACAAGATGATCCAGAACGAGAAAATTGTACGATCGTTGAAGCTTCACGATTGTTTATTAAACAGAATAGGAACGAGCAGCGTATCTAAAACCGGGATGTTAAATTTATTCACTATAAGATTTTATTGATTTAAAAATAGAAAATATAGTTATAAATTGAAAAAGGTTGAAAAAGAACAAAATACTTGAACAAAAAGTAGTAGCTGTATAGTATCTGTTTACCTTGGAGCCGTTTACACATGATTTTGATCATGAGAGAAATTATAGGAAGGCACATCATCACAAATAAGCAAACCTGGATGGTGTTCATTAATACCCCTATTATGGTTCTCACCTCACCAGACGGCTCACCTCTCCACTTCAAGTCGTGTGAGTGGAAATTTGGTATTATGATTCTCGCTTTAATTTTGGTGACAGTTGTGCGCTGTTTATTTGATTTTGATAGATTCCATTAGTTATGACATTTCCATTTTAGACAATTTTACTTTCTTGTAAATATCAAATCGCATATAGTCGGCCATTTTTGTTGGCCATTTAATTATCTACATAAAACAATGAATAACTCAAAAGTATAAGGTTCGGCTTAATATACAGGAGTATGTGTGTTATGCCTAATATATCGCGACTACAAAATGTCTTAGGTTTTACCATAAAATGTTGAGACTGATAGTGAGGGTTATATATATAACATTGCTGAGACTTATGACAAAGCTATAATGTCAGTATGTATGTTGTAAATTTAATAAAGTTCCTGCCTTAGCCATTATACGCCATTATATACTTAGCCATTCCTTCCTTAACCATTATGTACAAATTATTGTGTGTTGATTGGTTTCTTGCGACAAATTTTTAAATTAAAAATAGCACGCGAATAAGGTGTCAGATGTGTGTATACATATGTATATAAATCTGATTGACGCATAACTTTGCAAATACCTATGCTATATCAACAAAAAACAGGCAATCATTTCCTATGTATCACAAAAGTAGTAAAAAGCCGGGAATGAACAATTTTTTTGCTTCCTCCTATTGATATTCGAACCTCATCATATGTCATCACCAAATTGTTGGTGAGTATTTTTGACACTAGACACTTCGCACCGCGAGAACGATTATACCAAAATTTCAAAGTGGTGAGGTCAAGTCACAATTATGACGTATTTTTCGGTGAGGTGAGAACCATAATAGGGGCATAAATAAAGAAAACGTCGGCGACACTCGTCTACAGGATCATTGAAAAATTCATATACAGTCATAATTACATCAGTCAGAGTAATTTTATCAGCAACAGAAAAAAAACGGCAAAGTATTCAAGGTGGTAAACTGCCTACAGAAAAGATTCTTCACAGCATTTAATTAGAATTTTGGCTTCAAACCACAATGAAAAAAAATCGTTTTGGCAGTCTATGTGGTTGAGAAATATAATATGAACGTACTTGAAAACATTCCTATATAGGAATGGAGATAAACTAACAAAAGAACATGGAAGATTGCAAGGCAATATCGACTCCAATTGAAGTGTCTGATTTAAACGAAAATTGTCCATTTAGTGGGAGGCTGTCGAAAGTTTAATGTGTATGTGTTTGACAACAAGGCCAGACATACAATATGCAGTGGGAGTTGCCAGACGTCATCTTGAAAACTCAACGAACACGTCGATATAGTAACGCGAACTTTGAAATATATTAAAATCATCAAAAGACGGTTTGATTAGTAGGTACAGTGATGCTGATTATGCAAGAGATACCGATACAAGTTGATTAACATCAGATGAAACCTTTATGTTAAATGAAGTGCGCCCATTAGTTTTGAATCAACGGGGCAAAAGTCGTTGAAAGAGATAATATAACTGAAACGTCTTGCTGATAATCTCATGAAATTAAATAAGACACCAATATCGAAAATGGATAACCATCAAGTGCCATATGTTTGGTGAAAAATACTGAGTTTCATAAAATGTTAATACACATCGATGTTCGCCAATATTTCATACTTGAAAAGCACGAGCGAAACAGAGATTTGTGGTATTTGAAATATGTACCAAAGGATAGACAACTGCACGCAGAGAAATGATACGCTGCTATTAACGTAAAAGCACATTCAATTTAACAAAAAAAATAGTTCAAACTCAACTTACTTGTCGCTTTGTTAATAGTACAATTTTCTAATAGTAAAAGTAACATTCGGATAAGTTAAACGAAAGTAAATAATTTTTTCGAATTTACTAAAGAGATTAGTAAAATTATCTAAATCGAATGTTGAAATAGGAAAGCGCAAAGCAAAATTTTGGATTATATTTTACTAAATACGAGGTAAATTTACCATGTAAATGTAGTAAAACCAACTATACCTCATAGTTAAATTGTCAAACTGTATTGTAAAATTGTCTACATTTCAAAGCTAAAATAGGATATTAGCGTAGTCAGACTAACAATGGATTTTAAAGTAAAATTAACTTTATAGCAAAGTGAAAGACACATAGCTCTGTATTAAAATTAACACAACCCT